>VWZK01001764.1:29704-40682 GCA_013396935.1 Baryphthengus martii | reverse complement strand
GTGCTTTTCCAGATCCTTTTTTTTTTTTTGTGCCGTGGCCGCTGCGTCCGGGCGTCTGCTCTCCCGCCTGCCCCGGGGACCACGGGCGCCCTTGAACGGCGGTTGCTTCCGAAATCTGCGCTCCCGGCCGAGCGGAGCGGAGCTGGGGGTGCCCCCGAGCGGGAAGGACGCGGTGCAGTGGGGTGGGGGGGTTGGGAAGCGCCGCTCCTGTCTTGTCGCTCCACCCGATCCCCTTTTTTTCCGCGTGGGGATCGCCGGCCGGTGGGCTCCTGCCCGCCTGGGTGTTGCCAGACGGACGGTCTGCGGACAGATCTGCTTACTCATGCGGCACGGCTGGGGTGTAAAATAGGCTTCAAAGCCTGGAGTTTGCTTTGGGAGAGGTGAGCTCCGTGGCACCTCCGTTCCCAGCCGGAGAAGCCGGGGGGTTTGGGGGGGTGTCGAGCCCCCGCTGGCGGGAGGGGAACGTTAATGCCCCGCGACGCAGCTCCGGGGAGAGGGGGGGAGTGTTGGGGCTTCCCTCAGGCTGGTGATGGGAAGTGGGAGCTGGAGAAGGTTGGGGAGAAAGGGAATGGAGCCCGTGGGGAGCTGCTGTCCCCTGGGAAGGGCCGGGCGCCTTCTCCGGAGCATCGTTCCCGCTGCGGGTTTCTGCTGTCGCCCGCGGAGCCGCCGTCCGGCTGCCCGAGCCGTGTCTGACCTTGCTGCAAGGTGCTGCTTCCCTGCTCGTTCCCAGAGCCGGGGTTTCTGCCCTGGATTTCACAGGGGGTTGGAAGGGACCTCTGGGGATCATCTGGTGCCACCCCCCTGCTCCAGCAGGGTCACCCAGAGCAGGGGGCCCAGCAGCGCAGGGTCCAGGCGCCTTCGGAATCTCTCCGGAGAAGGAGACTCCCCAAGCTCTCTGGGCAGCCTGGGCCAGGCTCCAACCCCCTCCAAGAGGTTTCTCCCGAGTCACGTCAGGTCCCTGCAGCTCTGTGAATCAACCACCTTCCTCTTTGGTGTGCTGGGGGGATGAGACCGGCCTTGGTGGTGCTGACAGAGCTCCTGGAGTCGCTCCTTTTTCCTCTTCCTTTCATTTCATCCCTTAAACCGACTGCTCATAAATCCTCCGCTGCCTTTGTGCACTTGGCCGGGGCAGCGGCCACCACCTCCCGTCCTGGTCGTTCAGCCAGGCGCCGAACACTCGACTCTTCGCTTCCTTTGTCCAAATCCTCTGTTGTTTTCCTCCTCTGGCTG
Source organism: Baryphthengus martii (assembly GCA_013396935.1). Taxonomy (NCBI): domain Eukaryota; kingdom Metazoa; phylum Chordata; class Aves; order Coraciiformes; family Momotidae; genus Baryphthengus; species Baryphthengus martii. The sequence goes on along the minus strand of VWZK01001764.1, from coordinate 39,452 downwards.
CAGTTTTCCCTTTTCCTAAGGAGATGCCTGCGCTGGGATGAGTTTACTGGTTCATCCTGCTCTATGTGGACCCTCCGGGGTGGGTCTGACCTTCCTTGGGGTGCAGGAAAACCCCAGAAAGTTGCTCTTATTAGATGGTCACGGGCTGAGCTGGTCGCACCCTGACCCGTGGTGAGGACAAACTGTCAGGAGGGTGCATTGAAGGGTGAGGATTTCCTGGGAATTGGGAGCAGACAGGTCACTGGTCGTGCTGTATGAGGTGACAAAATCGTAATTATTTCTGATTTAAGTCGCTTGTGGGTCCTTCTCATCGCTTGGGCTCTTTGGAGGGTCTCTGTCCTACCCAGAGGGGTGGCTTGTCCTGGCGACCCAGGACTACTGCAGGGCCAGAAGTTTTATTTAAAAGAAATTATTAGGAAAAAAATGGAAGTTATTGATCTGGAGAGCAGGAAGAAAGGAGATTTTGGTGGTCAGATGGACACAAACCATCTTCAGAAGGATGCACCGAGGCCTGTGGCTTTTGCTTCTCCTGCCGCCCCACGAGGCGGGCTGGGTTGCCGCTCTGACGTCCGACCGGCCTCTGGAGATGGGAGAGGAGTTGGATCTTTGTTCTCGGCGGTCCTCAGAAGCACCTCTTGTCATCTGCCGGTGGTGTGGGTGCGGGGACCACTCATCTGAGCAGCGCCGGTTCTCCTGCCAACCCTGCTGGCTTGGGTGGGAGCCTCCATCCCACGTGAGCAGCAGGTCCGGAGCGTGGGAAGGCCGCTGGCAGCAGAAGCGCCGTGTTTTCTTTAGGCCTTTCCCAGAACGCCAACTGATCTCCTGTGAGGGCCCAACCTACCCCAGAACTGTCTTTGGAACCTGAGCGCTTCTCGCTGGCCTTCCCAGCCCCTGCAAGTCTTGGAGCCTCCTCCTGTGCTCCCCGCTGGAGGTCGAGGGTGGGATTTTTACCTCTGGAAAGCAGTTCTCCCAGACCGGGTCGGAGCTGATCCTTTGGAATCACCAGCTGGCTCCACGCAGGGCTTTGCCGGTGAGGGTCCTGTCCACGCTGCTCCAGGGAGGAGCTGGGAAGTGCCTGGTCCCTGGGAGCAGCACTTGGCCGAAGAGATCTGCTGGTGCCCGGCTCTTTTATCGTCAGGAGTTTCGTGGCGCGGCGTTTGCAGAGGACCTCGGTGCGTTCCCCGCTGAGCCCTTTGATCAGGGCTCCCTTATCTGGGGACTCTGACTCACCCTGGCTCAGCAGATGGCGGTGACGTCGGAGGTGACGGTCCCAGGCCCCGTGGAGCTGTGGGTGCCGAGGACCTCGTGGCCGACGCTTCTGTGTCGGGGCTTGGATCGGCGAGGGGCTGGGGGCTGCTCTAGGAGGGTTGGGAAGTCCCATCAAGGAGGAGCTCGTTGTTGTCACCTCAGCAGGGTCTGCTGGAGCCCCTTGGCAAGACTTGGCCACCCTCAGCAGGCCTCGAACCCCTCTGCACCCCGCCAACCTCAGCCTGAGCATCGTCTCGCTGTGGTTGACCCTCAGCGTGGGCAACGGGCGCTCCGGGGTGTTTCGGCCGGTGGTCCAAAGAGAAAACTGCCCCCCGGGGTGGGGTTTTGAGCGGTCGGTGTCGCCCCGTGGGCTCCTTGCCTCTGAGAAGGCGGGAGGAGGAAGCTGGGGCTGTTCAGGGGGCCGCTCCGCGTGCCCCGTCGCGTCGGGCGCCGTGAACTGTGAATTTTAATTACGTTTCGGGATCAATACGGTGGCCTTGGTAACGAGCTTATTGCTGCTGCAGAATCTGTTTGCTTCAGGTTGGTGACAGCCAAAGAACTTAGGTGGCCGAGGACATGATGTTCCAGCTTGTCAAACAGGCTGCATTGTAATTCGGGTGAGGCTCCCCCCCGGTCCTTGGAGGTGGGAACAGCTTCCCCTTGGCTGCCTCCTGCGGATCTGGCGTTGGCTGGCGGGACCCGTTCGTGCCTGGCACAGGAGGAGCCGCCTCGGAATCACAGAATCGTTTTGATTGGAAAAGACCTTTCAGCTCCTGGAGTCCCAGCGCTGCCCCATCCCTGCCAGGGCACCACCGAGCCCTGTCCCTCAGCACCACAGCTCTAGGGCTTGGAAACCCCTCCAGGGATCAGGGGGACTCCAGCCCTGCCCTGGGCAGCCTGGGACAGGCCTGGACAACCCCAAAGGGCAACAAATTGTTCCTCAGCTCCAACCTAAACCTCCCCTGGGGCAACTCCAGGCCGGTTCCTCTTGTCCCATCACAGAGATCTCTCCCTCCCCTGGCTCCAAGCTGCTGTCAGGGAGTTGTGGAGAGCCGGAAGGTCTCCCCTGAGCCTCCTTTTCTCCAGGCTGAACAAGCCCAGCTCCCTCAGCCGCTCCTCCCCACACTCCTGCTCCAGACCCTTCCCCAGCTCCGTTGCCCTTCTCCGACCATGCTCCAGCCCCTCCAGGTCCTCGTGGGAGTGAGGGGCCCAAAACTGACCCCAGGGTTCCAGGTGTGGCCTCTCTAGTGCCCAGTCCAGGGGGACAATCGCTTCATTCAGGAAGTGTGGTTTGGGTGGGGATTGTGGGAACCTGGTTTATCTACAAGGCGTGGGCACAGGGAATAGCTCCTTCCAGCCTTCTGCAGGGACAGAGGAGGTTGGCAGCCTGGAAAGGAGGTTCCTCGGGGCATTGCCTTTGCTGAAATTCATATTTTGCTTTCCTCCTTCCAGATGGCCTGGGGTGAGGCTTAAGCTGTCTCTGCTATTTTTTTGTCTCCTCCTTGTGCCTCCCCACAGGGAGCCTTGAATATCACACATTCTTGCACCGTGGGGAGAGGCTCATATCCAACCTGGGCATGTCTTGGAACAAGAACATCTGGCTGGGTCCCTGTTGACCTTGGAGCTGTCGGGAGAGACAGGGACCTGTTGGGAGTGAGGCCAGAGGAGCCCCAGCAATGCTGGGAGGGCTGGAACCCTCTGCTGGGAGGCCAGGCTGGGAGAGTTGGGCTTGTGCAGCCTGGAGAAGAGAAGGGTCCACGGAGACCTTCTGGGGGCCTTTCAGGGCTTCAGGGGGCCTGGCAGAAAGATGGGGACAGACTTTGGAGCAGGGCCTGTTGGGACAGGACAAGGGGGGATGGGTTGGAACCGAAAGAGGGAGATTTAGACTGGAGAAAAGGAAGGAATTGTTGGTGCTGAGGGTGGTGAGAGCCTGGCCCAGGTTGCCCCGAGAGGTGGTCGCTGCCCCATCCCTGGCCCCATTGCAGGGGAGGTTGGATGGGGCTCTGAGCCACCTGCTCTAGTTGCAGATGTCCCTGCTCCCTGCAGGGGGGTTGGACCAGATGAGCTTGAAAGGTCCTTTCCCACCCAAACCACCCTGGGATTCTGTAATTCTCTCCTTTGTGCCTGGAAGCCCGACCAGCACTGAGCTCAGCACCACTTGGCTCTGCCTCCCTTGCTCACAGAGGCTTCACAGGGCAGGTTTTTCTCCCTGGAGTGGCAGGGACCCGCCTGGCACTCTCCTGACATCTCCTTGAGCTGGAACAGCAACCAGATCTCTGCCTGGAAACCTTTACACCGTTCCCAACCAGGAAATAAAGAGCACGGAGGTCCTGGCAAGGTAAACTGGCCAAGCCCTGATCCCAACCTGCACCAGTTGGGTGAAGCACTGGGGAGAAAAACCAAGCAAGTTTCTGTGAGTTCAGTAAGAGAATGAAGGAGCTTCCCAGGAATCTCAAAGCTTGGCAGAGAAGAAGAAACACCGGGAAAGAAACAGGCCCCTTCCAAAGGTGAGGAAGCTGGAGAGCCCGGCAGGATTTCAGTCGGCGTGGGAATCGCCGTAAATGCGAGTTAAAGGAAAAATAAACAGAAAGGCGGGGGGAGGATTAAATAAAATAAATGTGCTTCTGAGCACCCAGCTGTTAAATAATAACTGGGAGTTGCTGCTGCCTTCTCAACACCTTGAGGTCAAAGGTGCTCTGCCTCCAGCAGGAGCAGAGGGAAAGCTCCCCAGGGTAGATAAGGCCTTGGACTCCAGGAATCGAGGCAAAGGCTTGTTCCTGGCTGGAACGCCGGCGGAAACCTGCTCCAGGAAACGCCCCAGACCTGGGAGCCTTAAGTGATTGGGCAATAGGATAATTGGTGTTAATTGGAGTTACCTTATCGCTGATTGTGGTCATAAAAATCAGATTTATTTTTTTTTTAAATTCTTTTCCTTCAGTCCTTGTGGGATGCTGTGGTCCAGGGCTGGGTGACCTCACAGGAGAGGAACCTTAAAAATATCCACGTCTGGCTTCCTGAAAACGTGGTTGAGAGCTGGGAGCTGCCTTTGGGGCACAACAACCCCCTGCACCTCTCCAGGCTGGGGCAGAGCGACTGGAAAGTGCCCAGAGGAAAAGAAGCTGGAGGGGTTGGTTGACAGGAGGCTGGAGATGAGCTCAGGAGGCCAAGAAGCCCCCAGCATCCTGGCTGGGGCAGCAGGGCTGAGGCAGGGATTGTCCCCCTGGGCTGGGCACTGGGGAGGCTGCTCCTGGAATTCTGGGGTCAGTTTTGGGGCCCTCCTTCCCACAAGGACCTGGAGGGGCTGGAGCGTGGCCAGAGAAGGGCAACGGAGCTGGGGAAGGGTCTGGAGCAGGAGTGTGGGGAGGAGCGGCTGAGGGAGCTGGGCTTGTGCAGCCTGGAGAAAAGGAGGCTCAGGGGAGACCTTCTGGCTCTCCACAACTCCCTGAAATTCAAGAGCTTGGAGCCAAGGGAGGAGGGAGAGATCTCTGTAAAGGGACAAGAGGAAGCAGCCTCCAATTGCCCCAGGGGAGGTTGAGGTTGGAGCTGAGGAACAATTTGTTGCCCTTTGGGGTTGTCCAGACCTGTGCCAGGCTGCCCAGGGCAGGGCTGGAGTCCCCCTGATCCCTGGAGGGGTTTCCAAGCCCTGGAGCTGTGGTGCTGAGGGACAGGGGTTGGTGGTGCCCTGGCAGGGATGGGGCAGCGCTGGGACTCCAGGATCTGAAAGGTCTTTTCTGACCAAAACTGTTCTCTAATTTTATTCTAGAATTCTATAAATACCCGTGTCCCGCGGGGCGGTGGAGCAGGAGCCGTGTGGAGAGCTGGGAGCTGTGGCACGTTCCCTGCCCATTCTCCGCTCCGTGGGAACAGCCCCTTGGCTCTCCCAGCCCAGAGCTGGGCAGAGGGGGCTCTGAGGACAGCAGCAGCCGAGTCCTCTAAACAAACCCCGTGCCCTGGCACGGCCCCGCTCGCCGCTTCCCCCCCCGGGACGGCCGCCAACCCCGGGGCCGGCGCAGGNCCCCCAGCATCCTGGCTGGGGCAGCAGGGCTGAGGCAGGGATTGTCCCCCTGGGCTGGGCACTGGGGAGGCTGCTCCTGGAATTCTGGGGTCAGTTTTGGGGCCCTCCTTCCCACAAGGACCTGGAGGGGCTGGAGCGTGGCCAGAGAAGGGCAACGGAGCTGGGGAAGGGTCTGGAGCAGGAGTGTGGGGAGGAGCGGCTGAGGGAGCTGGGCTTGTGCAGCCTGGAGAAAAGGAGGCTCAGGGGAGACCTTCTGGCTCTCCACAACTCCCTGAAATTCAAGAGCTTGGAGCCAAGGGAGGAGGGAGAGATCTCTGTAAAGGGACAAGAGGAAGCAGCCTCCAATTGCCCCAGGGGAGGTTGAGGTTGGAGCTGAGGAACAATTTGTTGCCCTTTGGGGTTGTCCAGACCTGTGCCAGGCTGCCCAGGGCAGGGCTGGAGTCCCCCTGATCCCTGGAGGGGTTTCCAAGCCCTGGAGCTGTGGTGCTGAGGGACAGGGGTTGGTGGTGCCCTGGCAGGGATGGGGCAGCGCTGGGACTCCAGGATCTGAAAGGTCTTTTCTGACCAAAACTGTTCTCTAATTTTATTCTAGAATTCTATAAATACCCGTGTCCCGCGGGGCGGTGGAGCAGGAGCCGTGTGGAGAGCTGGGAGCTGTGGCACGTTCCCTGCCCATTCTCCGCTCCGTGGGAACAGCCCCTTGGCTCTCCCAGCCCAGAGCTGGGCAGAGGGGGCTCTGAGGACAGCAGCAGCCGAGTCCTCTAAACAAACCCCGTGCCCTGGCACGGCCCCGCTCGCCGCTTCCCCCCCCGGGACGGCCGCCAACCCCGGGGCCGGCGCAGGGGAGAGACGCTGGGAACCGGCGGCCCTGGGGTGGCTTCAGCCCCTCATCCCAAGGGGGGGACAATCGTGGCTGGAGGCCGTGGGAGACTCAGGTGGGGGCTCTTTTCTCCTGCTCAGGAAGCACAGGGTCCCCTCAGACCCCTGGGGTGGCTGTAGGAGTGGAGCGTGTCCCCTCTCTGAGGAGGTGACGCAAGGAAATTTGCGGCTCCTCTTTTCTTCTTGACCTAGAATGGAAGAAAAGCCTCACGCTGGTTATTTGATTTGAAATTTTTTTATTTATTTTTTTTTTCTCCTCCACTGATGCGTGGCTGAAGAGCCCTCAGCCCTTGGGGTGCCTCTTCCCTCCCTCCCTCCCTCGCCACCGCGGCGACCGACCGTGACCGTTCGCTCCTGCGAAGAGGCGGATTCAACCGACTCGGCCTTTAGAAATTCCCAAACCCATCGGTGAAGCCGGACCTGGCTCCTCCTGAGACGCCGGCCGGGAGGAAACGCTCCTTCTGCAGATAAATCCTCGGTGCTGGGAAGTGCCCGGCTCCAAAACTCAGCCCTGGTACCAGCTGCTGGTCGCCTCTCGTGTGCCAGCGGGGTCGAGGAGGAGGATAAGAGCCGCTTGGAGCTGGAAAGCCTTCCTAGTCCACCTGAATTTTCAGGAATGACAGAAAAAAGTGTCCTGGCCCTGCCAGCCTCTTCCCAAGAGGAGGTGAAATCCGGGGAACTGGCTTCCTTGGCGAGTTCTGGTCTCTGCTGCTGGTTTGTGACAGGGAAAGGAAAAGTCCCAGGAGCCTGGATCCTTCCCGGTTTTCTCCTGGGAGGGTAGAAGTGGATTTCAGAGGTTTTCTTGCTTTGCAGAACGGCTTTGCTCTGATTTTTGCCGTTTCTCCCCGGGCGGCTGCGCCGTGTTGTCGTGTCTGTGGATGTGGCGGAGGAAGCTCGGGAGGCTGGAGGGTTTTAGGTGCTTCACTGGTTCCTTCTTAGCTTGGGGGATGTGGTGGAGGCAGGACAAGGGGGGATGGGTTGGATCTAAAAGAGGGAGATTGAGACTGGAGAGAAGGGAGGAATTGTTGGTGCTGAGGGTGGTGAGAGCCTGGCCCAGGTTGCCCCAAGAGGTGGTCGCTGCCCCATCCCTGTCCCCATTGCAGGGGAGGTTGGATGGGGCTCTGAGCAACCTGCTCTAGTTGCAGATGTCCCTGCTCCCTGCAGGGGGTTGGAGCAGAGGAGCTTGAAAGGTCCCTTCCCACCCCAGTCTGGGATTCTATGATCTGGTGCCCCTGGGGCTATGTCCTTGAGGCCCTTGGTGACCTTGGGAGACCCTGAGGTGGCACCTGGTGGCCTTGGGACATCTCCAGAGTGCACATGGAGATGGTTATTTAGACTTTTGGTGTCCTTGCAGTTACTCCAGAGCAGAGGTGGCGGTGAGGGCCCTTTTTTAACCCCACCGAGGACCTGCCGTGGCTCACGTTGTCCTTAACGAGGAATATTAATAATAAAAAAAGTGAGATCGTCTTCTGCGAGAGGGACGTGCCTGGCTCATCCGTGCCCGAGGTAAATCCAGCTGGATTTACAAAGCCCTCTGCAGCTCACAGACTGGAGGAGGGGGGGGTGAGAGGGTGGTGGAACTTTTTTTACTCAGTAAGCTCAAAAAAGCTGCTCTCAAGCAGGATAACCCAGGGGGATGGCACAGCCGGAGGTCACGAGCTGCCGACTCCTCTGGCTGGGCCGCTCTGGAGCCTGTTTGCCCTTCCCCTGTTGTAATAATTAAACAAACGAAGCTCGATGGGTCTGTGGCTGGGGTTGGGACCACCCAATACGTACCTTCTAGTGGTTAAAGCTGGTGGTTTGGCTTGATGGTGGTTGAAGGAGGCTTAGGGGAGACCTTCTGGCTCTCCACAACTCCCTGAAATTCAGGAGCTTGGAGCCAGCGGGGGGTCAGGCTCTGCTCCCAAGGGACAAGCCAAGAGGAAGCGGCCTCCAGTTGCCCCAGGGGAGGTTGAGGTTGGAGCTGAGGAACAATTTGTTGCCCTTTGGGGTTGTCCAGGCGTGTGCCAGGCTGCCCAGGGCAGGGCTGGAGTCCCCTGATCCCTGGAGGGGTTTCCAAGGCGTGGAGCTGTGGTGCTGAGGGACAGGGCTCAGTGGGGCCCTGGCAGGGATGGGGCAACACTTGGACTCCAGGATCTGAAAGGTCTTTTCCAACCAAAACTGTTCCATGATTCTCTAAGCTGGCTGGTGTTTGCCTTGGGAGAGCCTGAGGGTTCCTGGCACCTCATTTGACCCTTTTTGGGGTGTGATGCTCTATCAGCAAGGACAATGTTTTTGCACCTCCTGCCCAGTCGGACCCAGTGCCTGGAGGGTTGGTTGGAGCTGAAAACGAGTGGCTGTTGTTGGGAAAAGTCCAGTCCGTGTAGGAATGGGCAGGGCCGCGCCAGGTTTCGCAAGGGGAGAAAATGTTCTTCTGGCTTGGCAGGTGAGGTCGGGAGCCGGCAGCGCTCAGCGCTGCTCTGTGAAAACTTGGCAGGAGATGTTGGATCCTGGTGTTTTTCTATAGGACGTCTCCCCAGAAAAACCCAAGCAAGGAGCTGCTCATTTGGTACAGGGCTCCATCAGGACTCAGGCCTCATTTCCTCCTGTAAGAATCATAGGATCCCAGGCTGGGTTGGGTGGGAAGGGACCTTTCAAGCTCCTCTGGTCCAACCCCCCTGCAGGGAGCAGGGACATCTGCAACTAGAGCAGGTTGCTCAGAGCCCCATCCAACCTCCCCTGCAATGGTTCCAGGGATGGGGCAGCGACCACCTCTCGGGGTAACCTGGGCCAGGCTCTCACCACCCTCAGCACCAACAATTCCTCCCTTCTCTCCAGTTTCAATCTCCCTCTTTTGGTTCCAACCCATGCCCCCTTGTCCTGTCCCAACAGGCCCTGCTCCAAAGTCCATCCCCATCTTTCTGACAGGCCCCTGGAAGCCCTGAAAGGCCCCCAGAAGGTCTCCGTGGACCCTTCTCTTCTCCAGGCTGCCCAAGCCCAACTCTCGCAGCCTGGCCTCCCAGCAGAGGGTTCCAGCCCTCCCAGCATCGCTGGGGCTCCTCTGGCCCCGCTCCACCAGCTCCCTGTCTCTCCTGGGCTGAGGACTCCCGAGCTGGAGCCAGCCCTGCAGGGGGGGTGTCCCCAAAGCCCTGGGAGCAGAGGGGCAGGATCCCCCCCTGGCCCTGCTTCCCACGCTGCCGGGGACACACCAAGGGGTTAATGATGCTGGACCCCCTCCCAGTGTTTCTGTTTCTCTGCAGAGAGCTCAGGGCTGTGTTGCTTTTTCTCGATAATGGCTGGGACGAAAAAATATTTTCCTTGCTCTTCAACTCCTTGCGCTCCACCCGGTTGGAAAAGCCTCTCCCAGCAGGATGAAGTTTGGGATGGGATTCACCACGGCTCTGGCGCTACGGTTCCCGATCCCGCCGCCCTCTGAGCCGCGGCCGCCGAGCCCGGGGATGCCGCCTCCTTCAAATTCCCCCGACGAGCCGAGGGATTAGGGGATTTTCTCCGTCACCTTAATGCAGCTCGAGAGTCCGGCCCCGGCGACGGTGACGCTGCCGCCGGTCACGGACGTCACCGGGCGGCTTCGCCGCCCTCCCTCGTCATCCTGGCCGGGGTCGGGCG
>VWZK01001764.1:14255-29660 GCA_013396935.1 Baryphthengus martii | reverse complement strand
GCTCGGCGGGGGGTTTGACGCGCCACCGCTCCGTCGGGTTCGGAAGCCGCTCGCGATGGTCGCTGATAATTTTAGACAGGGCAGATTTGGTTAAGCTGCGCGGTTCAGATGAGCTCTGGGAAAGCCACGCCGGGGATTACTGTGGTTAAAGTCAGCACTTGGTGTCTTTAGGGGGGATTTTTCAAGTTTTTTCTTTCCCCCTCATTGGATTCGAACGCCTCATTTTCACACTTTCTCCTAAAAAAGGGCTTTGGAGCTGCCTCAACACCCCCAGCCTGGCCCCGGAAGGAGATGTCGGGCTCCTGTAGGTCTTGGTTATCCACTCCAGCCCACCCCTCTTTTTCCCATCAAATCCCACCTGAGCTTGGCTCCAGGAGACCATCCAGGCAGCACCTTTCAGTGCCCTGACCCAGGGCTCCCTTCTCTTGGATGCTTTAAACCAGGACGGGCCCCCACCTGAACCCCAGGCCGTGGGTTTTCCCTCCTGGGTTCAACTCTTCCCTGGGAACCTTGCCCCGAGATGGAGAAAATTCCTCAGCTGACACTTGAAGCTGTTTTAATGCCAGAAGCTGTTTTATGGGGGCGTATTTACACCCTCCGAGGAGCTGCCAGAGGAAGAAGAGGGTACGAAAGGCTAGAAATCCTTCCTGCTCCTGCACCTCTTACCTCTCGGTACCAGCTCTCCCAGTAGCTCAGGGGTGGCCTCCAGTTCCTCCCTCTGCACCAACCAACTTCGAATCGTTGCCCAAACCCACCTCCAAAGTCCAGTTTGCGTTGCCTTTTCTGCCGCTAGCGCAAATTCGTGCCGTTTGCGTCGGAACCGGGCGGCAGCGGCCCCTGGGAAGGCTGGGCTGGGAAGCAGATCCAGGGCTGTGGTGGAGGAGATGGCCAGAAGAGTTTTTAGCACCCACAAAAATGCCTGGGATGCGGGGCTGGGTGTGGTGATGGGCTCAGTGCCGTTCCCGGAGGGGGCACTGCTGTTGTCGTCCCCCCCCGGGGAATAGTTTTGGTTGGAAAAGACCTTTTAAGATTGAGGCCAACCATTAACCCAGCCCTGCCAGGGCACCACCGACCCCTGTCCCTCAGCACCACAGCTCCACGCCTTGGAAACCCCTCCAGGGATCAGGGGGACTCCATGCCCTGGGCAGCCTGGATCACTCCACATAGAATCATGGAATGGTTTGGGTGGGAAGGAACCTTAAAGATCATCCAGTTCCAATCCCCCTGCCGTGGGCAGGGACACCTCCCACTAGAGCAAGTTGCTCAGAGCCCCATCCAACCTGGCCTTGAACACTTCCAACGTTGGGGCACGTACAGCTTCTCTGGGTAACGTGTTCCAGGGTCTCACCACCCTCAGAGTGAAGAACTTAGTCCTAGTTTTTCATCTAAATCTCTTTTTTTATATTCAACCCATCACCCCTTGTCCTGTCCCAACAGGCCCTGCTCAAAAGTCCCTCCCCAGCTTCCTGCAGGCCCCTTTCATGTCCTTCCGTGGGTTTCACAGCCCCATTTCCCCTCCTGAGCAAAATCCCATCGCTGCTTTGGGCCCATCGATTGGGTTCTTCCAGGAGCCGTGACTGCGTTTCACGGTCTGAAGAAGCCCCTCCTTGTGTTGCAGCCACCCCAGACCCAGCCTGTGCAGATTCCTCCTCCTGGAGTTGGATCATCTCAGCTAAACAGTTCCATTCTTCTCCCCTCGGGGGCCATTTCCCACATCAAAGCTTTCGGGAAGCTTCTGGGATGATTGTGGTGTGGAAAACCCCTCCTTGAAGCTACTGTGGCCTGTCTCTTTCCATCATCTTGATTTCTTCTGGGTTCTTCTCGAGTTCTCCAGCCTCTGTGGGGCCACTTTGTTAATCCCACTCCCTGTGATGACACCTCCTCCCTGTTAAGTGGGAAAATTAAATCCTAGGGGGAAGAGGCCGCGCCGAGCCTCTTGGTCAGGATCTCGGCAACGTGACGGGGAGGGAACATCAGCCTGGATTCCCTGGACCTTTTCCCAATTTCCTTCCACCTCCATCATCTTTCTGTTACAAAAGCGACCAGAAGGTTTTTTTTGCCGGCGGGTCCCGTAGGACCAACGCAGCTGATGAGCACTTTGGGGCTATTTTTTTCCCTCTTTTTGGCCCAAGGCGCTTGAATTTGAGGAGCCGGAGCCTTGAGTCGCCTCTGGCCGAGAGCCGGAGGAAGGGCGGCTGTTTGAGGTCTTCTCTTCCAATGGAAACATCTACAACACAGAGGAGGTTGGAAGGCACGGCAACGTCAACTGCTTTTTGTTGAAATGTTCTCTCTCGACGAGTTGTTTTTCCCCCCCTCCTTTCGCTGTCGGTTTTGGAAGGACGTGCCGTGGGTTGAACCTACAGGAAGAGCCTGGAAGCACCAGGGTGCTGGGTTTCGGCTGGGACCCCTCCCAGCTTTCCCGCTGCTGCGCTTTTGAGCAGAAATCCGTCGGGATCGGTTGGGGCAGGGTCTGTCCGGGCAAGGTCCCTGCCTGTGCAAGGCTTGTGTTGGAATTTCGTGGAGGAGCCTCAAGATGGGCTGAAGAGGTTGTTTCAAGCTTCACTGGGCAGGGTTTTTTTTAATCTTCAGGTGTTGGGTGTAAAATTTCCTTTAACCTTCTGGTGCCAGAGATGATCAGGCAGAGGAAGGGGGGCAATTTGGGGCGTCTGTAGCTGGAAATCTGTTCCCTGGTGGCTTTGGTGATGCTCATTTCTGCGTCCACCACCATTCAGGTGGCCTGAGGGGAACCCCCAGGCCTGCGCAGCCTGGAGAGCTGATGTACCACCAGGAGCACCCTCTGATTTAGCCTCTTCTCTTCCTTTGCACTTCCCAGCAAATCCAGTTTGCAGATGACATGCAGGAGTTCACCAAGTTCCCGACCAAGACGGGCCGTCGTTCCCTGTCCCGCTCCATCTCGCAGTCTTCCACCGACAGCTACAGCTCCGGTAGGTGCCGGGCTCCGTGGCCGTGCGTGGTCCTCTTCCCAAATCCGGCGTCGGTGCACATGTGAGGATGGTTTAGGATGTTCAGGACGTGGTTTAGGGGTCGTGATAATTTTTAGTAGACGGTTGGACTTGATGATCATGAAGGTCCTTTCCAACCTTCATGGTTTGATGGTGCTCCACACTGCTGTGTTGTCCTGGGACGTGGAGGGGTTAGTTCTGCGGGTTCCTGAAGCTCAGGTGTTGGTTACCAGTTGATAACCCAGTTAGTTGTGGGTTGTTTGAGGGAGCAAGAGCAAAAAGTTCCTTCTGGACCTTGGCTTTCCTTAGGAGACTTGTAGTTCGAGCCGTAGAATCCTAGAATGGTAGGGATTGGAAGGAACCTCTGGAGATCAGCAGGTCCAACCCCCCTGCTAGAGCAGGAGCACCCAGGGCAGGCCACACACGAACAGATCCAGGGGAGGTTGGAAAGTCTCCAGAGAAGGAGACTCCATCACCTCTCTGGGATGAAAATCTGTGTGCATGAAAACGGGGAAGCGAAACAAAGCCGAAATCTGCCCAAAAGATGGGGGGGGTCCCTGGAGTCTCCAGATCTGAGCTAACCCGTGTTCCTCTCCTGGCTTTAGCTGCCTCCTACACGGACAGCTCCGATGACGAGGTGTCCCCCCGGGAGAAACAACAAACCAACTCCAAGGGCAGCAGCAATTTCTGTGTGAAGAACATCAAGCAGGCGGAGTTTGGGCGCCGGGAGATCGAGATCGCAGAACAAGGTGAAAGTGGAGTGTGGGGTTCCTGGGGCTTGTGACCGGGGGTTGTGTTCTCTGGACACCAGGAGCTGAGCTGTGGTTCATGGAATGGTTTGGGTTGGAAAGGACCTTCTAGATCATCCAGTTCCAACCCCCCTGCCACAGGCAGGGACACCTCCCGCTAGAGCAGGTTGCTCAGAGCCTCATCTGGCTTGGTCTTGAACGCTTCCAGGAATGGAGGATCCACAACTTCCCTGAGCAACCCCTTCCAGTGTCTCACCACCCTCAGTGTGAAGAACTTCTTTCCAATTTTTCCTCTAAATCTCCATCTTTTATTTTTAACCCATCCCCCCTTGTCCTGTCCCAACAGGCCCTGCTCAAAAGTCCATCCCTATCTTATGGGACCTCTTTAAATACTGAAAGGCCCCAATAAGATCTCCCTGGAGCCTTCTCTTCTCCGGGCTGAGGACACCCAAATTCCCACAACAGAGCTGGACAATGCCAGCAGATGTTGATGATGAATCTCATCCATCTCCCAAGAGCAGCAGAACTCTTGCTGGGTTTAATCTTCTGGTGGCTTTGGATGAAAAACCTCAATGGGCCTTTGGAGACACAAACACTGACGGTCCCAACCCTTCCCCCGGGGCTGGTGGGAAGGCCGGTTGTGCTTCTCAGGGGGCGATGGAGTAATTTGGCTTTGGGGCTCCTTTTAGACAAAAGCTGCTGGAGCTACGGGAGGAGGAGATCACCCAGAGCAGCTCTTTGGAGATGTGGCAGCATCTTCTGTAGGTGCTGCTCTTTGGAGTTGGTGACTGTCCTCGGCCGCCTTCCCTGGGAAACGCCGTCCCCTGCCCTCTCCCGTGATGTGGCCGAGTGACAGATGGTGCCGGTGGTTTGTTCCCTCTCTGTGGAACAGCTGGGGGTGGGTGTAGCCTGTGAGACCCCAGAGAGGAGAGCAGCTCTGGCAGAGGAGGACCTCTGTGGCCCAAGCCATCATTAAACCCCCTCTCTTCCCTTTGCAGACATGTCTGCTCTGATTTCCCTCAGGAAACGAGCTCAAGGGGAGAAGCCTTTGGCCGGAGCTAAAATCGTGGGCTGTACCCACATCACGGCCCAGACCGCGGTGAGTGGCTGTCTGGAGAGGGTGGCTGGGGTGGGAGAAACTGGCTTGTCCCCAAGGAAGAGGGTCCCTTGAGCTTCTCAGCCTTGGGGAATAGGAGGAGGCACCCTCACGATTCTGGGAAGGTTTTGGGAAGGTTCTACTGCTCAGGTTTGCTCAGGGTAATGTTGGCTGGAGCCGATTGCTGGTCACAGAATCGCNACCCCAGGATTCGAGGGGTGGCCTCTCAGCTCCTTGCCGCCCGTTGCACGAGGCTGTGCCCGGGCCCTGTGCCAGGCCTGTGCCCATCAGGTGCCCCGGGCCTGCCGCTCACCCGGCTCTCTCGCAGGTGCTGATCGAGACGCTGTGCGCGCTGGGAGCGCAGTGCCGCTGGTCCGCCTGTAACATCTACTCCACCCAGAACGAGGTGGCAGCTGCCTTGGCAGAAGCCGGTGAGTAGAGCTGAGCCCGGGGACACGGAGCCCACCCAGCCCCTCCTGGCTCCGCAGCCTCGTCCCAGGCGGCCGGTTTGGAGCAGATGATTGTTAGGAAGGATGAACGGGTCTGATCCTGTTGTGGGCTGTGCTTTGATCTCTGCGTGGCTCCTTGAACCTCCTGTCCATGGTTTTCCTGAGTTGGCCAAGCAGGAGAGTCCTGCCAAGCTCAGCGGATCGTAGAATCACAGGATCATTTTGGTTGGAAAACACCTTTGAGATCCTGGAGTCCCAGCGCTGCCCCAGCCCTGCCTGGGCATCACTAACTCCTGTCCCTCAGCACCACAGCTTCAGGGCTTGGAAACTCCTCCAGGGATCAGGGGGACTCCAGCCCTGCCCTGGGCAGCCTGGCACAGGCTTGGACAACCCCAAAGGGCAACAAATTGTTCCTCAGCTCCAACCTAAACCTCCCCTGGGAGAATTTGAGGCTGCTTCCTCTTGTCCTGTCCCTTGTTCCTTGGGAGCAGAGCCCAATCCTCCCTGGCTCCAAGCTCCTGAATTTCAGGGAGTTGTGGAGAGCCAGAAGGTCCCCCCTAATGCCAGGGATGCTCCTCCTCTCCAGGTGTTGCCGTGTTTGCCTGGAAGGGGGAGTCAGAGGATGACTTCTGGTGGTGCATTGACCGCTGTGTTAACATCGATGGCTGGCAGGCCAACATGGTAATCAACCTTCTCCCAGCCCTTCCTCTTCCTCCATGGAGCGGTCACTGGCTGCTCCTCACCCTTTCCTCCCTGGGGCTGTTCTGGGAGCCTCCCGGGGCTGCCTGGGCACCTCCTGGCTTTGCAAAGGCCTCCGAGCCTCCGTTTAAGTTGGGACTTTCCTTAAAGAAATCTCTGTGTGGTGGAGGAGACCCCCCNCAGGCGGCCGGTTTGGAGCAGATGATTGTTAGGAAGGATGAACGGGTCTGATCCTGTTGTGGGCTGTGCTTTGATCTCTGCGTGGCTCCTTGAACCTCCTGTCCATGGTTTTCCTGAGTTGGCCAAGCAGGAGAGTCCTGCCAAGCTCAGCGGATCGTAGAATCACAGGATCATTTTGGTTGGAAAACACCTTTGAGATCCTGGAGTCCCAGCGCTGCCCCAGCCCTGCCTGGGCATCACTAACTCCTGTCCCTCAGCACCACAGCTTCAGGGCTTGGAAACTCCTCCAGGGATCAGGGGGACTCCAGCCCTGCCCTGGGCAGCCTGGCACAGGCTTGGACAACCCCAAAGGGCAACAAATTGTTCCTCAGCTCCAACCTAAACCTCCCCTGGGAGAATTTGAGGCTGCTTCCTCTTGTCCTGTCCCTTGTTCCTTGGGAGCAGAGCCCAATCCTCCCTGGCTCCAAGCTCCTGAATTTCAGGGAGTTGTGGAGAGCCAGAAGGTCCCCCCTAATGCCAGGGATGCTCCTCCTCTCCAGGTGTTGCCGTGTTTGCCTGGAAGGGGGAGTCAGAGGATGACTTCTGGTGGTGCATTGACCGCTGTGTTAACATCGATGGCTGGCAGGCCAACATGGTAATCAACCTTCTCCCAGCCCTTCCTCTTCCTCCATGGAGCGGTCACTGGCTGCTCCTCACCCTTTCCTCCCTGGGGCTGTTCTGGGAGCCTCCCGGGGCTGCCTGGGCACCTCCTGGCTTTGCAAAGGCCTCCGAGCCTCCGTTTAAGTTGGGACTTTCCTTAAAGAAATCTCTGTGTGGTGGAGGAGACCCCCCAGTTGCCGGCAACTTGGGGAACCCACGATTCATGGCCTGCAGACCTCTGCCCAAACGGCTCCCTGAAGATGTTCTCCATCTCTTCTTTCCCCACTGTGTCCCTGAGTTCTCCATTCTCCTCCTTGCCCGCTCTCTAGATTCTGGACGACGGTGGGGACCTGACCCACTGGGTTTACAAGAAATACCCCAGTGTATTCAAGAAGATCCGGGGGATTGTGGAGGAGAGCGTGACCGGCGTGCACAGGTAGGAGCTTTGGGAAAGTTCTTCTGGAGACCTCTTCCAGGGTTGCTTGTCTCAGCTCTGACCTGTCTCCATCCTCTGCCAGGCTGTACCAGCTCTCCAAGGCCGGAAAACTCTGCGTCCCAGCCATGAACGTGAACGACTCCGTCACCAAACAGAAATTTGATAACCTCTACTGCTGCCGGGAATCCATCCTGGATGGGTGAGTCCAGCCCTTCTCCCCATCCCCACGGTCGCTCTCGTCCCGGTGGCTTCGGCTCCGGCTCCTCTGGAGCAGAATTTGGACTCTTTGGGGCTTGGCAGGAGCTGGTGTCGGGGGTTTCTTCTCACCCGGTGCCGTCAGCGGTGTGCGCTTGGCTAATCCCAACACAGGTCTCTCTCTGTCCCTCAGCCTGAAGAGGACCACGGATGTGATGTTTGGAGGGAAGCAAGTGGTGGTTTGTGGTTATGGGGAGGTGAGTTTTGTCGGTGGAGCTGCCCCGAGCTCGGCCTCCTTCTTCTTCCCTGGGCAAAGCCTCCTTCGGATAGGAGCGGATCAAACCTAGGGAACGATTACCGGGCAGAATCCTGCTAGAACCTGCTGGGAAGCTGGAGAACAAGCGTCAGCTTTCCCAGTTTGCCTGCGGATTAGCTGGGCTGTGCCACCAGGGAGCTGAGTTATCCCTATCCGTGGGTGCTCCTGCCCAGCCCGGCTGTCCCCGAGCCGGTGGCGGAGGAGCCGGCAGCGTCCCGCTGTTGGGTCGTGTCCTGGCGGATGGGAATCGTCTCGTGAACTCCTCGCTGGTTCTGCCCCGGATCGGCACCGAGCTGGGAGCTGACACCGTCCCTCCAGCCGTGGGTGTTGATCTTCCCGCCCAGGTCCTGGCAGTGCCTGTGGATGCTCTTCCCGGCAGGAACACCATTACTCATTTCTTTAGACACCAGTAGAGCCCAGTTTGGCTCGCCCGGGAGGCAGCTCTGGCTCTCAGCCAGGCGGCCGATTCTCCAGCCACGAGTTGTGCTGGGAATTGTGGTCTCCGAGGCCTGTCCTGAGTTTTACGGGACTTTTTCAAAACAAGGGAGTCTTTCCACCCTCACTGGTTTTCTCTTTGGGTGTGGGTTGGAGTCCCAGTTTGCCCTGCCTGGCCGAGGTTGGAGCTGGGTGGTAAGTGAGGGTGTCTCTGGAGATGTTTCTTGCCCAGCAGTGTCTTTGCTGGTCAGAAGATGAGGCTGAGTGAGGGTAGGGGCAGGTTAACCAGGTGTTGGTGTGGGTAAGTGGCATGGAATTGGAAAATCATGGAGTCATTTGGGGTTGGAAGAGACCTTTCAGCTCAGGTTGTTGTTCCATCCCTGCCAGGGCACCACTAACCCCTCAGCACCACATCTCCAGGGCTTGGAAACCCCTTCAGGGATGATGGGGACTCCAGCCCTGCCCTGGGAGCCAAACTTCAGTTAAAGTTGTAGTGAGAAGAGGGATAGAGCCAGAGGTGCTGCCACAGGAGCTCTGCTCTGCCCGGGCTGCTGTGGGGAGCGTGAGGTGGAGGATCTGGGCCCCGGTCAGTGCCGGATGGCTCGGAATGCCAAAGAAACCCTTTGGCTTAAAGGCAAGTGGGAGAATCCCAGAATTCCAACGTGGTGGGGATTGGAAGAGTCATCTAGGGATCATCTGGTGCCACCCCCCAGCTCCAGCAGGGTCACCCAGAGCAGGGGGCCCAGCAGCGCAGGGTCCAGGCACCTTTGGAATCTCTCTGGAGAAGGAGACTCCCCAAGCTCTCTGGGCAGCCTGGGCCAGGCTCCAACCCCCTCCCACCAAAGAAGTTTCTCCTCCTGCTCCCAGGGAACCTCCTGGGTTCCGATTGGTGCCCGGTGCCCCTTGTCCTGGTGCTGGGCACCCCTGAGCAGAGTTTGGCCCCAGCCTCTCGCCCTTGAGCTCTTGAGAAGATTCATGCTCACCCAGACTGGCTTTAATCTCCTCTTGGAGGAGAGCTCAGAAGGCTCCTGTGACCCTGGAGGCTGCGCAGGCTGCGAGCTTGCCGGTTTTGGAAAGCTCCTGCCTGCTGGTGGCCATGCTGGAGGGCTGGGGGCCACGGAGGAGGAGCCAGGCTTGTGGCAGAAGTGCCCCTCACCAGGCTGAGCTGCTCCTGGTGATGAACAGATGCCCGGGACCAGCATCTCCCACCTTGAGCCGCGCTGGGGCCGTTCTATGGGAGGGATTGTAGCTCTGGATGCGTCCTGTGCTCGGCCTCATGCTGGTGCTGTGCCCCGACAGGTCGGCAAGGGGTGCTGTGCCGCGCTGAAGGCCCTGGGAGCCATCGTCTACGTCACAGAGATCGACCCCATTTGCGCTCTCCAAGCTTGGTGAGATGTTCCCTGCTGCCCCTGAACGTCTCCGGCCTCCTTAAAACCCTGAGGGAGGCTGAGCCAGAGCCAGGAGGGGCTGTGGCTCTTCTGGGAGAACATCCATCGTGGTGGGAGATGATGGGAAAGGGCTGGGATGGCTTTCAGGGCTCTGGGGGTACCAGGCACGAGCTGCTGAGGGGTTCACGCTGGGCTGACTCAACCCTCTACACATCCCCCAGCTCCTCCAGCATCTGAGAGCAGATCTGACCCAGCACCACGGCGCTGAGATCCCTCCTGGCCTGGGGCTGAGAGGGAACCGGCTTCTCCTCCTCACCGTGGTCCTTCTCTCTCTCTTTTTTTTTTGCCAGCATGGATGGATTCCGGGTGGTGAAGCTGAGCGAAGTCATCCGTCAAGTGGATGTCGTCATCACCTGCACGGGTAGGGATGGAGAAGGTGGGAGGAGGAATTTTGGAGGAGGCTGAGGAGCAGTCGCTCCCAGGGGGGTGTCTGGAGGGCTCTGGGGGAGCTGGGGGTGGAGGGAACTTCCCTGCTGAGTTTACAAAGCTGTCGCTGTGCTCTGGGGGCAGCTTTTCCTCCTGCCCCTTCCCAGTCGGCTCTTTGGTCGCAGTCTTGTTCAACCTTGGGAGCAGGGACATCCCAGCCGTGTGTCCCAAGCGGGTTTGGGGGTCTTCAAGAGCCTGGTTCATTCCTGGGACCAAAGATCATAGAATCACAGAATCATTTTGGTTGGAAAAGACCTTTGAGATCGTGGAGTTCAACCATCAACCATTCCCTGCCAGGGCACCACTGACCCCTGTCCCTCAGCACCACGTCTCCAGGGCTTGGAAACCTCTCCAGGGATCGTGGGGACTCCAGCCCTGCCCTGGGCAGCCTGGGACAGGCCTGGACAACCCTGGAGGGGAACAAATTGTTCCTCAGCTCCAACCTAAAGCTCCCCTGGGGCAACTGGAGGCCAGTTCCTCTTGTGTAGATCACCACTCATCCCGGGCGTTTGCTGCCAGAGCTGGTGGAAGTTCATCTGAAGTTGCTCCAAGCTGAGCTCTTCTAACTGAAGTGCAGGGAAGAAGAAAGCAGAAGGTTTATATTTCCCACTGCCTTGGGTTCACCTGGACCCTCTCTGCCTGCAGGAAACAAGAACGTGGTGACCAGGGAACATCTGGATCGGATGAAGAACAGCTGCATCGTCTGCAACATGGGCCACTCCAACACCGAGATCGATGTGGTGGGTCCACCTCCGGCCTCGACGGCTGCCACCAACCCCCTCTCCTCCTCCCCTGACTCCAGCTTCTTCCTCCTCCTCCTCCTCTTGCAGACCAGCCTCCGGACCCCGGAGCTGACCTGGGAGCGGGTCCGCTCCCAAGTGGACCACGTCATCTGGCCGGATGGGAAGCGGGTGGTGCTGCTGGCCGAGGTGAGCTGGGCTCTTTGAACCTCTACCAGGGTTTGTAACGGGGATTTAACCGGGTGGGAAGGTGCTGGGACGCTTCCTATAGTTCAAGAAAAGGGTTTGGGATTTATTTCCTAGGTTTTTTTTTTTGGGGGAGGTGTCATGGCCACCGAAGCGCCTCCTGGCTCCGTTCTTTCGAGCCCAGGAACCGTCTCCATCAGCCAAACGCCGTCTGGATCTGCCTTTGGCAGGGCTTCCCACGCAGCAAACCCACCCACCGGGCATCTCCTCTTCCCTTTGAGCTCTCCTGGCGGAGGGACCAGCCCTTTCCAGGGACCATAAAATCTCCCTGCCCTAGAGCTGAGGGTTAGGGTGAAAACTGGAGCAGAGTTGGGGTGCTCTGGTCGTAGGTGGCCCTTGAATCACCGTGCTGGGCTTGCTCCAGGGACGGGGTGGAGATGAATCCTGTGGTGAGATTCGATTCCATTCGGCTTTGGGGTGGAGTTCAGGTCCCTGCAGACTCCTCCTGCTCTCTCCTAGGGTCGTCTTCTCAACCTGAGCTGCTCCACGGTTCCCACCTTCGTCCTCTCCATCACGGCCACCACTCAGGTCCGTACGCCGCAGGGCCGGGGCGAGGGCTGGAGGATGGATGCTCTGGGGCTTTGCGCGAGCCTCAGGGTCAGGGATGGTTTGGAAGGAGCTGGGAACACCCAGCTGGATGGATCCTCAGCGTGGTAACGGTGCCGGCGATCCCGTAGCCGCCACCTCTTGGCTGGGTGTGAACTTCTGAGTGTGGATTTACTGGTTAGAACCGGGAGAGCTTTGAAACGAGCTGGGCCTTGTGGCAGAGCTCCTGCTGTGACCGCTGGAGAGCTCCCCTAGTGCAGGTTTAAGCCTGGCTCAAAGCAAAGCTTGGGGTTTAATTTGGCTTCTACAGCAGCAAACAGGTTGCCCAGAGAGGTGGTGGAAGCCCCATCCCTGGAAGTTTTGAAGACCAGGTTGGATGGGGCTCTGGGCAACCTGCTCTAGTGGGAGGTGTCCCTGCCCATGGCAGGGGGGTTGGAACTTGATCTTTCAGGTCCCTTCCAACCCTGACAATTCCATGATTCTATGAACCCCCTCTCTGGGGTGGGTTTTGAGGCTCTGGAGGGCGATTAAAACGCTCCCCAGCACCAGTGGCGGCCCAGCTGGGCGGACAGGGCCAGTGTCTCACATCACTTGTCACAATTCTGCCTGGCCAAGGAAAATGATGATGAAATTTGGCAGTCGGTGCCGGCGATGCCGGGCTGGAAACGAGGAGGGGACCGATGGCTGGAGCCTGAGCTGCTTAGTGGTCCCCCCACGGTGACAGCGGAGGGATTTCCTTGTCCTCACCCCAAACCGAGGGGAACGGGGTGAGGTTCGGACCCAGCGCTCGAGTGGGGCAGCCGTGGGGGTTTTTTTTTTTTGGAGCGATGCCACCGGCTTAGAAGGAGCAATCCCTCCGTGTCCGCCTGACCCCGCGCTGGGGGACAATTAGAGCTGCTCCCCTCTCCTCCGTCCTCCCGCTCTGCTCTTCTCCTGGGGCCTTCAACCCGGATGCTGCCGACACGCTGGATGGGATCTCCTCTGATCCCTCTGGTTCTCCCCCAGTGGCGCTGGGATGATGGAGACCCCCAGAAGGACGTACCCTTAGGTGGGAGTCTTTCCTTCAAGGCATTTTGGGAATGGGTTCCCCCTCCCTCAGGCTCTCAAACGCTTTTCTCTGTGCTGGTTGTGGGTGTTTGGCGCTGCCCAGCTTGGTGGCCGTCCCTGACTGTCCCCTGGGCTGTCCCCTGTGGTCTCTGCAGGCTCTGGCTCTGATTGAGCTTTACAACGCTCCCGAGGGTCGCTACAAACAGGACGTGTACCTGCTGCCGAAGAAGATGGGTGAGTGAGGGAAATCCCAGTGGACCTGATCTCCTAGGAGGTTTAGGTTGGAGCTGAGGAACAATTTGTTGCCCTGCAGGGTTGTCCAGGCCTGTCCCAGGCTGCCCAGGGCAGGGCTGGAGTCCCCCTGATCCCTGGAGGGGTTTCCAAGCCCTGGAGATGTGGTGCTGAGGGATGGGGTCAGTGGTTACGCCAGCACTGCCAGGGCACTCCATGATCTCAAAGATCTCTTCCAACCCAAAGGATTCTCTGATTCCATGATCCCCCCCTGGGCTGTCGTGAACCAGCAGCTTGGGACTTCAGGAGAAACTCAAATCTGGGCTGGGAGAAGCTTCCAGAAAGCGAATGAGTTGCAGGGAAACGATCAGAGGCAGCAGCTTAAAACACGGTGCAGGTCGTTGCGTTTCTTTCGCTGCGTGGCCACATCTTTTGGTGCACATCTCTTTTTTTGGTGGCCACATCTTTTGGAGAAGAGAAGGCTGAGAGGGGATCTGATTCCTATCTATAAATCTCTGAAGGGTTGGGGTCAAGTGGAAGGGGCCAGGCTCTTGTCTGGGGTGCCCTGGGATAGGACAAGGAATAACGGGGACAAGCTGGAACCCAGGAGGTTCCACCTCAACAGGAGGAGAAACTTCTTTGGTGTGAGGGTGACGGAGCCTGGCCCAGGCTGCCCAGAGAGGTGGTGGAGTCTCCTTCTCTAGAGACTTTCTGGAGACTGTGTGTCCTGCCCTGGGTGATCCTGCTCTGGCAGGGGGGTTGGACTCGATGATCTCCAGAGGTCCCTTCCAACCCCTCCCATCCTAGGATTCTATGATTCTGTGGCACCCAGCCCTGCTCAGCACCAGGGCTCAGACTCAGCTCTGCCTTAGATGACGTGGAATCCATGGGATTCTAAAGAGGAAGAGCTGCCCAACCGGCCCCCACCGGCCGCCCCGGCCCTTTTCCTGGCGCGCCGAGTCCCTCCGTCACCTCCCGGCAGCGCGGGGAGGGACGTGCAGCCCCCGACTTCCCCCCTTTTTTTTTCCCCTCTCCCTTTTCCTTCGCAGACGAGTACGTGGCCAGTTTGCATCTGCCTTCGTTCGACGCCCACCTGACGGAGCTGACGGACGATCAGGCGAAGTACCTGGGACTCAACAAAAACGGGCCTTTCAAACCCAATTACTACAGGTCGGTGCCGCCCGGGGCCGCGGAGCCGCCGTCTCCTCGCCCAGTGGGTACTGGTGGGGACGTCTCCTCGTACTGGGACAACCTCCAGAGCCTCATTGTCCCCTCCCTTCTCTTCCAGATACTGATGGACCATACCCGTGAAGGACCAGACCACACAAGGCAACAATAGAGAGATTATTTTTAAAGATCATTTTTATTTTGGTTTTTTTTTTTGTTTTGTTTTGGTTTTTTGGTTTTGTTTTTTTTTTTAACCGACAACAGGAACCCGTTTTTACATCCACCGCTGTGATTTTAAGGTCACTTTTCTGCTTTTTTTTGGTTTTCCTCTTCCGTGATCACATCTCTGCCCGATCTCGGCGGACAACCTGGGATTCGCTTTCTCCCTTCCCCGCGGCTCCCGGAGAGGGTTTTCCCTTTCCAGACGTGCCAAGGGCACCTCAATTCCTGCAGAAACCCCGGCCTTTGGCTTTGGTTTGGGTTTTTTTGTTGGTTTTTTGTTTTTGCTTCACCTTCTTGACCTTTCCAGCCCCCGTTGGTCTCAGCCGGGGGCGGGGGGGGGGTCCCTGCGGACACCGAGATGCTCTTTTCTACCTTCTCTTCTGTTTCTTTCTTTGTGTGGATTCTCTGCAACCTTCTCAATTGCCTTAAAGAGCCCAAGTTTTTAGCTGCTAGATCGATGCTCCTGGCGCCGGTGGGAGCAGAGTGGCGCCCGCCGGCCACCTCACGGAGAGGTGACCGTCTCCAAGCCCCCCCTCCCCGCCCCCCGGCCCCACAGGTAGTCTAATTTAGGTGGCCACTAGCCCAGTTTGGGTGGCTGGCTGGGGAGGGGAGTAGCGGGGTGGGGGGAGGTCGCCGTTTCAGGGTGCTAATCGGAATTTGGACGGGGGTGGCTTACCCACCATTATCCTCATCTTCTCCTACGGGGTTGGTCGTTGTTTTATCTTCTTTTATTTTATTGATTTTTTTGGTTGTTTTTTTTTTTTTTAGCCAAACTGCACCTTAATTGAGTTAAACCTGTTTTGGTTTCTTTTCCTCTTCTCCTTTCGGGTCCTTAACCAGATGTTTTCGAGGGGGGTGCAGCCGCTCGCCCACCGCGGCCCCGGCTCCCACCGAGAAGCGCTCAGTGGTTTTCAGGGTGTCCGGGCTATTTTTTTTTTATTTTTTTGGGGGGGCGGGGATAGGTGTAGGAATGTTTCATTTTTTTATTTCGAGATGGACACAGAAACGAGCCTTGCCTGGGCCCCTCTGCCCCTTCCTGAGCCCTGTACGAAGCCCCTGGGCTCCCTGTCACCTCAGACCGGGCTCTTCCCTGTCCCCTGGCCACACATTCCAGCCGCTCCCGTCGCCTCCTTCGTCCCCTTCCCCGTGTCCTGGCTGGCGACATCTTTTTTTTT
>VWZK01001764.1:0-12788 GCA_013396935.1 Baryphthengus martii | reverse complement strand
ACCTGTGGGCTCCACCGTGCGCTTCAGGCTTGAGCCGCACCGTGCTTCCCAGCCTTGCCCCGGGACGGGGCCTGGATCAGCCTCTCCCCACCCTTACACAGCCCCGCCCCGGAGCCGGTGTTTCGGTACCGGCTCCCCCGGGGCCGGTGCTGCTGCTCCAAAGGCTCGGCCGGGCGCGGCCGCACCGGGGCTCTGCGCGCCCAGAGGCCTCTCCTTGCCAGGCGTGGCTCGGTCCCGGTGTCCCCGTTCATCCATCTCTTCCCGGAGTCTGAGGTGGTTTGACCTGTGAAAAGGGCTGGGTCCTGAGCCCACCCCCCTTCCAGGGCTGCTCTGGGCTCTCACCGCTCCAACCGGGGATTTCTCCCGGTGGGTACCGGCCGGGATGCGGTGAGAGCCGGGTGGTCGTGTCCCCATCCCTCGAGTTGGTCCCACTGCAGTGCTCGGTTCGGGGATGACTCTGGCGAGAGGTCACTGACCCCTCCAAGGAGACCCCAAAGTCCCGCTGGGGGATGTCAGGAGGGTTGGGCGGGTTTGGGTGGAGCTGATTTATCCCGTGGCCGCCCCACAAATCCGGTTGTGTTCCCGGGATGGCGCTTCCACGGGTGGGGAACAGCGATGATGTGAACTTAGGGTGCTGGGGAAGAGCTCCCAGCCCCCCGTGCTTTGAGTGGCCAAGGGCTTGGATCGGCAACGGGTGCCCTGAGACTTTTTTTGGTGACTTTATTGAAGGGAGCAGATGTTTTGGGCTCTAAGGCTCCTCCTGGATGTTTTTCCAGCTTCACCGGAGCTACTTGGAGTCGTTTCATTCTCTTCACACCCGCTGGCATCCCTCCCATCGGCGCTGGGTGGGGGAGGAGCCCAAATTTTCCCGTTTCTCTGCGAAAC
Source organism: Baryphthengus martii (assembly GCA_013396935.1). NCBI lineage: Eukaryota > Metazoa > Chordata > Aves > Coraciiformes > Momotidae > Baryphthengus > Baryphthengus martii. Next base: position 11,903 of record VWZK01001764.1, on the reverse strand, counting down.
GAGGGAGCTCTGGGAGCTCCCTGATCCCCTGTAACCCCCTCTCCGCCCTGAGATGAACCAGGATCTGTCTCCTGCTTTAATTTTTCGGCCTTTTGGGATGTGGCAGAGGTGGTGCAGCAGGGATGCGGCGGCGGAGCTGGGATGGAGATGCGGGTGGTGGGTGGGAGTTGCCATGGGAACGTTTGCCGCTGCTGCAGGGAGAGCTTTTTTTGGGCTCGGAAGCAGCAAATACAACCCTGGATTTGCCAGAGGACGAGGCAACTTGTAAAGATCCCGGGGATTTGGGTTTTCCGGAGAAACGCTGTCGTTTAACCGGGTTTTTCCGCTGTTTTCAGGGCTACTCGGAGTCCCCAGACCTGGAGTTTGAATATGCAGACACCGACAAATGGGCAGCAGAGCTCTCTGGTAAGGGACTCATCCTGGTAGATCCATGATTTTCTTGCCTGGGAGCTCCATCAACTCCCGTATCCCATGATTATTCTTTTTAAACACCTTATTCCCACGAAAAAAAGAAGGGATATCGCATAATTCATTTATTTTTTAGCTTTGTGCCGGGCGTGCTCTTTGCATTTCCCTCATCCTGGATAAAACGTGGCCGGGTTACGGCTTTTTTCCAGCAGCTCTTTGGAAGCTACTGGGAATTTTCTCCCTGTGCTCTTCCGGCAGAGCTCTACAGCTACACGGAAGGCCCCGAGTTCCTGCTCAACCGCAAGTGCTTCGAGGAGGATTTCAGGATCCATGGTAAGGCTTTGCTCTGGAGTCGGATCTCCCGACGGAGACGGGGGAATTGGGACGGTGACGCGGCGCGAAAGCTCCGGCCGGGCGCTGGTTTGTGCTGGAAAACTCGTTAGCGTGAGGTGGCCAACCCCGGAGCGCAGCCGCTGGTTCTGCTGGAATTCTGGGAGCAGCAGGAGCATCCGGCTCCTTTCCCACCATCGGCTGCCAGCGCCGCTTCGGATAATTGGGATTCGTCCAGTCACCTGATGGGAGGCAGGAGACGGCCCCTCTGGTGCCGATCCTCCTGGCAACGCAACATTCCCTCTTTTCCATCCCGTTTCCGAGCGTTTTCCGGCGCCGTTTGCGTCCTGGGCGGGCCGAGGAGCCCGGTGCCCTCAACCCGCCTGGCTTTGGTTTTCCAGTACGGGATAAGAACTGGACGGAGCTGGACAAGAAGCAGCAGCGCACCCACGCCATGCGGCTCCTCGACGGGCTGGAGGTCACCGCGCGGGAGAAGAGGCTGAGGGTTGCCCGAGCCATCCTTTACGTCGCCCAAGGTGATTCCGAGGCCCTGCCACCTCGAGGTTCTCCTGATTCCTAAAGCCCAGGAAGGAATCGTGGAATCCCAGGCTGGGTTGGGTGGGAAAGGACCTTAAAGGTCACAAAGTGCAGGGAGCGGGGACATCTGCAACTCGAGGAGGTTGCTCAGAGCTCATCCAATCTCTCCTGGGATGGTTCCGGGGATGGGGCAGCCAGAAGTTCCCTGGATACCCTGTTCCAGGCTCTCACCACCCTCAGCACCAACAATTTCTTTCTTCTCTCCAGTCTCAATCTCCCTCTTTTAGTTCCAACCAATCCCCCCTTGTCCTGTCCCAACAGGCCCTGCTCCAAAGTCTGTCCCCATCTTTCTGCCAGGCCCCTGGAAGCCCTGAAAGGCCCCCAGAAGGTCTCCCTGGACCCTTCTCCAGGCTGCACAAGCCCAGCTTTCCCAGCCTCTGGGACATTCGATTTCAAATATTGAAAATCATTTTCTTTCCTTGCGTTTCTGGTTTCACCTGGGACGTCTGGAAGGAAGCTCTGCTGGGAGCCGAACCATTTATGGGAGTTTTGTCCGTAACTTGTCCCATTTCCCCGTCCTGTCCCAGCTCTGCCAGATCTGGGCTGCGTTACCCACCCGAGAGCAATTCCCTCCTCTGCATCTGTCTTTTTCCCTGAAAATGAAGGTTTTTCCTTAAAATGGTGGGGATGGGAAGGCCCCAGGATCCCTGTGGAGCTGGGATCCAGCGAGGGTGTCGTTGCAGGAACGTTTGGGGAGTGCGGCTCCGAGGCCGAGGTCCAGGCTTGGATGAGGTACAACATCTTCCTCCTGCTGGAAGTGGGGACCTTCAACGCTTTGGTGGAGCTGCTGAACATGGAGATTGAGTGAGTGCTGGGGGAACGTGCCGCAGGAACGGCTCTGGAGCTCCTTGGCGGTTCCTGCTCCGTCCGTCCCTAATTCCTGGAGCCGCCAGAATGGCTCCGGTTGCGGGTGGGTACGTAACGTAGGATTATATCTGGTTTAGACTGAAATTCACTGTGAGCTGTGCTGCCAGCAGCAGATAGAGCCTGGTCTCATGGAATTGGAGGTTGGAAGGGCCCTCTGGAGACCACCTGGTGCCACCCCCCTGCTCCAGCAGGGTCACCCAGAGCAGGGGGCCCAGCAGCGCAGGGTCCAGGCGCCTTTGGAATCTCTCCGGAGAAGGAGACTCCCCAAGCTCTCTGGGCAGCCTGGGCCAGGCTCCAACCCCCTCCCAACAAAGAAGCTTCTCCTTCTGTTCTGGTGGAACCTCCTGGGTTCCAGTTGGTGCCCGGTGCCCCTTGTCCTGGCGCTGGGCACCCCTGAGCAGAGTCTGGCCCCAGCCTCTTGCCCCCCGGGGGCCCTTGAGCTCTTGCTCACCATAAATATCTCCTCCTTCAGTTGCTTGTGGCAGTGAGATCTGTTCTGGGGCCTGGCTCTGACCCGTGGGTTGTTTGTGGAGAGATGAAATGTCCTCCTGGGCCCCTCTGAGGCTGTTTTTTCCACCCCCCCCCCAGTAACAGCGCAGCCTGCAGCAGTGCCGTGCGGAAGCCGGCCATCTCCCTGGCTGACAGCACCGACCTCAGGTACCGGGCCGGGCTTGGTGGGCTGGGGGTGTGAGGGTTCCAGTGGGATCCAGTGTTTGCTGATCTCTTCAGTGGGCTGAGAGAAGGTAGCAGAGGGAGTCCCCAGGCTGTCCCAGCTTCTGCCTCGGCTCTGAGAGCGTCATCTGGTGCACTTAGAGCCGCTGGAAAAGACCTTTGAGATCCTGGAGTCCAAGCATTCGCCCGTCCCTGCCAGGGCACCACTGAGCCCTGTCCCTCAGCACCACAGCTCCAGGGCTTGGAAACCCCTCCAGGGATNGAGTGAGGGGCCCAAAACTGATCCCAGGATTTGAGGGGCAGCCTCCCCAGTGCCCAGTCCAGAGGAACAATCCCTGCCCTGGCCCTGCTGCCCCCCCCGGTGCTGCCCCAGCCAGGATGTTGGTGGCTTCTTGGCTTAGGTCAGCCAGTAACTGTCCCTGGTGCTCAGCCCACCCAGGACCACAAAAGCACTAAAATATCAGAGTGGGACATGGAAAAGAACCATGGTCTGAGCCGATCCACCTCCCGGAGAGCCCCGGGTGCTGCTGGTGCCTCTAATAACTGATCCCCAACCCTTGTTGATTCTCTTGACCTTCTGCTCTTCTGCAGGGTGCTGCTGAACATCATGTACCTGATCGTGGAGACCGTTCGGCAGGAGGCCGAGGGGGACAAGCCCGAGTGGAAGAGCATGAGGCAGACCTTCCGAGCAGAGCTGGGTGAGGACCAGGCCCTTGGGCCTTGATGGGATGGAGGTTTCCATGGCCTGAAGAGTGAGAAAATGAGATGAGATTTGGCTCTAGGCCTCACTGGGAGCACTGGGGGCGGTTTCTGCCAAGCTGGTGGGGCAAGGGGATGAGCAGAGGACACCAGCCAGGTTTTTCTGGTCTCTGGGCGCTTTCTCCTCGGGGGGAAAAAATTGAATATCGGGGCTGTTGTTTCCTCCAACACAGAGGTGAGAAATTACAGAGGTTACAAGGCCTTGGGAAGGGAGAGAGGAGCTGTTGGGCGAAATGAGGATCTTGGAGATGAGGAGAAGAAAACTGCAGAGGCCTGAGGAGGGTGCAGGGGCTGGAGGTGCTGGTGGTTGGGGTGAGGACAGAGGTGAGAAATGTCCGAGTATCGCTGCCCTCCGGTTCCAGGAGCTTCCCTGTACAACAACGAGCCCTTCTCCGTCATGCTCTTCGGGATGGTGACCAAATTCTGCAGCGGCCACGCTCCTCATTTCCCCATGAAGAAGGTGCTGCTCTTGCTTTGGAAGACTGTGCTGGTGAGGAGAGCCCTGGGGAGAGCCAGCGCTCGGTGTCTTGTGGTGTGGCACTCGTCAGGGGAAGGAGCTATTAATGGATCCATCCTCTTCCTGCTATTCGGACAAGTAGTTTGCTCCCTGTTATAGAATCATGGAATCGTTTTGGTTGGAAGAGACCTTTGGGATCATCCCATCCAACTGTTCCTCCATCCCTGCCAGGGCACCACTGAGCTCTGTCCCTCAGCACCACATCTCTAGGCCTTGGAAACCCCTCCAGGGATCAGGGGGACTCCAGCCCTGCCCTGGGCAGCCTGGGACATGCCTGGACAACCCCAAAGGGCAACAAATTGTTCCTCAGCTCCAACCTAAACCTCCCCTGGGGCAACTGGAGGTCTGTTCCTCTTGTCCTGAGCATGAGAGGGTCTCCCCTGAGCCTCCTTTTCTCCAGGCTGAACAAGCCCGGCCCCCTCAGCCGCTCTTCCCCCCACTCCTGCTCCAGCCCCTTCCCCAGCTCCGTTGCCCTTCTCTGGCCACGCTCCAGCCCCTCCAGCTCCTTCTGGGAGGGAGGGAAACCACCCCCAGGTTTCAGCCCGTAGGGCAGTGTTGGTTGTTGGTGTCTGAAGCTGGATACTGAGGATGGACCCAAAGCAAGGTCCCCAGCTGGGATCTGTGGGAAAGAAAATGCCCAAACCCATCAGTTGTGGCTTCCTGAAGAGCCTCCTGTCCCTTCTGCCTTTCACAGCACTGGGAGCAGTGAGGGGACAGGCAGCTCTTGGTTCCCACCCCGGGGCAAGATTTGGGGAACGATTTGGGACTCCTGGAGAGCGGCTGTGCGGGGAGGGCAGGCGGAGAAACCCCCCGGTGCCGCGTCGGCGAGAGGCCCTTTGCGCTCAGGGCGCCGCGGTCTCCCTTGCAGTGCACCTTGGGCGGCTTCGAGGAGCTGCAGGGCATGAAGGCCGAGAAGCGGGAGATCCTGGGCCTGCCGCCGCTCCCGGAGGACAGCATCCAAGTGATCCGCAGCATGCGCGCCGCCTCCCCGCCCGCCTCCGCCTCCGACCTCATCGAGCAGCAGCAGAAGCGAGGCCGCCGCGAGCACAAGGTGGGGACAGGGTCACGGAGTTGTCACGGTTGGGAAAGACCTCCCAAGATCACCTCATCCAACCATCAACTCAGAGAAAAAAAAAACAACCAAACAAAAAAACCCTAAAATCAGCTCGTAAAACACAGTGAACACCTCCCTAATCGTAGAGTCGTGGAGTGGTTTGGGTGGGAAGGGACCTCTGAAGGTCATCTGGTCCAACCCCCCTGCAGGGAGCAGGGACATCCGCAACTAGAGCAGGTTGCTCAGAGCCTTGTCGAGCCTCCCCTTGAATATCTCCAGGGATGGGGCCTCAACTACCTCCCTGGGCAACCTGCTCCGGTGTCTCACTGCCCTCATGGGAAAGAACTTGTTCCTAACGTCCCACTAGAACATGTCCTCAGGTGCCTCATCTACGTGTTTTTTGAAGCCCTCCAGGGATGGTGACTCCTCCACCTCCCTGGGCAGCACCTGATGAGTCTTTCAGTAAAGAAATTCTTGCTAATACCCAACTTAAACCTCCCCTGGGGCAACTTCAGGCCATTTCCCCTCGTCCTGTCGTTATTTGCTTGAGAGAAGAGGCTGCACCCACCTCGCCACAACCTCCTTTTGGGTAGTTGTAGAGAGTGAGGTCTCCTCTCAGCCTCCTCTTCTCCAGGCTAAACCACCTGAGCTCCCTCAGCTGCTCCTCACAGGACTTGCTCTCCAGACTCTTCACCAGCTTGGTTGCCCTTCTTTGAACTTCCTTCAGCTACGAGGGGACAGCCGGGGGTGTGGACGGTGACCTTGGAGCAGCTTGTCCCCAAGGTCTTCACCCATCTCCTCTTCTCTCTGCAGGCCCTGATCAAGCAGGACAACCTCGATGCCTTCAATGAGCGGGATCCTTACAAAGCCGACGACTCCCGGGAGGAAGAGGAGGAAAACGATGACGACAACAGCCTGGAGGGAGAGACCTTCCCTCTGGAACGGGATGAAGTGATGCCTCCACCCACCCAACACCCCCCCAGCGACCGCATCACCTGCCCCAAGGGGCTACCCTGGGCCCCCAAGGTCCGGTGAGTCCGTGGGGCTGAGCTTCTCGGGGGGAGCTGTTAGATGCTGAGAACTTCAGCAGGGCCATGGAACGGATGTTGAGGATGGAGCGGTCGGTCTGATGGTGCCTTTGGAGGCTGTGTTCGTGGTGGGGTGGGCTCAGCACCATCTCCTTTATCTGACCGTGGGGCGATGTGACTCTTCCCTTTGTCCCTTTGCTGCAGAGAGAAGGACATCGAGATGTTCCTGGAGTCCAGCCGCAGCAAATTCATCGGCTACACGCTGGGCAGGTGGGCTCCTGAGGGGGTTGCTCTGTTAGGGTGGGGGCTGTGGTTGCCCTCTGCTCAGCAGGAGAAGTCCTGAGCTCGCTGGCTCCTCGGGGGGTTGGTCTCTGCCCCGCTCGTGGGTGGCTCAGCTTTGCTCCTGTCCCTTCTCTCCAGTGACACCAACACCGTGGTGGGTTTGCCCAGGCCCATCCACGAGAGCATCCGAACCCTGAAGCAGGTGAGTACGTGGATGAGTCCCACCAGCTCCTGCCCGTGGGTAGGTGCCCCTTCCCCATCTCCCTGCACCGATGGCGGGGCAGGGCCAGTGGTGCTTCTTCCTGAGCCCTCTCCTACTTGTGATGGGAGAAACCTCAAGTTTCCATCCCATTTCCCACCCCTTTCCTCACTGGCTTCATCCCTATCTTACTGGGGTCATCGCAGAGGTGAGGCCAGCAGCCACCACCCTGCCCGTCAACATCCATCACCTCGGGGACGAGAGGAGCAGAGGTCCCTGGAGGGATTTAAGAAGATGCTGATGGGACCGGGCTGGGGGTGGTGGCCTGGGTGGGGTGTCCGTGGGGTGACCCTCTGCTCTCTTTGCCTGCAGCACAAGTACACGTCCATCGCCGAGGTGCAGGTGCACATGGAGGACGAGTACCTGCGCTCCCCGTTCTCCGGGGTGAGCTGGGGGGTCACGGTGGGATGAAGATCCTGGGCTGGGAGCCACCAGGTTTTGGGGTTTTTTTTGGCAAGGCTGGAGGACGGGGTTTTGCTCTCCTGGGGAGGGAAGGGGGTGTGGGGAGGAGCTGGGCTGGGCCCACGAGGCTGCCCCAGCTCCTGGGGTGAGGTTCTCTGGTCTCTCCTGGCCCCAGGGGGAAGAAGAAGTGGAGCAAGTCCCTGCGGAGATCCTCTACCAGGGCCTCCTGCCCAGTCTGCCACAGTACATGGTGAGCTGGGGAGCACTGGGGGTCTCCTGGCATCTGAGGGGGGCGGTGCTTCCCTCTCCAGCTCCATCCTTTCCAGTCGTGCCCCCCAGGTTTTCTTCCCTCTCCAAATATTGACAGGACAAGGGGGGCTGGGTTGAAACTCCAAGAGGGAGATTGAGACTGGAGAGAAGGGAGAAATTGTTCCTGCTGAGGGTGGTGAGACTCTGGAACAGGTTATCCAGGGAAATTGTGGCTGCCCCATCCCTGTCCCCATCCCAGGGGAGGTTGGATGGGTCTCTGAGCAACCTGCTCGAGTTGCAGATGTCCCTGCTCCCTGTGGGGGGGTTGGACTTTGTGACCTTTAAGGTCCCTTCCCACCCAACGCAGTCTGTGATCCTGTTACTCCCTCCTGTGGTGGGTGGGCAGGGGGCCTGTTTCCAGTCTCATCATTCCCACTCTCTTTTCCATCTCTCCCTTCTCCCCCAGATCGCTCTGCTGAAGATTCTTCTGGCCGCAGCCCCCACCTCCAAAGCCAAGACCGACTCCATCAACATCCTGGCCGACGTCTTGCCAGAGGAGATGCCGTGAGTGACCCTGGAGTGCAAGCGGAGGTGCTGGGTGGTGGGAAGGGAAGAGAAGGGAAGGAGGGGACAGGAGGGAGCCAGGCAGGGTGGTGTGGTTTGGACTGAGGCCTCCTGAGTCATCTTGACCACCATCTGCTCGGTGGTGGGCCAGAAATTGGGTGTTGCTTCAGGAGGTTGCTGAGAGCCCAGGGGATGGCAGGACTGTCCCATAGACACCTCCAGGGTGTGGACAGTGCCCCCAGCCCACGGATCCCCCTGTGTCCCTCAGGACCACGGTGCTGCAGAGCATGAAGCTGGGGGTGGACGTCAATCGGCACAAGGAGATCATCGTCAAAGCCATTTCTGCCGTCCTGCTTCTCCTGCTCAAGCACTTCAAGCTCAACCACATCTACCAGGTGAGACTGGCCAGGGTCTGCCCGCCCTGGGGGGCTTTGGGAGGGGTGGACAGGACCCAGGGTGGGTCCCATTCACCCCTTTTTTCTCCCCAGTTTGAATACATGGCCCAGCATCTGGTCTTTGCCAACTGCATCCCGCTCATCCTGAAGTTCTTCAACCAGAACATCATGTCCTACATCACTGCCAAGAACAGGTAGTGGAGGGGGCTGCCCACCTGGGCATGGGGAGGGGGATCCCTGTTGGTTTTGCCCCTCTGCGGTCCCTCCCTGGCTGGTCTCTGGTGGGTGGGAGGTGTGTGGATCCCAGATGGGATCTGGAGGAGCAGCAGGACACCTCCTCTCCTTCCTGCAGCATCTCCGTCCTGGACTATCCATACTGCGTGGTGCACGAGCTGCCCGAGCTGACGGCAGAGAGCCTGGTGAGTCCCTCCCTTCTCTGCCGGCTCCCTCTTGGCTGCTCCCTGGGGGAGGATCCAGGGATGAGGGGAGGCAGCAGAGCTCCAGCCCCGGCACACTCGGCTGTGATGGATTCATCTTCTTCCTGGTGTTCACCTGAGTAGTTTAGAATCATTGAGTCATTTTAGTTGGAAGAGACCTTTGAGATCCTGGAGTCCAACTGTTCCCGCATCCCTGCCAGGGCACCACTGAGCCCTGTCCCTCAGCACCACAGCTCCACGCCTTGGAAACCCCTCCAGGGATCAGGGAGACTCCAGCCCTGCCCTGGGCAGCCTGGCACAGGCCTGGACAACCCCAAAGGGCAAGAAATTGTTCCTCAGCTCCAACCTAAACCTCCCCTGGGGCAACTTGGGGCTGGTTCCTCTTGTCCTGTGGTTTGTTCCTTGGGAGAACAGCTTGACCCTCCCTGGCTCCAACCTCCTGTCAGGCAGTTGTTGGCCAGATCCCTCTAGATCCTCCCACCCGACTTGATGTCATCTGCAAACTGATGGTGCCCAATTCCCCTCGTCTAGATCATTGATAAAGATGTTCAAGAGAACGGGACCCAGTACTTAGCCCTGGGGACACCACCTGTGACTGGCCACCAACTGGATTTGTCTCCTGCCTCACCCCTGGCTCTGCTTTCCCGCAGGAAGCCGGAGACAACAACCAGTTTTGCTGGAGGAACCTCTTCTCCTGCATAAACCTCCTGCGCATCCTGAACAAGCTGACCAAGTGGAAACACTCCCGCACCATGGTGAGGAGTCCCAGAAGGACTGGGCTGCGGTGGGGGAGTGGTGGAGGGGCTGTGGATACCTCGGGGTGCCTCTTCTGCAGCACCCCAGGGCTCGCTGGGGAGCAGGAGGTGAGAGAAGGAAGGGGTGAGGGAATGGACCCAGTGCAGGGCAGGGTTCCTGTGTGCTGGAGGAGGTAGGAGGAACACCTGAACCCATCCCAGATGTGTCTCTTAGGTGAAGACCATGACAAGGGGTGATGGTTCTCACTTCAAATAGTGGAGATTTATACTGGATAAAAGGGAATTTTTGACACTGGGGGTGGTGGGCTTGTTCAGTCTGGAGAAGAGAAGGCTTCAGGGAGACCTTCTGGGGGTCTTTCGGGGCTTCCAGGGGCCTGTCAGAAAGATGGGGACAGACTTTGGAGCAGGGCCTGTTGGGACAGGACAAGGGGGGATGGGTTGGAACTAAAAGAGGGAGATTGAGACTGGAGAGAAGGGAGAAATTGTTGGTGCTGAGGGTGGTGAGAGCCTGGCCCAGGTTGCCCCGAGAGGTGGTCGCTGCCCCATCCCTGTCCCCATCCCAGGGGAGGTTGGATGGGGCTCTGAGCAACCTGCTCTAGTTGCAGATGTCCCTGCTCCCTGCAGGGGGGGTTGGAGCAGAGGAGCTTGAAAGGTCCCTTCCCATCTAAAGCATTCCATGATCCTATGTCACCCTGCTGTCCCTGACTCCTGGGGACACTGTTCCTGCAGATGCTGGTGGTATTCAAGTCAGCCCCCATCCTGAAGCGGGCGCTGAAGGTGAAACAGGCCATGATGCAGCTCTACGTGCTGAAGCTCCTCAAGGTACAGACCAAGTACCTGGGCCGGCAGTGGAGGAAGAGCAACATGAAGACCATGTCGGCCATCTACCAGAAAGTGCGGCACCGTCTCAACGACGACTGGGCCTACGGCAACGGTACGTCCTTGGCTATCCACTGGCCTTCCTGCTCCTTGCTGTGACCTCTCTGTGCCCAGAGCTGTCTCTGAGCTGCTTTGGATCCCTCACTGCCTGAAGGACCTGGAGGGGCTGGAGTGAGGCCAGAGAAGGGCAATGGGGCTGGGGGAGGGTCTGGAGCAGGAGTCTGGTGAGGAGCAGCTGAGGGCTGCTGAGGCAAGCTGAGGGCTTGTTCAGCCTCTAGAAAAGGAGGCTCAGGGGAGACCTTCTGGCTCTCCACAACTCCCTGACATTCAGGAGCTTGGAGCCAGGGAGGATTGGGCTCTGCTCCCAAGGAACAAGCACCAGGACAAGAGGAAACAGCCTCCAGTTGCCCCAGGGGAGGTTGAGGTTGGAGCTGAGGAACAATTTGTTGCCCTTTGGGGTTGTCCAGGCCTGTGCCAGGCTGCCCAGGGCAGGGCTGGAGTCCCCCTGATCCCTGGAGGGGTTTCCAAGCCCTGGAGCTGTGGTGCTGAGGGACAGGGCTCAGTGGTGCCCTGGCAGGGATAGGACTCCAGGATCTCAAAGGTCTTTTCCCACCAAACGATCCCGTGATTCTTTGCACGGGCTTCCAGTGGCTGCTGCTGGAGCTGTCGGTGGCTCTCTTCTCCATGCCCTGCATGTGGTTGTTTTTAGGATCTCCACAGATCATTCCTGAAGGATTTGGGCTGGCTGAAGGACCCCCAGCTTTTTCCTCACCCCCGCTTTTTTCCTTTTCCTAGACTTGGACGCCCGTCCGTGGGATTTCCAGGCGGAGGAGTGCGCCCTGCGCGCCAGCATCGAGCGCTTCAACTCACGGCGCTACGACCGAGCTCACAGCAACCCCGACTTCCTGCCCGTGGACAACTGCCTGCAGAGCGTCCTGGGCCAGCGCGTGGACCTGCCCGAGGACTTCCAGGTCAACTACGACCTGTGGTTGGAGCGGGAGGTCTTCTCCCGACCCATCTCCTGGGAGGAGCTGCTGCAGTGACGTGGACGCTGCGGGGAAGCCACAGAGGTTCTTTGGGGAAGCTCTCGAGGCAAAGGGAATGAGGTTTGGGGTGGGGGGGGTCTGTGAGTGGCTGGACCCCCCGCCCCTCACTCCGTGGTGGGTTTGGGATGAGGCTGGAGCTGTGAGGTCCTCGCTGAGACCACGTCCTGGCCCTTCTGCCTCCTTCCAGGCTGTGCCAGACTCAACCCCGAGCTGGGGGTGAAGCCTTTGGTGGAGGCCACGGTGCCCTTGGAGGTCTCCTCGGTGGGTGGGGGGGACTGGTGCCCACCCCCGGTCGATGCTTTTGGAGGCACCATCACCCTCCTCCTGCCTCCAGCAGCCGGAGCGGTGGCTGAAATGGGACGAGGGGCCCTTGGGGCCGCTGTTTGCGGCGGGAAAACGGTTT
>VWZK01001759.1:0-11208 GCA_013396935.1 Baryphthengus martii | reverse complement strand
CCTGCTCTCAGTGGAGCTGCCGGGAAGATGTTGCGTACGAGGTAGCCTGGAGATGCACATAGGGAAACGGGGTCATGGGAATCGCAAATAAAACCAATCCCAAACAAGCAAACAGTTAAGTGGAACCACTGATTTTAAAAGCCAACCACAAAACTAACCCTGACAAGTAGGATTTGCCCTCCTCTTGACTGCACTTATTGGCCGTGCTTATTTGCAATGAGCTTGTATCTGCCAACGCAAGTGGTCGGTTGGTGTGTCCATCAAGAGGAAAATATCAATTCGCTGCTAAGGGAGTAGATTCCCATCCATCCATCACAAGGCTTAGCAGGTAGCCGCCTAGAAATTAATCACACACTAATAAAAAAATATATCTATTCTTTCTCGATCACATTACTGCTCTTGTACTCTCTGCAAAATATATATAATGTATCCTTGATGAATATATGGATGGATTTTATCATATGCATCACTCTCGTCCAACCTAAAACGATCTTTAATTTTTTATTTTTTTTTTTTTAAATCACACAGCAGCTTAAATTAAGAACCCCAGTAAGTATTCATTAATTATATAACTGCAAAACAATATCCTGTCAGTTTCTGGTTTCCATTCACCAACCACTAGAAAGGAACAGAAATCTCTCACCTTCTTCCTGACAGGATTTTAAAACACCAAACATTATCCAGTATTTAGGTGTAAAACTAGGAATTTCCAAAGCTCATCCATTCTATTCTAGAAAACTTTAGCAATAATATTTTTAAACACTTGGCACAAAAAAAAAAAAAAAAGACAGACTCCTATGGCTGCTTTTAATAGCAATTACAAGAGAGGTTTCTGGTTGACGATTCTGTAGGGAGAGGCACTCTGTTACCAGAATAAGATGTGCACTTGGTCCCATTTATTACAAGGCATTTCTAAAGCAATATAAAAAGCCTGCTCTGCAAATTCATTTCCAGTTCCAGCTACCAGACAGATGTAGAAAGCAATACAGAGCTATTTCCTTAATCACAATAAATGTACAGTAACATATTACAGCCATATTCTTGTTTAAGCTTCTCACCTTTCAAATCATTGCATCTGCCTTTCGTCCTCACATGGATTTTACAACATCACGTTTAGCTGACATCTCATTTGCGCGGAGGAAGGAGACAGCAGGAAGAGCCGGAGCAACCGAACATCTACGAGGGGAGGAAGACAGGGAACCTGCTGCAGTCGGGGGTAGGCTTATGTGCTTTTGTCCCTCGTCTTTCTGTCCCTCAGCGAGTCTCCCTCAGTCAGCTGCGAACCTGGCTGTCTGGGTTGCCAGTCCCTGACTCAACATTCCCAGCATTCCCGAGGAGCTGGGGCTTCATCAGCGCCGAGCGGCCTGCCGCCGGGGGCAGCAGCAAGCGCGCTGGCAGCGGGCGGGGAGGGCTGGCAGGAGCAGCGCACGTACTGCAAGCCCATGGATTTCTTAGAGCAATTGTCTCTGTCCGTTCACTGCAAACCCAGGGGTTCCAGTCCCCACCCAGTAAACGTCTGAAAGGAAAGTCTGTTACTCATTGTGAAATAGCCTAAAAGTACACCGATGTCTGAGTAAAACTGCAGAGGCAAAATTGCTTCCTCGTTCCTATTCACCAAAGGCCGAAAATGTTTAAAGCCAGGTGCTTAAGAACATGGTATCTAAAATCCATCACTGTAGGTACATATGGGGAAAGAGTACTAAATCTGTGTTTCGGCTTGTTTAATTAAGACAGCAGTTGTATAAAAAAAAAGTATGCAGAAAAAAAAAAGCAGGAAATTAGCTGCTGTGTGAAGCCCGTAAGCCTTTTTCATCAGAAACTGCAAAATGCATCAAAAATTACTCCTGAAATCTTATTCAGCCTTGTATTAAGGCGAGTGAGGGAAACATCTACAAACATCACTGACTTCTCAACCTAAGAAATTAGGTTTTATCCCTCTATTCTCCCCCCACCTCAGATTTTATGGGTTTAATTGCTCTTGGTACAATTATAACTGATCACCCTCAGTCCTTAGCTTGAATGTAACTTCATACCTTAACCTCCACAGAATTTCACGAATGTATTTTATCTGCCTCTTCTTAATCTCGTTGCTGTAAGAATGTTTTTAAGAAGTTCAGATCTGCAGTTGTTTTACTGTAATCTGTATTGCATTCCTTTTGCCCACATACGCACCTATTACTACTAAAAACTATGTCAAATGAAATTTATTTCAACCAATCATGTTTAAAACTAACATTTCATTGCTGTATTTGAATTATCCAAAACTAGTTGAAATAGTTTGCTGTTGTGAATATTCAAAGATGAAAAGATTCAAATAGAATACAATAGAATACAATTCACAGTAAAACTGTAGCAGTTTTTATTTCCCTAACAACAGGGCATACTCTTACAATATTCGTCTACCTCAGCTATAATTACAATATGGGGCAAGTATTTTTTTTGAGTTCTCAAAGTAATGGGATAAACTATGATTAAAATGCAAATCGCAGTTGCTTTTCAAACCTGCATATTTACTTGAGGACATTTCTGTTAGTTACAAAACCATGGAAATTATGGACAGAGAACATCTGTTCCTGGAGGAACTGACAAGAAGGGGCACGGTTTTGTATACAAATAATTTCACTTGATCTAAAAAGCATGCAGAAAGTACTCTTGAAGACTTAGCAAGTCTGCATCTGTAAGAAAATTGATAAAACTAAAAAATGTGGGTCACTACACTGAATGCTTCAAAGCACAAGTATCCATTTTCAAAAGTTTAGTGCTTAATTTGGATTCGGTATGCAATAAGAATCTCTCACAGACCTGTCTCGGTATTGCTAACACCAATTCTGTCTCAGTACTTTTAATGATGACAGGACTTACGTTCTAAGTAGTGTCAGCTGCTGACAGTTTTTTGAACAACATATCACACCATCTCTGTCTATACAAAAAGACAGGAACATCAGGTTCTGTTTTATTTCTTCTGTGACTCATTCACTGGCATGGGTTATAAGCCCTGTGATAGCCTGCAAAAGTCAGGATCATTCTGACAGACCAGTAGCTTAAGAACCTTCTTTCCAAGGAATAATCATTGTGGGAAGACACTATAGAGTTACCATAAGGTTACAATAATATTGCATAGAATTAAGCTTGCGATTAGTCAATAAAGGTTGTAGCAGAGTTAATCATAGACCATCTTGGAGCAGTAGACCATCTGCAGGGGGACTGTCAGTATTACTAGTGCCAAAGAACAAAATATACCCACTATGGACAAGACCATTTGGTGTAAAGCTTTGAAAAAAAAATATTTCGCCAAATTGTGCTCAAAAAGTTGTTATAAAAATGTGCAGTTGAAGTAAAGGGGAAAAATAATCAGAGTTTTAGAGCTAATCTACTTATTGTATTAGTAGAAAAAGCATCCATGCAAACCACCTCGGGGTCACATAATCCAAGCCCTTCAATAATATTCATTCCTTACATTCAAGACAATGCTGGAATCCAAATCCAAAGGGTAGGATAATCACAATAGTATGTGCTTAAGTCTGACTTCTTTGCAGCTGATGAAAGTTCTCATTTCAGTCTAATCACAGGAACATCTGTGTTGTCTTTGGTGTCACGATACGCATGGGTGCCATTAAGCATAAAAAGAAGAAAGCCGGATCATGTGAGTAAACTAGGACTTTTTTCTATTTTTTTTTTTATTGTAAGAGGTTCAGTTGCATTAGCTACTAGATGTATCTTTCAGCCAACTGCTAGAGGAAAGCCGTCTGCTGTAAAACTTAAACTATAAATAGTGGTTTAAGTGTCATGTGATGCTATATCCAAGGTTTGCACTTTTCAGGTTTCTACCTTTAGATACATTTTTGGCTAGCATACTTGTTTGTTCTCTGAAATGGTTCATTTGCTTTCTGAAAAGCTTTCTACCTTAAACATGCAGCATATTCATAGTTCTTTCTCCTTATATCATACATCAGCAGCTGGGAAAACGTCACTGAAATTAATAACAAATTTCTTTATTTCAATGAGTGTAAGTTAGGCCTTAAACAAAGTACATACAAAATACAGATTTTTAAAGTCTGCTATTTTCTCAGCCTATGGTACACTGATTTTGGAAACAGGAAAATATGAAACATACTCATAATAATATTTTCTGTTCAGTTATTCTAAGTATAAATAATTCAAAATAACATTAGAAAACATATAATGTTACTGATTATCTTCAGTTCCCGTGCCTCCCTTTATCCTTCACAGTTCTCTTCTTGCCTGTAGAGACAACACTTCAGCAGCAGCTTTCCTATTTTGATGAAAGTGCATGCTGTTTAGTGCTTCATTTTTTAAAAACAGAAATACAGCCAGACACGGAGCTTAGCCACTGCTGCTGCATAATTGAGAGCAAGCAACTGAGTGTGCTTTAAAAACAGGAAAATGCATTTTAGCTTTATTCCATTGAACCTGGCCCTGATGTTTTTATCTGTGCTTCCCTAGTGGCAGAATTGCTTTCATTTTCTATTACAAAACTAAGTCAAGAGCATGATGTAACAGTCTGCTTTTTAATTACAAATAAGAAATTAAAAAAAGTAAAAAAATCTGGCATTATATTAATGGTGAAAAACTGAACTACTTTTAAAAATACTGCACAAATAGAAATAACACAAATACATGAAAATTCTTAGAAGCGTGGGAGCTTCTGAAGCAGGAATAAGAGCTGATCATGCAGGTCAGCCCCTGTGTTATGATAGAGAAACCCAGAAATAGATAATTAATGCTACATGAGACTGTTACCAAGAAATGGAATCAGTAATTCTGATTACCTTATGCTGCAGTACAAAGCAAATAAATGTGACCATAATCTCCTTGATAAAACGTAGCTATTTCATTTAAAAGCACTTTTAAAGTTAGTTATTATTGTCCAGCAGAACTATTACAAAATATTGCCAAGATACTTTGTTTAAATAATATTCAAATAAAGGGTTTATTTGGGGGGGGGAAGTCATGGTGTGTGTTGTTGCTCTTCATTCGTATTAATACCTGATCGCCAGCAAGGATCAAATCAGAAAGTTACTTTCATATTACAAGTTCTTCCCATCTGTTAAGGTGTGCAAAGAAGAAAGTTAATGGAGCTGTGCAAGAAAACTACTTTCACATGGAGCACACTGGTATCTCCAGAAGAAAAGAAAAAGGGAAAAACATCCTGAATTCTTCATGATTTACACTGAGAGTTATGGGGAAAAAAAGAGTTGTGTGTACCATGTTGTGGTGATCAGACTCAGGGTGAGCACTTGACCCAGAACAAACAAAAATAATCCACCAGTTCAAGCAAACAAAGTCATAGAAACGAAACCAAGTTTTTCTGTTGATTTCCAGTGAAGCCCTATTAGTCTAGTCCACAGAGATGTTGCACCTGTCAGTCAATAATATACAGGACTGTTCTCTTTCCTCTTTACCAGTTCAGATGTCCACCTACAGATATCTGACAAACTGAATCATAAAATAGTTTCCACTAAATATTAATTTCCTTCTTTACTTTCCTTGTAACAAATCACCAATCTAAGTCTGCTGCCTTGGTTTTCAAAATCATTAGTATAATTTATTTATTTTTAATCTAAGAACAACACATACTTTAGAGAGGATGGAAAAATGTTACTTGGATACACATGAATGCACAATGTGCTATTGTGGAATTCATTGTAAGATATTATTATGCAAAAACAAACAATAAAACTATATTCTTCTCTGTAATTGCCTGATTTAAGCAATTTATTATGTACTGCAGTGATAATCTATTCAGGATAGAAATAAAGCTACTCTGGCATATGCTGTTAATTTCGTTGTTGTAAATAAAGCAAAAAAACCCCCAAAATTATTCAATAGTAAAAAATACTCATCTCACAGGAGCTGGTCAACTGCCACATCTCAGACTAGGGCTATTAGTAGGCTTTTACATCAACTGTTCAACGCATTTCAGAGACTTAAGAAATACCTCTTAGAAAAGTTCAAACTCTAGTGGTCCCTAACAGTGTCCAGTAAATCTAGCCTAAGATTCAGTACTTTACGACCTAAATTTTTATCGGTGGTCCTTTATTTGCATGGTTGGAACTGTTTCCTGAACACATAGTATTAACACTACCACTATTGTACATGTGACTATACTAGAGCTGCTGCTAAACAAGTACTGACTAGTAAACTCAGATGATGGCTGATTTTTTTTAAGCAGTTTAGACACTTCATAGCCAATGTCTGACTTTTCAGTAAGGTTTAAGCCTTTAAATCCATACCTTATTTCTGAAAAGCAGATCTAAATACTAAAACTTTTACTTACCACCATCAACATGAGACACTCCATCTGAAAGTAATTGAGGTTCTAAGTTTTCCAGTTGCAGGAAACTCAGCTCTCCTTCCCTGCTTACAGTCTCAACCACTACAGAGAAGTACGGCAGGTACAAACAAAAAACAGGCTTGTAGGACTATTCACCCCTAGCATATCATCTCCCATCAGAGCTGCAGGCCAGTTAGTTGTTCAGTAAGGGAACCTTTTATTGGCAACAGTCTCCTCCAATTCTAAACAGCTGGGTACTGAGGCCTGAGATACTGCCTTTATCACTTTCACATGGTGGAACGACTTGAACGGGAACCAAATTACCTAAACCAGGTGGAGCTAGAAACTTGATTCACAGGAGTAGTCCCAAAATGGAGTCGAATTTCTACAGTGAATAGCTCTCTACTAGATCAAATAAATTAAGGAACAAAGTGAAAATGGTGAAATACAGTATGATTTGTATGACTGCTTCAAAACTGACAATGAACCTGCAGATGCTTCCCTACTTTTGTACTAGTTGTGGATTCTGCTGAGGAACTGCATGTCCAACAGAACTGCAAGTATCACATGCCTGACCCTGGGTGGTCAGTCCAGCTCACACTAATGGTAGTTATCAGCTAATAACTGACATTAAGTAGAAGGCATGAAGTGCGCGCAACTGTTAGTTTCTAACAAGAGGACTCGATAGTCTTCCATCTGTTACTCTATATGGACATGCTGAAGAGCATTTATAGAACTACTGTTTTCAGCTATTAACATTTCATATCTACTTCATAATACTTCATAAGGTTATACAAAGTATGAATTTATGGGGAATTAAGTTTGACTTATTTTATATACTACTTTAGACAATTTACAAGGTGTTTTTATAGGTGCTTTTACACATATACTAGCACTCCTCCTTTGTATTTTCGCATGAAAGCAAAAAAAAAAACAAACCCTCACAAGTTCCTCAATGAAAGACTGTAATAGAAAGGCTCAGTTCCTCTCAATCTTCAACTCCAAAGTCCAGAATCTTTAAGAAAAAACTGTGAATATTATGAGCTATGCTTGACTCAATAGCTAAAACATCACTTTTCCTTCTTTCCTCATTCATGAGTATAGTTAGGGAATATTTTACGCCATACAAATATTCTTTTAAAATATTTTTAAATGTATTTGTTATACACAAAGTTATGCTATGTAAAAAAAAATCTAGAGAGCAGAGGAATGTTAGACATCTATCTGTACCAATGTACTTTTTGCTTCATGTAGAACCTAAGGTCATATATTAAGGAATCCTACATTTCGGTAACCAGACAGCTGTCATATATTCCAAAATCTTCACTGAAATAGTCTTAACTTCAATGTAATGGTAGGTGAAATTCTCTCTGGTTGATTCTGAAGACAGTCTTTTCCTCTGTCTACAGAAGCATCTAATGAATAAGTTCCTCTGAGATGCTGAAACGTGCCTTAAAAAAAGCCTGCTTGAGCATTGATGATTGCAGAGGAAGCACCTTCCTTAGCTAGGAACATTTAGATCCAGGGATCAACTTCGTGCTGTCTTTTTTTGCATTCTTCCTCTAAGAGTTTCTGCATTCTTCACTGCTCCAATCCCACTTGTACATCCTATTCCACTAATATAGTTTGTTGGTTATATTTCTAAGAGCAATTTGTGAGTTCAATAATAGAAACACAAACACATATTTTGATGGAAGAATTTATGTATAGAATAATAGAGGTCTAAATTAAACTGCTGACTTTTTCTTTATTTATTAAGATATACAGAAGAAAAAAGGGAAAGGCAGGGCTCACAAATTAAAACAGAGAGGGAGAAATGTTTCCTAATTGTCAGTTTGACATTGTATAACATTCCCCTACAAATAGGTACAAAATGGCTGCTGTTGTACAGGAATTCCTCTTTGTCAGTCTGGCACATCTATTTCTAGTGGACTGCACATCTCAGCATATGCAATTTGTGAGCATGTGAATGTGCCTGGGGTGTGACTGCGCAGTCAGGGAGAAGGTGGCTTTCGTAACATAGTTCTTGCAAATTGAAGGAACTTTTTTTTTTTCCTGTTATCGCTTCAAAAAGTATTGTTTAGAGGGAAAGAACCTGTATGACTGCTTAATCTCCTTCACCCATTTTTGTGAGATTTCTTATTGTTTAATTGACTTTTATTGGAGGAGTCAAATTTATATTAAAAAAAAAAAAAGGAAAAAAATCCTGAGACAAAGTTTAAAGTTTAGTGAAAATAAGGAATAATTTTGTTTCCAGCCAAAGCTGGTTATGGATTACATATACTATAGCAACTTTCATTTCCACATACTTTTTCTTCTTTATCATTTAGACGTAATCTTAGGAAGAAAATTTACTTGAAGCTGCTGAAAAATGACAGAAACCTTAAAGCATAGGAAGGAAAAATGAAGCCTATGAACAGCTGTTGCTCTATCCTCCCCTCACCTTTAAGGATGAAAGAACACGTGCACTCCTGTCAATCCATTGAGTAGCACAGTATTCTTTCGGCAGATGTGAAAAGAAGCAGAAGAAAACCACATCTATGCGGAAGCCACATAGAAATGTTGAGGAACAGATTCAGAACTCCCAGAAAAATCAGGCAATAGAAACAAATGGAAGTATTGGTAAAATTAATTTGTGAAAATACTAGGTAGAGGAAGAGACAGCTATGCAAAATTTCTATCATTTTATCAGCTGTAGAGAATGTAAGAGAAAAGCAATGGAAAAACCTCACAAATACTGCTTATTTCCATGGCACAAAAAACATTTCTTGCTTCTTCAGGATGTAAACTACCTATATACAAGTGAACTATAAGCTATAAATCACAAGATTTTTCATGTTGGCATAAAGAAGTATTTTGCTATGCAGTACTGAATTTATTCTGAAATCTTCAGGGCAATCGGGAAGCAAATAGGTATAGTAAAATGCACAGAGGCAAACCATATGCTACAGCAGCAGCCGCTGCTGTGAAGGGAAGGATAAATGCATTAATCACTGAAGCATAGCTCAATTAAAGATTTTTGTAAACCATGGAAGATCAGACTACAATACAGAGCATGATTTCTTGATCCCTGAGCAGACTGTGCTATTAGTGTGGTATGAGAACTGTGTATGACCATCTTTAATATGAATGGAGGAACCAGAGAGATACCAGGATAAAACAGGAGGCAGTAGTTACAACAGCAATATTTTTAATAACGTTTCTCTGCTTCTTATTTATATGTACTTACATTTCTCTGCTCCTTGTTTAAATGTACTCTGGATTCCAAAATGTATTTTTCTTTCCTGCATTCATTTCTTTTTTTTTTAATATCTTTACCAGGCAGGTGTGGAGAGGAGTACATTTGAAAATAAGTAGAATATTCTGCAGCAACAGCAATTGGTTTAAGAAAACATATTACGTGTCTGCACAAACCATATCTAACTGGAAATATTTTACCTGCTTCTTTCATGCAGCTAGTAGGATTCATGGTTTTGGAGCTTTAGGACAGTTGTAGTTTTAGGATCCTAAACAGCACTATGGCCTGTGCTTGATAGACAGAGGGGTTGATTTAGAAATAAAAGGAAATTTGAGCAAAAGTACTTTGTTGTCTTTAATGAGAAGAAAAGATGGGAACACAGGAGCATAACTTAAAAAAACCAAAAAGTGTTTTGGAAATTGACAATTATTTCATATATACTAGTTTATGATATTAGTTGAGTGAAACAGATCTTTACTTCTGTGTTCTTGTTATAGAGCAGAGATTATGGTGATCTACAATGTATTATAAGGAACAGAAGTGAAGAAAGAAGATCAAGCTTAAAAGGGATTTAGTCTGGCATAGAAGTAGGTACTCAGGAATGTAAGGTGAGTTCAGGTTGTTTGTACATAAACCTACTTGATCTTTAAGACCTCCAATACTGGCTGTTCAGCACACTCATTATTGAACTTTTGTATCCTATGCCTACTAATACAAAAGGTAAGGAAAAGTGACATATAGCAGATATTCTGGTTATACTCTCTCCTGTAGGACTCCTACCTGCATTCATTTTTTTCATGATTTCTCTCTAGAGCGGGACATTGGAGTGTCCAAAGGCTATGAATCTTCATTTCAGGACCTTCTCAAACACTGTTGCACACACAAACCACTCTGGTTGCGCTATAGTATTTCTTTTTGTTGCCAAGCTACATTCTTTGCTTCTTAAGAAGCTGCAGGTTGTTGATTTTTCATAGTCCTCTTCTTCCCCCCAGTTTGTTTGATAAACACAATGCAGCAGCAAAGGCAGCCATGGAATTGAATGATGCCATTTGTCTGTTACCTCCTGGTGTGATGAAGCTAGCAGAAGTATAAAAGCACAAAAGAAGCCCTTAAAAGAAGAGTAATTTTCTTAAATATCGAAATGTGATTCTCTTAAGGTAATACTTGCAATCAGCACCCAGCATGTGCAGCAGCCTCGTTCTGGAAGACAAAATTGGCTGCTTCAGAGAGTTCAGCATAAAGCAGACGGTTGGGGTACTGTAGTTCTCCTACACTAAGTTATTAAAAGACAAATCCTGTATGCTACTGAAACTCAAACTGAGGTGTTCCGAAATCACATATTCTTCTATAGAACAGAAAACAGTTGATCTGCATGTTGCCATTTGAAATTTAGACTGTGGTCACCAAACCCATCCATATTAATTAGCGTGCATCTTAGAAATGCTTTTTTGCATATCAGCTTGTAAAGTAGAATGCTTTCAGAGGCATAAAATAAGACACATGCAAGTAGAACAAAATAAACCAAGCGTTTTGCCAATTACATGGCCCAGCAAAAAGGACACAGCCATCAGCAGAAAACATACACAGAAACTCACGCAGGTTTTATTATCTATTTCTACAGACCTCAAAAATGATATAGCATGGCCAACCACGGCAGG
Source organism: Baryphthengus martii (assembly GCA_013396935.1). Lineage (NCBI taxonomy): Eukaryota > Metazoa > Chordata > Aves > Coraciiformes > Momotidae > Baryphthengus > Baryphthengus martii. The sequence goes on along the minus strand of VWZK01001759.1, from coordinate 17 downwards.
GAACAAAGGAAGCAATA
>VWZK01001751.1:0-19830 GCA_013396935.1 Baryphthengus martii | reverse complement strand
TGGCCCCGCTCCAACAGCTCCCTGTCTTTATCAGCCTCCCCTTCCCAACTCTTCATCACCACTCCTACCCTCAAGTTTCCAACCGCTCAGGTTTGTCGCTGTGGTGGCCTCTGGGTTGCGGTGATTCTGTACCGGGGTTACACTAACCGTTTTTTGCCTTAGTCTCCAGAGAAAGAGTGATTTTTGCTTTTCAGTGTAACAATCATAATGGCTCGAGGTTCACCCTCTGCTGTAGGCCCAGGGTGACCTAAACCAAACACTGCTTGAGGACTCCCAGCTTCCCACTGGTCTCGGCAGGAACCAAGAGCGTAAACTCTCCTGAATCTCTGCCTAAAGCCTCCATCTCCTTCCATACATTGTTTTGTTTTTCCCCTAACAGTGGTTGTTTTATAAACACGGTGTGTTTATGTGCCATTCACTAGTCTTCATACGCAAAGGGATCTTCTACCAGCTGTTGACCATTGTGCCACTGTAGCTTGTGAGGGTTTGCACCGAGGCGGTCGGTGCCTGGGATGTACTGACCCTGCCCGGTCTGTGCCTGCAGGTGAGTGAGATGGAGGTGAACGGGCAGTTCGAATCCGTCTGCGAGTCGGTCTTCAGCGAACTGGAGTCGCAGGCGGTGGAGGCGCTGGATCTGCCCATGCCGGGCTGTTTCCGCATGAGGAGCCACAGCTACGTCAGGGCCATCGAGAAGGGCTGCTCCCAGGACGACGAGTGCATATCACTGCGCTCCTCATCTCCCCCACGTACGACCACGACGGTGAGGACCATCCAGAGCAGTACTGGTGAGTAACAACAAAAAGGGAATTCCGGAAGAGTGGCTGAAAGGGAAGGTGCCTTTCTGGGCAGCTCCACCAGATCAACGACGAGCTCTTCTCGGTCAGACACCAAGCCCATAGGAGAGTTTGTGCTTCTCCGGAAAGCTGGGCAGACTAATCAGCCTAAAACTACGCACTGATCAAGGCTGATGCAGCTGTGATGCCTCCTACATCCAGGCTGATTTAGTCTGGGCTAAAAGAACAGAGGAAGGGAAGTCCAAGGTCATGCCTCCTCTTGCTCTGCTCCCCAGAAGAACAATCATGGTTTGGCTCTGGGTGAGCAGCTCTGCTGGCTCTTACCAGCAGAGGAGGGTCCACCTGCTAGGTTTTTCTACAAAGATGAGGTGATCTTTGTCTTTTCTAAAAGCTACAAGTTATTGGACGTGTTGTTAAGTGTTGTTCTGGGCCATATCTCAGAGGTGGGAATAAAGAAGGGAAGAGGTTTGCAGGGCACAACCTGCCCGTTCACATCCTGCTGTTACGCTTTCTGCGGTTCAAACTATTCCAGCCTTGCGCAAGAGAGAGAGGTTTTGATCTGTATGTGAGACTGACAAACCTTCCTTTCCATGTTTGAGGTTGCTTTCCTTTTGGAGATAACCACGGTGAGTTCCAGATTCTGTCACCAAAATTAGTGCTTAAGGGGAAGACAAAGCAAGTCAGGACCCAAAAGTTGAGGAAAGCAAGAGGCAGGAACCAGTACATGTGTGTGGTCTTCCCAGTTTGGGGAGGAGAGGGAACCTCTGTCCTTTAACTTCTCTGCCTCCATTCCCCTGCTTTACACAAGCTTCATTTTCCTGTCAGGTACAATTCATATTCATGACTAACATTGATTACTCTAAGTATTTCACTGTACCTACCTAATCTTTTCCTGATTCTTTAATTTCTGGTTTCTGTGCTCTAAACTTTTGCCTTTTTGTGTGTGTTCTGGGTTGGGTTTGGGTTCACTGTCTCCAGCAGCTGCTGCCCAATCAACTGGGAGGGGCCACACCTGGGATAAACAACCCAACCAGCCAATGGGAGAGTCGATCCCACCCTGAGCCCTGCCCCTATATAAGGGGAGGGCTGGGCCAGGGTGGGGCTTTCTGTTTTCAGCTTGCTGTGGTGTGGAGCTTCAGTGTGGCTGGACCAGAGAAAGTGGCGTCTGGGATACAGGTACAGCCTTCCTGGCTTCTCTCCCTGGCTTTGTCTCTCCTCAGCCCTGTCAGTAGTGCTGGTGTTTGCTTCTCTCCTGGTGTTGTTTTATTAAATTGTCCTTATCTCCTCAACCCCTGGGGTCTCACCTTTTTTTCTTCCTCCTGATTCTCTGTCTCATCCCACAGGAGGGGAAAGTGGTGAGTGAGCGGCTGCGGATGTTTAGCTGCTGGCAGAGGTTAAATCACAACAGTATGTTGTTATCTCCCAGGTGCAGTTGTTTATACCCTGTAAGTTCCTTCTCTCTCACTCCAGTCTTTCTAAAGCCACTTGCCAACTGGTTTATGTCATCAAAGGACACTCTCAATCCTTTTACCAAAAATGTTCACCTTAATTCATGATTTTTCTACAAGTAACATGTTTGGATACTGTTGGAAATACATTGGCAGCACCTCACAAACATCAGTGTGTCTTTAACAAATGCAATAGAGCAGTTCTCATCTCAATCACTGACCCTTAAGAAATAGTATTCACGGGACAACTTTCCAGCTATCAAGTAGTTCTTGCGTCCACGCAGGCTGTGCACCGTGCCGCCGAGGCAGGATTTACGTCAGGCTTGACTTACTTCATCTATGGAATTAGCTTGTGTCAAAGGTATTCAGAGGTGGAAGGTGAAGGGTGGGAGTTTTCAGGGATTTTTCAGTGTGCCTTTGGGTACTAGAATGGTTTTGCGGTTCCTCGGGAATGGCTTTGTTAACGCTTTTCCTTTGTAAAAATAACTGTAATCACTACATGCTTTTTATCTTTCTAGAAGAGGTTGTTGCTGTCACTTAGAAAAATGGTGCCTGTGTTTGGGAATGATGATGTATAGAAGGGGAAGTGTGACTATATCAGCCAGAAACACCAGAAAACCCGAAAGGGGAAAGTCATTATTGTAAACTTTTCTTTATGCTCCTTTTCTGTAGTACAACCACAGGCAGAGGGCTGGGCTCTTCTCTGGGTAGATGGCTTTATTAAAAAATCCTAAGAACAAAGCTCATATTGAAAAATGCAGTCCAGGGGGGGTTACTGCCTCCGTAGGCAGCCCCTGAAACCGCAGAAGGATTCGCAGCCCTCTCTTTGGACATCCAGAGGAGTGTTTAAAGACTGCTGTAGGTATCTGGTTTCTGGCGTGGGAATTTTATTGTTATCTTTCTCATTTTGTGGTTTGTTTTTTTTTAATTCTTGGGCTCCCAAGGGCCTGTCCCTTGCTCTGGTAGCATTTCACACAACTTGTCTCTTTTACTACCTGCGTTACGTGCGCCGATCCGTTTAACGGGGATTAGAGCTGAATTAATTCCGTCCGAGAGCGTCTCTATTGACTGCCTCACTGGTGCCTCTGGCTGGCTCACAGGAGGGAAGCACGAAAGGCGTCCCTGATGGTTTCTGTTAAGATCTGCTTCAATAAAATGGGAAATGGCACAACAGCTGGGCGGAGGTGGAGAGAGGAGAGCAGCATCTCAGACTTCTCTCTGCTGAGGTGAGGCTTTTGTGGGAGATATAAGGGCAGTTAGAGTCTAAACCGTGGATTTAACATCCTCAAAAGAGAGAGCTGAGCTGTCCTCCTGCCCCCAAAACACCTCTCCCTCTTCAACTAAACAAGCTCCTTTCATCAACATTAGCAGTTTCCTGCTGGGACAGGACAAGAGGTGATGGCTTTAAACTAAAAGAGGGGAGATTTTTGACTAGAGAGAAGCCAAGAATTTTATGTTGAGGGTGGTGAGACCCTGGCCCAGGCTGCCCAGCGAGGTTTCCACCTTATGTAGAATTAGAAATAAATGCCATGTCACAATTTCAGCCTTGAAAGCTGAGTTGAAAAGGTCTGTTCGCCCTCGTATTTGCTCACCCAGCATCAGTGGTACCTGTAGAGGCAGCTGCAACCTGCGCTGGCCGGGGACTGTCCCTGGGAGCGAGGCTGGGAGCTGCAGCAGCTCCAAAGTGCTGGCATATGTGATCCACCATCGCTCGCACTAAAATTCCCACCCGTGGCATTCAGTCTCCTCAGAGGAATTTAATGAGCTGTGAGTTATTACATAATTTGATCCCAGATTATTTGCAAAGTAACAACCGTTGTAGCCGAATCCCTTCGGCCAGCAGATTGGGTCGCTAGCCAGGCAGCCTTTTAACAATTTTAAAAGTCTGTAAATCGTTTCAATGATCTTCAAGAACACAGTCATTAAGAAGCAGTGAAATTTAAAAGAATATCTTTCTCCTGCATTCCATGTGTCCACGTTTCTAAACGGCAGCCGCGCATGTTTCCTGGCTGTCAACAAAACTTAGGATGTTGTGAGTGCTCAGGCATCAGCACATGTGGCTGCAGATATGTAGTTGGGGTTGGAGGTGTTTAATTTGAAAATGATGTCTCGATAAGGGAGCTCAAGTAGTAACCCCAGGAAGAGCTCTGCACTAGGTTGCCTGGCTGTACAGAGGATGGGTATCAAGAAAATACTTCTTGCAGAGAGGAAGCTCCAAATCATCTGCAGCAATGCCATCTGGTGATCCTCAGGAATATTACACTCCTGCTTAAACACAAACCAAACCCAGATCCCAAGGAAATCCAGCTGTGGAGCCAGCAGGTTAGAGGAGGACCGAGGGTTAGCACAGCTAATTACGGAGCTTCAGCTGAGCAAGCTGTTTTCCTTCCATCCACTGGAAGAGCTGACCAAGAGAGGTCGGGTATTTGGTGGATAGTCTCTAAGGGGCTGCCTAGCCAATTAAAATAAAAAAAAGCAATCCACTTCAAAACTAGACTTGCGCCAGGTAGAATTCAAAAGTAAAATCAAATTCTGTGGAGAAGGAAGCTGTAAGTGACTGTGTGCCAGCTGTGGCCGAGCTCTTCTGGACTTCTCAGAGCTGTCCTCTCAAAGACTGTTCTGTCCAAAAAAACCCGAGGAACTAGGATTTCAAATCTGATTTCCAGTGGAAGCCAGGCTTGCTTTCGGGATCCATACTAAAATTAAGACGCTTCCACAGAAGGTCTGAAGAAATATAACTCAGTTCAGGCCTTCGTGCAGATGTTGAACCTTAAAATAGATTTGAAGAGTGTTGAAAACTGTTTAACAAAGATTTTACATGGTTCATTGCCTCTGTTTCCTTGAGTAATCCTGAAAGGCAGTCTGCCTTTGGATCTGCTACCAAACTGCTTAAACCAGCACTTTAGAATGTTTTCCTTTGCTAATGAGGAGCTCACCTTGGCCGAGAAGTTTCCCGTTTCAGAGGCATCTGACTGTAGCTGGAGCAAGTTTTGTCTTGTCTATCCCAGAAGTTAGCTTTAGGAATGTTAAGCTCCAGATCACACCAAACAAACCCCCATGTTTGTGAAGCCAGTAGAAGTTTATAATGAGACAAACTCAGAACAGAGCTCTCTGGAATGTTTCTAACTGATTTAAAGCAAGATTGTCCAGGCCTGGCCCAGGCTGCCCAGGGCAGGGCTGGAGTCCCCCTGCTCCCTGGAGGGGTTTCCAAGGCGTGGAGATGTGGTGCTGAAGGACAGGGCTCAGGGGTGCCCTGGCAGGGATGGGGCAATGCTGGGACTCTAGGATCTCAAAGGTCTCGTCCAACCAAAATGATTCTATAATTTGTTAATCTCTTCTTAAGTTCTTCATGAAGCTTAAAAATTGTATGGAAGCCCTTTGCATGTGTCTGTGTGGAGTGTGCCTAAATATATTCTGTCATTAATTCCTTTCCTTCCATTGTACCACTCAGACTAAAGGGATAAGCATTTCAGGTGGCCAGAGTTGCATAGTTCTCCCTGAAGGAGCACAGATCGTGTTTGGATTTGAGCTGTGCTTTTTCTTCAGTCTAGGTACGTGTGTGCTATCTGGAGATAGTTGTGGGAATGCCCAGTGCGGGCTGAGCACTGCAGGCCTCACATTGTAAGTTCACTGTTTTCTAAGCCTGTAAGCAAACATGAAACCTCAGTGAGTTTGCCACAACCCAAGAAGCGGTGGATAAATCAACTGTCTCTTCTGCTCATTGCCACAAGGTGGGTTTACCCTTCGCCCTCAAGCTTGGCTGGGCTGACAGGTCTACCTCCGGTCAGGTGTCCATGGTGAGCTCAGGGGCAGGGCCAGGCTGGTGTGACTTCAACAGCTCTGACTCGTCAGCCTTGTGTAGCTGTTCTTTGGGGGACAACGTTTCCTGACATGCAGGTGGGAGGAGGAACCAACCTCCTTTGAAATACACCTGGAATCGCATCAGGAGGAAGCAGATTTCCTGTAGCAGCACCAGCTTATTAATTGCAAACTGATGGGTAGAATGTGCAGCAAAATATAAAGTAAAACCACCGTCCGTTTCCACCTGCAAATCGTGGGAGGATGATGTAACCTCTCTCCGAAGTGGTGTTCTCAGGGCCTGGTTGTTGCTCTAAAATGACAGAACTCTGAGCGTTAGGGCTACATCGTCCCTTAGCTGAGATGCCAATAGCAAATGAAAGTCAAGTAATTCAATTTTCACTTCATGGAGAAATACAGGCGAAGACCCGAATCTTTTCTTTATTCTGGCTGATTTCCAATGCAATGTTTTTGTGATGGCGGTGCCAGAAACGAGCTGAATCAGTAAGCTGAAGACATGCCCCAATTTATATAATGTGATCACATTTGCAGTAATAATTCCTGCCGTTTTCCCAAAATAGGCTAATGCGGTGGCTTTTAAGTACAGCTGTCTTTTGGGAAGCAAGACTTAGGCTTCTTTCCTGAAGGGGCTGTGCTTAATGAATACATCCTGTGTGGAAAAATAACTCAGGTTGTTCCTTCTAGTGTGTGCCACCGTCCTGTCTTCAGCAGGGTGTTGCCACCCACCCGCGAGAAGTTCCACCTCGTTCACCTCTTTGGGACAACCTTGAATATTTTGATTATCCCCAGATAGAATAATTACAAAGCTCTCTTGAGCCCCAGCGTATTCCAAGAAGTTACAGACGAGGTATTTGGTGATGATGGGCTTTTTAAAGCGTTTTGAGTGATTTTGGGATTTTCAGAGAACTAAAGAGTTTTTTAATAAGTGAGTTTAATGAGCAGAGCTCGGCAGGGCCCCTCTTGTGCTAGAGCAATTTCTTTGGAGCCGTTGTATTCCATCATGTCAGTAATTCCCATTTCAGAGCTCAGATAGGATGCGTTAGGTACTGGATCCACTAAATAATTACACATTTTCATGCTTCCTAAATATGTGTTTATGCAACAGTCTAACAGTAATTGGCTCTTTGAAGCGATGGGGGGCCAATGTTATTAACCAGGTTTTGAAACGGAAACTGTCTTTTTTTTTTTTCTTTAGCAATACTACAGATAAACCCAAAGGAAATGTGACAGCACAGAAATCTGTATATTGAAAAAACTTATGGGTCTGAAGTATGCACAGAGATGTGATTTACTCTTTGTTTCTTGCTGTTACTCCCATCTTACCGCACCGCTTCTTAACGTCGCTCGATAACAAAGCCCAACGCAACTCAAATGCCGCGGTCTGGACAACATCTGGTCGCAGTAACCCGATGTTACTGTGCAAAGAGGGACAGTCTCGTTGCCTTCGCAGCCTCCCAGTCCCTTTTATCAAAGGTAGGCAGGTGCTGGTAATCTGTTCTGATGCCACAACCTTTGTCTGGCCTCTTGAGGCAGGAACGGATGCGTCAGGCTTTGGAAGTCGCTTCCCTGTTGCTGCGTTTGGCTTTGGTCAGCCGGGAGAGCGCTAAATTGCATTCCACTTAAAATGCAGTAAGCCAGCTGAGCAGAACAATTCCTAGTTGCTTTGATCAAGGATTTGAGCTAACCCTTCAGAGAGGGAAAAAAAAAAAAAAAACAACACAAAAAAAAATAAATAGTATCAGAGAACACTCTACTGTGACAGATCTCTTGCTGATTCTGTTGAGAAAGGCACCTACTTTTTGTCTCGGCACAGTCGAAACGATGGCAGCTTGATAACCGTTCTCTTTGCTGTAATGATTTTTTTCAAATTAGTTTTGTCTTTAGCGAAAGTAGACTGTAGATCTGCATCCCTCTGGGAAGGTTTAGAGGGAAGTCAGAAGGCTGTAATAGCATAACAGAGTAAATGCTGGCAGACTCTTTGTTTAAACAAAGCAGGGTGTTTCTGGTTTGAAATTCCTCGCTCCTGACTTCTTTTAACTCTCTTCTCCTCAACTTTGCTAAGAGTCAAATAAAATGATCTCCATCTGTTGCAGGAGGAAAAAAAAAAAAAGCCAGGATCTTAGCAGATGAAAAATCAGCAAGCTATGAATAAAACCCCACCCATCCACGAAGGACTAGCCCCAACCTGCTGCCTCGGGAGGGCCTGAGAAAACCTGACGCTTCCCATTTCACGTCAAGTGTAATTTTCACCCGAGTGACAGAATTAGCTGTCACCTGGTGCCATCACCTTAAGCTGTTTTATCTCATATGGTTCCTTGAACTAATGTGATGTTTTACCATTTGCCTCTTTTTTTATTAAAAAAAAAAAAGGAAGAAAGTGTTTGGAGAGCTGGAGATGGGGTGAGGGAACGTATCCTATCTGCATTGGAAGGTCTGTAGTGTGGTTTGCAAGGCCAGAGGCTCCAATCTTGGTGAAGTCATTTCTTGCCTTGCTACGTCCTTCCCAGGGAGCTGCCTTGGTCTGTAGGCATGTGGCTTTGTGCCATCTCTTTGGGATGTGGCTCTGGAGAAGGCACAGGCACATGGTCTGCGTAGACGCTGTAGCCGGTGGCACGTCACCGTCTGCTCTGATGCCGCGTGCTTCCACAGGTGACACGTGGCGTTGTAGTGTCACAGAACGGCTTGGGTTGGAAGGGGTTTTAGAGGTCGTCTCGTTCCAACGCCCCTGCCATGGGTGGGGACACCTCCCACTAGAGCAGGTTGTTCAAAACCCTGCCCAGTCTGCTCTTGAGCACCTCCAGGAAGGGGGTATCCAAGGCCTTTATACTAGAACAGTAACATTTAGCATCTATATTTCTGAGGCCAAATGACTTTTTTTTTTTTTACTGAGTTAACTGGCCCGTTTTCACAAGACAAACATTCATGTGCAATCTGTGATTTGTGTAGATGTTCCCTCACCCAGAAAGAACTGGAAACCAGAGTAGCACTCCAGTGACAGAGAGCAAACATGGCATCCCAGACAACTCAGGTAGGATTCCCACCACAGCAGACAGATTTTTTTTTTTATGTATTTTAAAAGCTAAAATGTTTAAGTGTATTTTTTTCTGCTGTGCAGAAACGTGAAGCAAGGAGCACAACACCCTCCCACAGTCTGATTTATCTTCCCAGTTGTCCCTCTTCATGTACCTCAAATGTGCTGCAGCTCTGAGAGCCTTTTGCTGTTCTGTCGATGCCCACTGAGAACACGAGTCTACGTCTCCCTCCTGGAGAGTTCGTACGACTGCCTTAGTTGAGAAGAGTTGTGCTGATTGTTCTTCTCTGCTATGAGCTTGGGTGGGATGGTTGAGTAATAGCTGAAGGGGTACTGAGCCTGAAAGCATGTGGGAAAGCTGGGGTTTTTATTTAATAAAATAAAATAACCAACCCTACAAGTGATGCGTACCAAGGGACAAAACATATACCTAAATAGGAGTTAAAACAGTGTTTCCTCTTAGTATTATACTTTTTTTTTTCCTAATTCAACATACCTCCTTTCATTGAAGGGCAAAGAGTTTGATGGCTAAGAAAAAAACAGCGAGAAGAGTCATAAAATTGTTTTGGTTGGAAGAGACCTTCAAGATCATCAAATGCAACCGTTTACCCAGCACTGCCAGGGCACCACAAAGAAATATCGAAAGGGGAGAGAGAAGGACAAGGAAGAGAATAATTTTGAGTAGCAAAGAGCATCCAGACTAGTTTTGTCAAACAGAAATGTGTCCTGCATGTCAGAAGTCATTTGTTTTGATGACACGTAGAGTCAGTTACACTTTTCACTGTGTGAGTCATTGATGGTAAGAAATAGATGCATAAAGCTTTTAACCTGAGTTTTCCCAAAATGTTTTTGTCTTCTCGTTATTCCTTCATCACTTATGACTTGGTATGGAGGTGGTGTGCCATCATACATGGGTTTTTTGGTGTGTTTGATCCCCCCATCTCACTAGGTTCTGACACTTATTTTAGGACTTGTTTTCTGGTTGTGGTGAGGCTCCTGTATCCCTGTAGGCAGGAGAAACAGTGGGATCTCTAATCATCGAATTAATGGTGGCCAGAATCCCTTTATTGCATTCAAAAGGCCAGCAGAACTAGTGAATGGAAAATAATGAGCGTGACAGGTAAGAGTAGGCTCTGGGTGGAAAGCTGAAATAGCTGTGGGGAATGGTGGCACCTCCCGCGGCAGCACTGATGGGATTTCATCAGGCGAAGGGTAATACTTCCCCTCACTTTTTCTGCAGGAACAGTTTCTTAATAATTTAACTACGATATCAGAGATCGGAGCTGCAAAAGTGAGACAGATCTTCCTTTTCCTGCAAACTTTGCTCTTTGAGGATCTAATTGTAAAAGGTGCTGAGGATTCTAGGAGGCTGGCAGCCTTGTGGAATCAACTGAGCGTTTCCATATGCCTGGTGTCACAGGAACATCTGGCTCCTCTCTTTTGCTGCAGGTGCCTTTCCAGCCAGAAAAGTCTGAGTCAGGAGCAGGAATCTGTTGGAATCCACTTTATGATCTTTTTTCTTTTTTTTAGAAGGTACAAATGTAAGCGTTTCTAGTCCTTTTTCTGTCAAAAACTTAAATGATGCAACCAGGTCCTAGGGAAGTATAGTATAGAATAGAATAATTTATATAGAATAGAGTAATTAATATAGAATAGAATAATATAGAATAGAATAATTCTGGGGACTTTTTTTCAAATGCTGTTGTTTGGGTTGGTTTTTTTCCATTCTGCTGCTAGAAAAGATGAGATCCTGGGAAATGTCAGTGAGGTAAATATTTACACTTTCCCTGGGCTGTAGTAGCAGGCAAATTTGCAGCACAAGGAACGCTGATTTTTACCCAAAGTCAAGATGGTTTCTGTCACATCCATAGAGGGAGGAGACAGAAGAGGCTGCTGTATCTTTCCTTCCACCCTCACATTTAGCAGGGAGATGATGCTCTGCAGAGTGAGCAGGAGCAATCCCAGGTGTCTCACAGCTGGTGTCCACAACATCAGGGTGTGGATGGAGCTGGAGACCCTTAGGGTGGCATCGTTCCAGCCTCTTCACTGCCTGTGCAGAAGCACAAGGAAGGAAGTCTTTTTATCCCCAGCCAGAACCTGTGTAATGGCAAAATGTTGCCAATTATTATCACTCCCCTCCAAAAATAAACAGTGTGGATATTGAATGACACCAGTGGAATAATTCAGAACATGTGACATTAACCAGAGGGGTAGGTTTAGGGTTCAAGCCACCTGGAATCACAGAATAGTTTTCGGTTGGAAAAGCCCTTTCAGCTCCTGGAGTCCCAGCGCTGCCCCATCCCTGCCAGGGCACCCCTGAGCCCTGTCCCTCAGCACCACAGCTCCACGCCTTGGAAACCCCTCCAGGGAGCAGGGGGACTCCAGCCCTGCCCTGGGCAGCCTGGCACACGCCTGGACAACCCTGCAGGGCAACAAATTGTTCCTCAGCTCCAAACTAAAACTCCCCTGGGGCAACTGGAGGCCAGTTCCTCTTATCCTGTCCCTTGTTCCTTGGGAACAGAGCCTGACCCCCCCTGGCTCCAAGCTCCTGAATGTCAGGGAGTTGTGGAGAGCCAGAAGGTCTCCCCTGAGCCTCCTTTGCTCCAGGCTGAACAAGCCTAGCTCCCTCAGCTGCTCCTCCCCACACTCCTGCTCCACACCCTTCCCCAGCTCCATTGCCCTTCTGCTCTAGACTTCCTCTTTCAAAAACCACCGTTTCTCACTTTCTATGTGATATTAATTATCTGGAGCTTGAGGCATTGTCATCTCCTCATCCTGAAGTGTACTGGCTGCCTTGGCATCATCTGGCATCACTTTTTACATCTAATTTTTTTCTTCTGAAAAGTCTATTAGTGTTACTGGAGCGTGACGTTATGCTGCTTAGGAGAGAGAAAGCAGCCCAGGGAAAATTATTAATTCCAGCTGTCAGCAATGTCTAGCTTGTTCATATTGTTATGAAAAACACATCACTTCTAAAATAAAACTGGTGCATCTTTGCTTTTTGGTAATGTCACAGGAAGAAGCGGGTGTCTTTTTACGGGCGCAGTTTGTAGAGATTTCGCAAACTCCACATTGGCCTAAATCTTCCTTGAAGTGCAGTAAGTTCCCAGATCAGGGCTTTTTATCAAACAGGGAACGGGTTGCAATTCTCAGATTAGCTTAAGTAAAAAGAAGTTTGTGTCACAAAAAAGCGATAATGTGGTTAAATAACTTTATAGAACAAGGTCTGCAAATGCTTCCCGTGCCACCGATGCACCCGTCACCTGCCAGTTGGCTTTCAGCTCCTTGCTTGCGCTGCTTTGCTGGTTCTTAGCAGTTTTTCTGCTTTAAATGTGGGTTTTTTTGTAAAGAGTTTTCAATTTCTTGCAGTTCAGTTCATCTTTACTCACACTGCGAATTTTCAGTTCTGTTTCCGTTGAGCACGTATTTTAATGGTTGCTGATGTTGAAGGCAAGTGGCCTCTCTTCTTCTGGACTTCTAATTACCCTGTAATTTCTCTGGCTCAGTCCTTGATGACTCCTCACGGCAATCCAGCCTGAGCTGTTGGCCGTGCTCGGCAGGAGTGGTTTGTTAATGAAGATTGGTTTGGGGACAAGCTGAAGCTAATGGGATAGTTCATTTATTCAATAAAAACTGTTTAGTAAACAAGATCTAATGGCCTCATGACATGCATGTCAGTCACCATCTTTCCTAGGCCATTTGTTCTGTTTTTTGCAGCGAACAGCTCTCCAACCGTCCTATAACAACTACTTTGGAGAAAACCAGTGATGCATCCATACTTCTTTTTATCCCATAGATTTCTATCTTTCACCTTTTCCCACCTCTAAAAAACGTAGACATCCTCTAGTTTGTCAGCCAGCAACACCCCCAGCAGTCAGACAACAGACTTAACAACTGGCACTTTCACAAAAAATTGAGAAACCACCATCCAGCGGTGTGTAACCGGACATCCCGAGGCAAATTCCAACGATGGGCTGCTCTCTGCTTCTGTCTTCAAGAAGTAAACTGGAGCATCTTAAAAATTAGATTTCAGGACATGGTTTAGTGGTCATGGAAATGTCGGGTAGATGGTTGAACTTGATGATCTTAGAGGTCTTTTCCAACCTTAAGTAATGATTCTGTGGTTCTACGGCATCAAAGGATTTGCTGCATCTGGGCCGGTGGTATGTGCAGAATAAATAAGAGCATTTCTAGGGAAGAACTTCCAGGTAGTGTCCCAGATGCCCATGGGTTATGGCAGATATAAATATGTGTGTGTGTATAGCTAGAGCTGTTGCTGTCTCAAGGCCTTTAATTGAATTTCCACCTCTACTGGAACAGCACTTGCTAAAGCCGTGTTTTATATACGTTAGAAGCATCGTGGTGTAACGTCACTGGTCTCCAGCACTCCCTGCTGTGCGCACACACATTAATCCCCCCCGGCTGTAACAGTCGTTTCCTCTAAATTTTGCCTGTCTGTTAATTTTCTGCTTTCTCCTTCGTCCTGGTTCGCACCAGGGGGAACTCTGTGCGATCCCAGTCAAATGAGCTGCTGGGCAAACTGGGCAGCTCCAGCAGACAAGTGTCTTTCCTGGCTGGAGAAAGGCTGCAGGAAGGGAAGAGGAGATGACAGGGTTAGAACTCTGAAAACTTGTAAGATTTCTCCAGGCTCTTGTTAATGAATCAGATTTTGTTTTTTCCTTCTTTTCCTTTTTTTTTTTTTCCTGTTTCAATCAGTGATTCTTTCAGCAGCAAGAATGGCCCCGAGGCCATCTCAGCAGACAGGGTGTGGAGGAATAAATATTGCAACTAAAATCCGCCGCCCAGTCACGAGCTATGAAACCATCAGGTTTGCAACATCCGTAACAGAAGAGATGGGGAGAATTAGCAGAGCTTTTAAGTACAGATCATTGCTAATCCAGAGCTACGCTAAATGCAGCGCTGCTTTTTGTTTTCCTTACTCTTTTTAACCGTATATAATTACGGTTCAGACAAGCTGTCCCCTTTCATAGCTTCTTGCTTTTGTTGTCTGTGCCTTTGATTCCATTTCTTGTTGCTAATTTGAATAATTATATAACGATTTCTGATTTTTTATATTTTTTTGAAAGGACAAACACTGAGAAGTCTTCCACTGATAGAGCTGTGCTTGTGGTTCCTCCCTTAGCCAGCTCAGGCAGCAGTGCCGGCCTATCCCAGTTCCAGGGTTGCCGTTCCCCTGTGCTCGGGAACATTAAGGGCAATCCCCCTTCTCGTCAGGCTGTTCCTTGCTTGTGTTAATGACTCATTTGTATCTTCTCCCAATTATTATTTCATCTTATTAATACCTGGGGTCCTGCACGCTGAGGAATAACTCCCTGCACCAGGACAGGGAATGGGTTGACCTGCTGGGAAGCAGCTCTGCAGAGAAGGACCCGGGAGTGCTGCTGGGGGACAACAAGTTGCCCATGAGCCCAGCAATGGGTCCTTGTGGCCAAGAGGTCCATGCGCTCCTGGGGAGCATGGAGAAGAGTGCAGGCAGCAGGGCAAGAGAGGTTCCCCTCCCCCTCTGCTCTGCCCTGGTGAGGCCACCTCTGGAGTATTGGGTCCAGCTNTGGGGGGTGGCACCAGGTGAGCTCCAGAGGCCCCTTCCAACCTCTGCCATTCTGTGATAACATCTTCACTTGAGTTAGGTAGCAATGAGAGAGCTCTGCTCTGAGCCACGAGCTCCTTCCAGAAACAGCAGCTCTCAATCGGAGAATTTCTGTGGTGGTGTGAAAACACAGGGATTTGATTGACACCAGGGGGCCTGGTCATGCTGTGGGTCAGAGCTCAGGTCATGCTGGCAGTGAGGTGGCCTTTTGAGAACAGCAGTTGAGATCTGGAGGCCTTTTCCTTTGCTGCTAGCCAGGGAAGAGGGGGGGGGTGTGAAGTGCAGTGATTTTACTTCTTGAAATGAAAACTTCCCTTAAACAGAAGCTCGTGGGCTACTGGAGAAGTGCTGCTAAGGGAATCCCAATGTCTCCTTCCACCATCTAACGTTCAGGGAGAGAAATGACCAGGTTTCTAGAACCTGATCCGCTACAGCTCCGTTTTTCTTATGAGGATTTTCATTTTGCATGGACTAGATAGAAAACGCAGATTATGCAAGAGTGTTCCTTCTGGCCACTTGAGGAATTTAACAGCAGAATAATAGCTAATTCCTCATCCTGCATATAATTATGGCAAATTCTGCTGAGAGGATCAATTTTCTCCAGTCTCCGTTTTTCCCTTTATCTAATCATGTTCAGCAGGAAGCTTTGCCTGGCTCGGTGCCTCTTCGTGGTTGTTCTTGTACAAAAATCTCCTTTTGAACAAGTTGTTACAAATGTGCTACAATTTCAGTATATTCTGTTCTTTCAATTTATAGAATAAAAAAAAATTGTAAAATTTATGGGCAAAGTAAGGCCTGGTTTTCGTTGGAATGCATTAGCCATGTGGCACAGGGTCAATTTTTTTTAATACCTGCATCTCCATGTGCTGATCTATCTCCTTTGATGCCCTCAGCTCATTAATGGGTCAGAATTGGCCATAAGGATCTACTCCAGCACTAGATGCAAAACTGTTAACTAGGTTTAAACTAAATCTGAGTCCCCTTTATGAAAATTATGTTGATAATAGCAGAAGTAGTAGGAATTAAGCCTGGTTCTGCTCTCTGAAAAGTTATGAGCTAATCCGTTTTCTTTTTACATGCCCTAACTGAAATGTGAGCAATTCTTTCTGAACACTGAAGGAAATACTGTTTCTGTAGTCAGTGAATTTTTGCCCTGGAATCAATACATCCTTGATAATCCTCTTTGGATTTCGAAGGCCAGTAAGAAAGCTGGGGAGGGACTTTTTACAAGGGCTTGGAGTGATGGCGCATGGGGTCATGGCTTCAAACTGGAAGAGAGGAGATTTAGATTAGAAAGTAGGAAGAATTTCTTCACTCTGAGGGTGGTGAGACCCTGGCACAGCTTGCCCAGGGAAGCTGTGGATGCTCCATCACTGGATGAGTTCAGGGCCAGGTTGAACGGGGCTTTGAGCAACCTGCTCTAGTGGGAGGTGTCCCTGCCCATGGCAGGGGGGTTGGAATGAGATGATCTTGAAGGTCCCTTCCAACCCAATGCATTCTGTGGTTCTATATCAGAAGCAAATCCAGTCTTTCATGTCTTTTGGAGTCAAGCACTGAGGGCAAGGCACTTCCAAGGGGTGAAGTTCATCTGGCACAGCACAAGCCTCGCCAGCATGCCCGTGGGGTTTTGCTTTTCTGGAATGGTGCCACTGCCATGGTGCCATCGTTCCCTTCGTTTGGAAAAATGAAAACCCATTCTCATAACATTTAGAAGACCAGAAAGATGTGCTTGGAAATCAACAACCAGCACGTGCTGCTACTTTAGGTATTATCTGCTGCACCTCCTGCTTCCAGGGTGACTGACATCCAATCCCAGAAAGAAGGAGTTGGAAATGATGTTTTTGCTTTGGAAGGCTAATAAAATACGTCAGTAGGTGTTCTACTCAACATGTGCCTGTTCCACTGCAGAGGCTTCTGAATTTATTACTGAACAACACATATTTTCTTGAGAACTGCTGTTGTGACTCAATTTTGTTAATTTTCCGTTTGTCAGCTTTTTTCAGTCTTGAAAGATTTTTTTATATGGATTTTTCTGTTTCCGTGCCTCGCATCAATACGTCCCGTTGCTTCTACCCCTAATTTAGAGGGCAAATTGGTCCCAGGCAGAAAGCTGCAATATGCATTCACATTCCCCTGAAGGACACCTGCTTGTGCTTTTTGACAAAGGCTCATTTCAAACTGGAAATTAAGAAGCGAGAACTTCATTGGAGGTGACTGCAGATGTGGGTCACGGCTTTCCAACAGACCAATGGCAAAAAGGAGATGTGACCGCTTCCTCCTCCGTTAACATCGGCAGAAGACCCTACCAAGCAGAGCTGCAGCGCTGGGGCCTTGCGCGGCCACGCAGATGGAGATGACTTTTGACAAGACCTGAGAAGAACTGGTTCTGCTCGCGCGCATCTTGGAACCAAGGGAGTCACATAAAGCTGATGATTTTTTCCAGAGATCTTCGCTTAAGGGAACCAGGCATCCGTACATTAAAGTCCTTTTGGAGCGAGCGTTGCCTCCTAGTGAAGGCTAAAGCAGAATGTAAACACTTAGTGTCTTTCATGGTCTTCTTCAAAGCAGAGAGATAATTCATCACATGTCCAACAGTGTAGTTGTCTTTGCAAAGCTAAAGGTTTCTCACATGCTGAGAGGGGGAAAAAAAAGAGCCTCAAGCACCACAGCGTGGCCATGTGCTTTGTTTAAAAAAAAAAAAAAAATTGTGTTGACATTTTTGCATGAAACCTTTTAAGGCAGATATTCAGCCCCAAGGCCAAGTGTTCCCCTAAGCAAGCTCTCTTGGGGAGCTGCAGGAGCAGAGGTCAGGAAGACAAAGCGGTTGCCTTACAGGTTATCTATAAACTGCAGGTGTCCCTGAGATGGCTGAGCAGCTGGAATGACACTGGGACTGAAAATTAGGAGGGTGGTGACTGGCAGGAATCATAAAATCATGGAATTGAATCATTTTATTGGAAGAGACCTTTGAGACCATCAAGTCCAACCGTTCCCCCATCCCTGGCAGGGCACCGCTGAGCCCTGTCCCTCGGCACCACATCTCCACGTCTTGGAAACCCCTCCGGGGATGGAGACTCCACCACCTCTCTGGGCAGCCTGTTCCAGGCTCCGTCACCCTCACAGCAAAGAAGTTTCTCCTCCTGTTGAGGTGGAACTTCTTGCGTTCCAGTTTGTGCCCGTTGCCCCTCGTCCTGTCCTAGGGCACCACAGGAAAGAGCCTGGCCCCTTCTGCTTGACTCCCATCCCTCAGAGATTTGAAAACATCCCCTCTCAGGCTTCTCTTCTCTGGACTAATCTTCTGAACTCTGATTTCTCCCCAGCTTCATTTTCAAGTGTTGCTTACACCTCTGCGTGTGTATTTTCCCCTGGGATCTCCACTGGATGGGTTTTGTAGCCATTTGTGCTCAGAATGAGACTCGTTTCAACTGTCATATGAAGTTCTTCTGTCGACAGAAGATGCAAGTGGGGAACCTGCATCACCTGGTGAGCTCTGAGAGAGGTTCTCTCCAGGCATGGCAGATGCAGAGCACTTCTGTATGTTCTACAGGATTTAAGGGTCCAAAGATCTGATGCATCGCCTTAATAAATTTACAAATATGTAAAAAAGCTACTATTAAAAATGAATTTGCAGAGGCTGGAAAATGCCAGAAGCAAGCGATCCCACCGGCTGTTACCATTTTGCCCCTGGGATGTGAGAGCTACCGCACGCAGATGTACTAGAACACGCTGTAAGCAGGGCTAAAAAAATCAAATATTTCAGAGAAAGTAAATGTAGAAATAATCAGCGGTTAAAAGCCAGACTTGCACTATGCTGTTTCTAACACGTTTGCTGTTTCAAAGAGTTTCCAGCTTTAGCCTTAAATACACCCCCAAAACGTTTCCTCTTTAAACTTGGCTTTACCCCCAGAAATAATTTCCCTCCTTGAAACCGAAAACAGCAGTGCCAGCTCTTCTGCCCGTTAAGACGTCACTACTTAAAATCCGATACCTCCTGTCCCCGCAGGCTCAGAAACTGGAGCTTTGTGGCGCTGCGGAGGGTTGATCTCCAGCTGCCTAATTGTGCTGTGCAGCTGCTTTCTTTCAAATCCAGTAAGGACCTGATGTCTCAAAGTTGAAATTATCAATTTGGGGCATGAAAAGCTTTTCATAAAGTTTTATCCGTCTGGTTGGTTTTAGGCTTTTCAAAGCTTTGGCCGCGCGGAGCTGGGCGCGTAACGCCTGTACAAGGAATCGGGCTTAGGAAAACCAAGCACTCAGATAATTTTTTTAGCTGTTCTCATCGCCTGTCTTCGTTCAGGAGATGCGGCTACAGAGTTCTCGGGCCAGTGAAAGGCGACAGGCGCCGCCGTTCGTGGTGTGCTCGTGGTAGGACAGAGTAACACAAGCCGGGGCTGGCGACAAACTGTGCTCCTTGAGCAGTTGCCCTCGGCCTTCGGTTACTTGATTTCAATAAGAATGAAAAATACTCCGTCCGAAGGAGCGTCTCCCAACACCCTGCGCGCGATATAATTTGATCTCAGCAGCGGTAAGATGGGCGATGAAACAGAAAAGTCGAGGAACCAGCCACCTGTTTGGTCCCCTGACGGTCCCTCCATCGTGGAGAAAGCTCGTCTTGTGCTCAGGCTCGCCCAGGCTGTTGGAGGAAGGGTGAAGGCCCTAGAAGGTCACCCCGGGAGCAGAGGGAGAGGGATGCCAGCCCAGTCCTGCAGCAGGTCCCACAGAATTCCAGTGTGGTAGGGGCTGGAAGGGCCCTCTGGAGGTCATCTAGGGTCACCCAGAGCAGCAGGCCCAGCAGTGCAGGGTCCAGGTGGCTTTGGAATCTCTCCAGAGAAGGAGACTCCACAACTTCTGCATTTAGTAGCTGCCAAAGTTGTTGCGTTTTGGCAGATCTGACAACGCTCCTCAGGTGTTTGGTGTTAGAAGCTCAGGATCTGACATAACAATAGACCTGCGTGTCTTAACTGAAGGGTTTAAAGCTCCTTTGAAATGGCACTTTGATGGGTTTTATGACAGCCAAATGGTATCATACATTCTTCTCTGCTTTTCTGAGGAAATTTAATATCTATCATTAAATCACTTTTCTTCAGGTGACTGTCATATTAATCATAGAATCAAAGAATCATCAGGGTT
>VWZK01001750.1:0-13654 GCA_013396935.1 Baryphthengus martii | reverse complement strand
TATTTTATTTTATTTTATTTTATTTTCAAATAAAAACTTTATTCTATTTCGTCTTCCCTCCAGTTTCTAAAAAAAAATTAAAAAACAATAATTTAGATCTACTCTGCTAGAAAACTGAAGCCTAGCCAAATAGATACACATCCTTCAAATCCTAAGCAGGGTGTTTACGTTTTGACTGGGTGAAATTTAAAACCGACTTTATGATAAGCATTCCCTTCTGTATCAAACTGTGTTGAATGTCATGACTTTACATAGCTCTTTGCTCTGTGTGCAGGTTGCCCACTATCCAAACTGTACCGCTTACCTTCCTGGGGGATGATGTCCAGCTCATAAGCACTTAAATATGGATGCCTCGTCTAATGTGGAGACAAGACACCAAAAGTGACGTAACAAATCGCTCTTCCTTTTGGTACCCAAACTTCTTTTTGGATGCAACTGTCAAGCATTGCAATGTCTAACTGACAGGTACTATTTCTAAAGATTTTTTTTTTTCTTCCCTGAGTTAAGCTTCCTGTGTAAAGCATAGGAGATAGACGAGTAAGAGTGGGATCCAGAGAAGTCAACAAGCAGAAGGAGGGATATAGCTTCAAGGAAGTATGGTGGGAGAGTAATACAGGTGCAACCTACACCTTAAAGGTATCTCTTTTCAGCACTGGGGAAGTGTCTACTGTCCCCTGAAAGTAAGCATATAAGCTAGACCTGCCTTTTCTCCAAAATAATTAGAATATACTGCTAAATGATGCCCAAATATCCAGTAATTAAAGCACTTATCGTTTAGGTGGATGACCTTTAAAAACATACCCACACATCTGAGTTGGAGAAAAAATTTCATTCACAGACACATTCAGGTCAGAAATGTGCCTTAACTGCTGACTGAATAGTTATTTTGGGATGAAGTTAGTGACTTTCTCCTCTTGAAACTTTGCCAGTTTGGATAATTGATTAAATAGCTAATGGAGGAGGAACTTAAACCTGACCCCCTTTCTTCACAGAGGAGTGGACTAACATTGGTCTGTGGAGTCAATTGCTTGCTATTTGACTGAACAAATATTTAAAAACAAACTCAGCAGTTCCAAGAGGGGAAAATGAAAAAGTTGTCTTGCCAAATAACAAGTATTTTCTGGTGAACAGGAATCTCCTAGGAGGCACGCAGTCTCAAATATAATACTCCATAGATCAGATGAAGTGGGGTTGTCTGTCTCCCAAGGGAGAATTTAATTTACTGCTATCTCAGAAAGTCTTCCTTCCTGCATTTGTTTTGTTGTTGTTTTTTTTTTCCCATGCGTATGATATCTGCTCTGGCAAGCATGTTCTCAGAAAACTTGCTGGAGCTCTCTGCGGGGTGTGAGTGCTGCCTCTTGTGAGTAAGTTCACACTCCGAAAACCTGGGCAGGGGCAGGGCTTGAGGGACCTGGTGTGTGAGCACCGCGACCTTCAACATACTGGGCTTTATTTGTATGAGGGCTGGAAGGTATTAGTGGTGTCTGACCACTCAACTTAGCATTGGACAAAGTGACAACTAAATCCCTTGATAGACTTTATACTTCATTTTAGGGTGCTAAAAAGCAATGCTTAGGAGCCTTTAGAAATACAGAGAGACACTAATAATGGAAACCTTCAGCAAAATTAATGTTTTATAGAAAGTCTTTAGTATGCAGTTTGGAAAACTGAAGATCTCTGTCCTTTCATCTAATAGGTATAGAGCAGTAATGCAGCTTTCCCACATTGCTTCACCACTTTACCTCCATTTATTCTTAGAAGGTGTTGAAGTCTATAGCAAAGGTGTAATTTAAGTTAATTCCCAAAGAAGCAGAAGAATGTGTTAGTTCAGGGAATTACACTTCGGATGAAAGTAAACATCTATCACTTTCCCATAGATACTCATTTTTGACAGACAGTTTACTCAAAAAATATCTTTACCAGTCCTTTGTTGCTTTCCCTATTTATGATTTTTAAGTCTTTGTGGCAGACGCTTCGAGACTTTTATCATGTTTGCTCCTGTATCTTTGAATACAACTATGTGCTAATATGGTAATTCAACTTAATCTAATCTATATTTTGCATCTTATTTTACATAGCAAACCCTTAGATAGGTTTCTGTAACACTAAAAAAGCTTTGCTGAAGTTTTTAAAAATCTGATTTATTCAACTTGAATTGGGTGTTCGTACTTCCTAATGCTCATTGAGCCGTTAACAAATCGTAGATACAATTTCAATGAAAGCCCTCATGTTTGTGGTAAGTCTTCTCTGGTACGGATAATGGAAGAGAACCAATCTTTGAAGTGTATTTACTCCCTGTTTAGACTGCAACCTTTCTGATGCAGGAGTAAGTGAACGAGAGCATTAGAATTTCTCAAATAATCGTTTTATCACTGGCTGCAAATCTGTTGGTGGTAGGCAGGCGATAAGTTGCTTTTCCATATTAACTCTGTATGATCTCCTCCAACTNTAGCAGTATTTTATCATTTAGTGTCATGATCCTACTTGCAGTAGTATAATCTATCCAAAGTTGTGTGGTTCTAGCCGTTCAAAATGTGCTCATGGATGGTTTTTGTCTCACCCAAGTGTAGCCACCAAAACCTAAGCTAACCTTCAAGGCTTTCTCTATAGTTAGGAGAGAGAAAGGCATCTCTAGAGGGCAATTTGTTGCACTTGCCAGAGCTCTGACTTAGATTTCCTCCCTCTACATAGGAGAGAGTCTATATAGGACTACAAAGGAGCTTCAGTGAGTACCATGGAGAATACGTCTAACTTTTAAAAAAAAAAAAAAAGACAATATTATTTAAAACTGTAAATTATTTTTATATAGGACTTTCAGTTTCCAATGTCATCACCTGTGGTTGACTTGAGCTATGTGTAGAGAGCAGGAAAAGAGCCAGATGAGCTTGCTGTGCCCCTGCTGTTGGGAAAGCTGAGGAGTATCGCACAGAGATATTTGAGCTGGCAGCACAGAAGCCATTGTTGGGCTAGGAGCAGCACAACTGTGTTCATGCAACACTGTACACTGTTAAGAAACACTACTGAAATCGTCTTAATTCACTGACACAGTACCTGAATTTATAAGAATTTTGTTTATAGTAAATAGACCGTTAGAAAAGTCTATATAATTAGCATGTTTCTTCCAGTTTACCACTTTCTTCCAGTTTCTTACTTGGTTTTGAACAAATCATCACAAAAATCCAGCAAGCTTAGAGACATCTTGCATAAGCCATTTTCTGTTATAGAATAGATGCTCTCCGGAGAAGCAGAGCAATTGTGCCTTTTGTCCTGTCATTTCTGTATGTACACACATCTATATTAAGGAATATGGTGATCAGGAAAAAAAGTGAGACCATCCTGATACTCAGTTCTGGAGGAGTAGTAGTAATGCAACTTAATTTAAGTGCAGGAAAGTCCTTTCATTAATTTCTGTGAATGAATACAAGCTGAATGTTAATAGATGAGTGCATAGCATTAATTACTGCTAAAACAAAAGGATATACAACCAAAATTTTTCAAATAAATTCTCACAGCACTACTCCAAAGAAAATTTTCTGAAGTTGTTCATGGCATCAGTACTGCTTTTTAGAACTGTATGGCTATGGAGGATAAAACTACAATCTACTCTGAAATCCTGTGAAGCGAGTCTGACTTTCTGTGGGGTTATCGTTTTGCCAGCTGAATGTGTGTCATCCGAATTAGTCCCTGTAATATTAGTGCTACATAGTGTTTTGTAAGAGGAAGTATTTTGACTGGGTAGAATCAAATTTGTCTTTGCCAAAGGAAAAGTCTTTTACACTGGGATGGAGACTGCTCCCCATTTTCATGTATGTCTCTTTTTCATGAGGATTGCTGTATTTTGGTTCACCTAAAAGTCCTTCTATTTTGGGAAATTAAAATCTATGTATAAGGAAATCCTAAATCAATTAAACATAGGGCTCAATTTTATCACTCTTAGCAGAGACAGGTTAGGAGTGGATCTGCTGAAAAGGGAATTGTGAGTGCCCCTTCCCATGACAGGACAATATAGGCACTTGATTTTTTTCTTTTTACATAATTTGCCTTTGCTCCAGGAGAACGTGGGGACAGGAGATTTGAGACCCAGCTCTGTCTCCTTGGAGCAGAGCACTTGATTTTTTTCTTTTTACATAATTTGCCTTTGCTCCAGGAGAACGTGGGGACAGGAGATTTGAGACCCAGCTCTGTCTCCTTGGAGCAGAGCACTTGATTTTTTTCTTTTTACATAATTTGCCTTTGCTCCAGGAGAACGTGGGGACAGGAGATTTGAGACCCAGCTCTGTCTCCTTGGAGCAGAGCACTTGATTTTTTTCTTTTTACATAATTTGCCTTTGCTCCAGGAGAACGTGGGGACAGGAGATTTGAGACCCAGCTCTGTCTCCTTGGAGCAGAGCACTTGATTTTTTTCTTTTTACATAATTTGCCTTTGCTCCAGGAGAACGTGGGGACAGGAGATTTGAGACCCAGCTCTGTCTCCTTGGAGCAGAGCACTTGATTTTTTTCTTTTTACATAATTTGCCTTTGCTCCAGGAGAACGTGGGGACAGGAGATTTGAGACCCAGCTCTGTCTCCTTGGAGCAGAGCACTTGATTTTTTTCTTTTTACATAATTTGCCTTTGCTCCAGGAGAACGTGGGGACAGGAGATTTGAGACCCAGCTCTGTCTCCTTGGAGCAGAAAGTTGACTCCAATTCTTTCACATATGCATGAGTGCCTTACTGGACTTTTGGGTTAAATTTAACAAAACACACACAAAAAGCAAGTAAAATTGGTTTTATAGCAGCAATACCTTCATTCACTTTACTTTTACAACTTGAGTGAATAATTTCCCTACTGCTTATGGACAATGAAAGGGTGGGTGATACCTAATCTCATTTTTTTATGATATGTGCTGTGAATTTTTCCTCTTAATGCTCCGAGTTTGAAAATAAGAGCATTGCATGAAAATCTCAAATGCCATTAGACATTAAAAAAAGAGAATGCTAAGAACATGCACAGTACGCCTTCTATGCAAAATTATTTCCAGCTTCTAAGCCTACTAAATATTACTGCCTTCTCAGTTTCGTTAGCAAACAGATACTATTTAAAGTATTTAGGTTAGACTAGATGTTTTAGCCTGAATCAAATTATGAGCATGTTATATGAGCATATACTAATGTGAGCAATTGAACTGCTGGATCACAGAAGTTGGAAATTTCAGCTAACAGGGTAATAAAGGTAGGTGGAAGTTAATCAAGTTAATCATATCTGTAACCAGAGGATGATATAGAATGATGAGTTTGCAAATCCTAGGTTTCTAGTTGAGTGTAGACGACAGCTTCAAAATACAACCCATAACAAAAAAAGAAAAAAAAATGATAAAAAAACCCAACAAAAAAACACAACAAACTTCAAAAAACCCACAAAACCACAGACAAAAAAAAGCGTATTGTAAAAGCAACCATGGCTCTTTCTTTTTTGAGCACATATCACAGTCTCATATGGCTTTAACTATCATTTTTGAGCTCCTTTGGCAATTCTACAAAACAATCTGTACCACTGGGGCAGATAGCATGGAGCCTGGAGAGTGACAGTGATTTTGAATGAATCCACCAACACTGAATAAATGTCTGCTTCAAGAATGGGATAAGAGACTTTTCTACTTTACGCACACTCTTTATAAAATTCCACAAATCTCCAAGTATATTTTTCTTCTTGTCCCTTTGGAGAACCATGAAATCGTGCATAAATAGAGGCATCTTTTTGGCTTACAGAAGTTCTACTTCTTGTGATAAAAATACAAGGCCAGTAGGAGTAGAACGAATAAAACCATTCCACTTCTGCACAAAATAGTTTTCATGGGAGAGATCTTAAGAAACGATCTTTTTAAGATATTACTTGAACTATCATAACCTTGGTGAATCTTAATTCCAATTTACCTCTCCTACTTTGATCATCATATATTAGACAGGTAGTGCTACCAACATCAGTGTGACTACTCACCAGTAGGAATGTAAATCAGGGTGAGTAATCAGCACGGAAACCTCTAATGCTATAATTATAGTCTTTTGCAAAGTAGTGCTTCCCTTGGCTGCTCATCTTGCTTCATGCCTAAAGTTACACTTGAATCTTTGGTTTGTCTCTGTATCTTTCCATTATGGGATAGGATGTGGGAAATTGGTGATGCTGACTCATTATGATGTGCTGCCATAAGCTGCAGCTTTCCCAGAGCAGCTGCTTTTTCTGACAAACATAATGGTCGACACTAGGCCTTTGAGTTTCTGCATATTTTACTTGCTTATTAGGTCTCGCTCTTTGTATATTACTGCTTCATTCATTGTACTTATTCTACTGCATGTTCCCAGATGGACAAGTTTTTTCATCTGTATTTTCTATTTTGTTTTTGCAGAAGTTGCCGAAAGTTTTGATAAGCATGAGTGGATGCAGGTTTAAGTTATAATTTAAGAAAATAATGGGAGAAATGGGTCTGAATCACTGTGTACTCAACTGTAAAAAAAGTAGTGGGAGGGAGCAGGGCAGTAGAGGTATACAGTTTTCTACTGCAGTTTTGAAAGCTAAATCAGTATTATGAAGAGCTGAAGGTCTGCACATGAGCGCATGCCACTTAGTGGGAATTATTCCTCTGACTATCACTTTCACTTGGAAAATACTCAAGTCCTTGGCAGTGTACTGCCAACATTCATTCTGAGCCCTCCATATGGACAGAGAAGATACTGTTTAATATCTTGTGTATCTGATGATTTCCCACTTTCATAGGAGAGGCCTTTGTTTGAGTTTTGCCTAAGGAAAAAAAGATAGTAGCATTTCTGTCCCTTACGCTTCATGTTTACTAAGTAATTTCTTTTATCATTAATCACAATGGATTGTATCTGAGTTTTAGCTTTATGTGTTTTTTACTGATTTTGGGACTTGTCATTCCCTGACCATCTCTATAACCTTTATCTATTATCGACATTGCTGTAACAGATTAAATATATTAACTACTTGATATTTTTAGAAATTAATGACATTTTCATTTTTTTCCTGGTAATAATACCCATAAACAATAGTAATTTTCATTTTGAATGTTATTCCCATGCTACCATCTAGATCACGGTATTCCAAGTAATTAGCGATAGAACGAGAGGAAATGGGCTTAAGTTGAGCCACAGGAGATTTAGGTTGGATATTAGGAAAAATTTCTGTACTGAAAGACTGGTGAGGCATTGGAACAGATCGCCCAGGGAAGTGGTGGAGTCAACATCCCTGAAGGTGTTCAAAACATGTGTAGACATGGAACTTTAGGACATGGTTTAGTGGTCATGATAATGTTGGGTTGATGGTCGGATCTGATGATCTTAGAGGTCTTTTCCAACCTTAATGATCTTAAGTGGTTTCATAACAATATGAAATACAGGAATTTGTTTCTTTCTGATATTTTTGGGAAGAGTTTTGGTTTGTTGCATTTTATTCAGATTATTGAATTGTAGGTCACACAGGGTTTGATTTTTGATGTTGCTGATGTTCTTTTGTTGCAGTCTCATTAAAAGGGGGTCTGGTTCACAGGCTCTCTTTTCTTTTTTTTTTTTTCTTTTGGCAAATGGATTTTGAAAATAGAAAACCTCAATTTGTTTCATGTGATACATAACTAGCTAGTAGCACACGAGCATATCCTCTACACGACTCAAGGATTACTGTGCTCTTGTTCTATTATATCTATTGAAGGATCATCAACTGATTATACAGATAAACAGAGATTTTTAATTAGATTTCATCCTTTTACTTCTGGTAAAAAACTGAGAATGTCCTTGAAGAATTATTGAGGTATCATCTTTTTGTTGGCCAGTTCTTATAAGATGCCACTGAATGAGATTCATAAGACTAATGCAGGATATCAGACTAGAGTAACTAACTGAGAACATAGTTTTGACATGTATTTTGAAAGATTTTATCTTATTGATGCTAGTTGTGGTTTACAGTTAACATAATTTTACTCTAGACATAGTATCAAAGGAAGCATATTTTGATTTCTGTGCTTTCTATTATTTCATTTTAGTAGTCTTCCATTTAGGGAGCCGTGCAAACACACAGGCCTCTA
Organism: Baryphthengus martii; assembly: GCA_013396935.1. Classification (NCBI taxonomy): domain Eukaryota; kingdom Metazoa; phylum Chordata; class Aves; order Coraciiformes; family Momotidae; genus Baryphthengus; species Baryphthengus martii. The sequence goes on along the minus strand of VWZK01001750.1, from coordinate 5,581 downwards.
GAAAACACAGTCACAGCATCATTCTTGTCCCTCTGTGTTACCCAATTGCCTCGTGGAAGGTCAGAGTGTCACAGGTGTGTTGGAGCATTCAGAGAAAGAAGCAATCCTTGCTGTCCTATAGATTTTCTACTCCCTGCTGCTTTGAAGCTGGTAATGCTGGGTCACAGCAGCCCACAGCAGCCAGAATAGCTCCCCTGGGTGCCCTCAGGGCTTCTCTGCAGATACCCCTCAGCTGGAGAGCTGTCATGAGGAACTCACCATACTGATGAAGGGAGAAGTTTTAACCTCACAGTCCTTCACTAGCACCATGCCAGTTTCCCAAAATGGTCTTGGAAGGTCTGGAATAATAGATCTGGTTATTTACAAGGACTGCAGAACCAACTCTGGTGTACATACCTGTTTTCAAAGAGAGTAAAAAGGCCCCTGTAACATCTGTCCTCCAAGAAATCCTGATCATCTACTGTTCACATCTGTTGAATAAAATTGATTTCTAAACTATTTTCCACTTAAGGAAATGTGTTTTTTCCTCAAAACCAAAAGTAGCCCCATTCCCATATTCCTTGCCAAAATATTCTACGATTGACAATTGTCATCTTTGTTACACACTGTTTAAGGGGCCTTAACTGTTACCTTGAATGTCATTTGCTTTCTGTGTACTACAGCCATAATATAGTTATCAGTTAGTGTTCATTAGATAAAAAAAAAGTCGTTTTTCTTCACATAGATGCATAGTGAGTGTTAAACAAAACTGAATTATGCTGATGAGCGATATATTTACTTTAAATAATGTGAAACTTTGCATGCATATAATAAGATCTCTAATGCTAATTTTAGAAAATTGCTTGGGTATGGTCAGCATAACCTATTTTTTATTAGCACTTCAAATTTATTCTAGCTTTGATTCATACTATCTCTTTGCAGCAATAATAATTTTTTATTTGTTTAATAAAGTAATTAAACTCAGTTCAGCATATATTTTTGGAGGTAGTATAATAAGCTCTTACTGTGATACCAAAGCCAAGTTGTCTGTTTTCTGGGTGAAATTAATGCACTAATGATGAGTTATCCAATTTTTAACTCTAACTTTAGAACTTGCTTATTTATACAAATAGCGTCATTAAAAAAAAAAACACTTTCTTACAGAGTTCCTTTTGATTGGAGATAATTTGTGCTACTGTTCACATAGGCTGTTTTCCAAGACCTTTAAACTCCACTGACACACGCAGAAGAAAAGCAAATACAGCTTCCATGATTAAAAGAACAGAAGTTTTTTTGCTCTTCATCTGACCTGAATACATTTTGTGTGGGCTTTTTCCTTGGGTACTTTTTTTTTTAAGGAACAGAATTTGTAGCAAATAACAAGTCTAAGATGTGACTTTTTATTTTTCAGATCTCTGTAGTTTAACCCAGACTCCTGAACTTTTACCGTGATTGAATCATTACGAACATGCCCGCTCTACCATTTTCTCAGGGAGGTAGCATTTGCCTGTGAACCCAGCCTGAGGAAGTTTGGTTTGTCTGCTTTTTAAGAAGATTGAGAGGAACTTGGCTAGAGAATGACAGCTTTATGTCCAAGAGGATTTGTGTCTTTATGACTAGGGATTTTTATCAGTGAGAAATTACAGCAAACTTATAATTCAAAGTAGGTAATTTAATGATCTTTTGATGTTGTGCTAAGATGTAGGGATAAAAAGATTTTTTTTATCTGACTAGCAATAATGGCAGCACGTAACAGAGCAAGAATGGTCATCCAGAGAAGGGTCTTAAAGAAAACATTTAAAGATGGAAAAAGTGAAATAAAACCATTTTATACTTCGCAGAGAGAAGGAATAAGAAATATTGAAGACAGCAACAGCCAATGCAGATAAATTGTTGAAAACACAATAGTTGAATTACCTAAATACTTTCTAAATGTGTTTCCAGTTAGAGAAAAATAAATTACTTTTAAAATTAGTAAGAAAGGAAAGTAGATCTATAAGAAAAAAATCAATCAGCATAAATTCTAAGGGACAAAAGATTTATTAAGACTTAGGTGCAGCATACCTAGCTTATATGGCCTGCTTTCTGAAGTATACAAGTTCAAATGTCCTCCAATATTAAGTATTTGAAAAGATCAAGCTGGACTTTGCTTAAGAAAAAAAAAAAAGAAAAAAAGATAAAGAAAGCTAGTGTGACTGGCAGCAAAAATGGTCACGTCTATGTCCATGTCATTTATGGCAGATTTACCCAGGCTGCCTTGTTCTAGGAGTGAAATTAACTTTCCCTTTTCCTTCCCATTTCTGAGAATGGCACCATAACCTACAGGATAGTCTTTTGTTCCCCCAAATATGCACTTATTTCAAATGTTAAGCAATGAATGGATGCTAGTTAACTCACTATACTTCTCTTTTTCAATGGGAAAAAAAAATAAAAGTCCGTTTTATGCTAAAAGTAGATTGTTCTTCAGGAAAACAAGGAAATGACTACTGACAGGGGATGGGACTAGATACAATTTCCAGATAGATGCCCATCTTCCATATATATAGATATAGACCAAAACCAGCTTAAAGTGAAGGTGGTACTATATGCATGTACAGAGTCCGATGAGCTAAAAACTCCACACCAGACTTCTGTGGGGACTTACAGTGTGTGAAGCCTAGTTGTGGAGCTAGAAAGAGCTTCCAAATTCAGGGGTCCCATCACAGGACTCAACATATTTCTCTGTTTCAGAAAATCTAAGAAATCTTATATATTCAAACATATTAAAAGAAATCATGATGAATAAATCCAAAGTTAATTTGGCAAACACCTGAAAGTAGTCAAAGGCATCACTTTCTCTATTAAGGGAATTAATCAAAATTTCAAATTCTATGCTAAACTGTTTCTGACTGACAAAAAAACCCTATAAGTTTAGTTTGTTTCATTTTAATCACATTAATAGTGAGTTGAACTTAAATTGCACAGATAAGTAAGAGGAAGAGACAGTCTCTCTCTCTCGAATCTACAAGATCTGTTAGAATTTTTTTATGCTTCGATTTAGGGATCATCATTGTCAGAGAGGAGATAGCTAATATCAAGATTTTTAATTCTTACGTCCTGGTCATGGGCACTAGGAAGATGTTAGACTAGATGAAAAATGGAGTGTAAGAGGGAAATTTCGAAACAAAGGGATTGTGTTTGACCCTATGAGGTTTTAACCTTTAGCTTCTTGCAACAATATCTAACTTTATAGGAATAAAGATGGCCGAACAAGTTCATGAATAATGAAAATAATTTCTGAATTAAAAGAATTTTAATAATTCTTTTAAAAGCCAAATATAGCAGGTTGAGAATTGTTTCTTTTTAATCCAAAATGAGCAGCCAAATTAGCTTGAGGCGGAGGCTGTGTTTGGGTACCAAATTAGGCAAAATTTTAATTTCTGAGACTTGACTTGCTAGAAAAGACACGCAATACTTTTTCATCCCAATTTGAGTCTAGCTGATGTTCTTACTAGCAGGGAACAATCTGTTTAATTTCTCTTCTGACATTAAGACATTTCCAGGCTTCCTTTTCCTGTATCTTCTTTTAATGATCCTAGCATTAAAAGCTAAGAAGAGGAAATATCATCCAGCCTGATCCACCTTCTTTTATTGTTTGATGTTCAGCTTCATGATCTTCTGCCTTTAAAGGGTCAATGCTAGAGCCTGTAACTGATCAGTCTTGCTTTCAGCTTGGGAAATCTGAAGCGCTGTTACTGCATTCAGTTTTGTTCTGTTTTGCTGCCCTTAGTTGTCACTAGGTAAAGCTTTTCCCATTCCCAAGAAACGAAGTACCTCCTATGAATAGCGCCCTTATACAAGCTCCCTTTGTCTGAGGTCTTCTCACTCAGCAGAATCAGCAGTAAAAGAAAAATGTCGGGTTAATTTTTAGTAGGAAATGTTTGACTTTTTTGACAAGAGAGGAGCACTCAGTGTTGAAGCAGTTACAAAAGAAAAACTCTTTTCATGACCACTGGAATTAGTGGACAGGGACAGTGAGGGAGAAAGCAAAGGGTGGGAAACTGGCTTTCTTCCAAAACACAAAAAAGCTACGTTTAAGGACGTAATTCAGTTATTTGTCATTACTTTGAACGATTAATGCAGCATAACCTTTTTAAATTAATGGGACCTAACTGTATAATAATGCCATGTGGAAAATATATAAATAAATGTTTGAAGTATTAATGGATGAATTGACAAATATTTTAAACTGGGAAAATAAGCAACAACACAATTGCCATCTGTTTTTCAAACTACAAACACATGCACACAAGGCATATTATCAACAATGAAGTAGCATTAAAAAAAGGAAATGAGGAAACTTAAAAAAATTAACATCTTGTCAACACACTGACTTCACTGCTTGCTTAATAGAAAAGGGTGCTATCTGTTTTTATTTCCTTTGAGGATAGGAAAGAAGCTATTATAGTGCAGAATCCCTTGTGCCTATGAGAAAGGAGCTGAAAATAGATTGAAAAATGTGTGGGAAAAGCAGGCATAATCAAAGCTTCTTATTCTACAGAAACATTTAAATTTTTTTTGTATCTTAGCTAATGATACATTTTACACATTTTTCTGTTTACCTAAAGAAGCCATCTATAGTATTTTATGTAAGCAGAGAAAGGAGAAACTGACTTATGGCTGGTTTGCAGAGAACTTAAATTCAGTAATTGCTGTATAAAGCATGCTCAAGCAAAGATATTCAAATCAAATAAAAAGGGGCATCCCTATAAATACTAACAGTGTATAATTAACAGAGAATCATAACTGAATCTATGACATACACCAAAGGTTAAACATTGTTTTGTGTGCCTAGAAACAGATGTGGGAGGCAAAAAAATAAGAGCTATTCATCACTGAGGTACAGTGAAACTTGTCAATAACAGCCTCTCAAAGGCCACAACTTTCATCATCTTTATAACCGATGGCTGCGTAGTGTAGGATGATTAATGTAAAACACGTCTCCTGGGAATGGAGATTTGTAGTTAGGATAGGTAGAAGTGACTATCAAGTGACTGGTAATATTTATCTCATTCTAAGACATTATTTTTCCCTTTTCATGATCAGGCCTGGCATAGCTGTGTGCTCCCAAATATTGAAAGCCTGTGCGATGCCCAGATTGGAGAAGGCCAAGGTCGAAACACATTTCAAAACATGCTCGGCACCAAAATGGGAATTTGGGTCTACATCACCAGAGGGGCTGAGATTTCTCTGATGGTGATTAGAGCTTTCTACAGCGAGTCTAAGACTGGAATACTGAAGAGGTATTTAGCAGGGAATGATAAGGGGGAGGATTTCAGACAAAAAAGCACACATACCGACAACACCAAACTCATCATCCCCAATTAAGCCTTCTCATTTCTTATTCCTCCATGGCTTTCTACATGAAGAACTTAAATCGAACAGATGACTTTATCTTACTGGTACAGATTAGGGGACATGCTGCTGGAAAGCACACCCATAGAGAAAGACCTTGGAGTCCTAGTGGACAGTAAATTGTCCATGGGACAGCAATGTCCCCTTGTGGCCAAGAGGGCCGATGGGATCCTGGGATGCATTAAGAAAAGTATGTCCAGTAGGTCTA
>VWZK01001749.1:8239-22879 GCA_013396935.1 Baryphthengus martii | reverse complement strand
CTCCACAGTTGGTGTGTCCATTTGCAGATAATACATCGCTGCCAAGCTAACAGAATATGGCACTGAGGCACTTTTAATCACTTTTCTCCCCATAGCCTGTGTGCACTCAACATCCTCTGGGTCTTTACGAGGCTCATCATTATCTAAGTCACCGTAGATGATTTTTAACACTGCTAATTCCCTCAAACACTAGATACCTCCATCTGCTGTAGTCTACTTCCCTGGGGCATTGGAGTTCATGAGGTTTTCCTCAAATGAGTACCTTGCTTTGACATTTGTAAGGGGCCATCTCCGAAGACTCCAAAACTCTGTCTCCTTTCCAATTCCTCTCTCAATTCCCTTGTTCCTAGCAAGGGAGCCACAGCAGCAGCCACAACACAGGTATCTTATCTACCTCCTAATACAAAGCACAGCACCATAAGAGCTTCTATGGGGAGCATTAACTCCATCTCAGTCAAATTCAAAGAAATCAGTTGCATTTGTAACTTTCCAGTGAATGGAATTCGTTATGTTTGCTCAAAAGTAGCAATCCAGTGGAGAAAATATAGCCTTCATATTTTACGTGCATAATCAGCAAATGAGCCAGAAAGAATGTCAAAGCTAAAAAACAAAAGGCTGGCCAGAAGAAAAGAAATATACAGATTTAATGACAGTAATGTTCAGATTGGGAAAATCCAAAAAGTGGAAGAAAAGTCTCTTCTGCCTGTGCTCTTCACGTGGTGCAAGGATGATTGATTTCAGCCACTGTCTGGCAATTGAGATATCCACCATCTTGGTGTAAAGCCAGGGGTAGCAGTAGGGAGAGGGTATAATACAGAGGATCGCAATGGCCAGATCTCCCAATTACCTACTGACAGGAAGATTTTACAGTTTGCCATCACTGCAGAAACAGTGCAAGCTCTAATTCTGTCTGTTACTCTAGAAAATTACTGTCTGCACTCCAGACACTCTACACTGACTCTCAACACAGACTGGGCTCTCAGCTATTTAAAAAAAAAAAAAGTATAGTCCTTAGTTCTATCAAGCTTGCAGCCTGCACAAGCTGTGACCCAAGTGCTACTTTAGCAGCACAAAGCTGATAGCCCACTACTACCACCACTGTTCTAGCAGCAGGTTGTAAGATTCGCTCTACCACAGGAGAGAACTGCAGGGTGAAGCCCAAAGCATTTGGTGGTTGCAGCTCACTAGAACGGAGCAAGAATTCAGATTTGTGCATGCTGTAATAAAAGTATCGATATGATATTCCAGTTTAATTAGATGAAAACCAATATGACCACAGTTCACAATTCACCTCTCGAGCCCTCAACAGCCAGCCTCCCCAGAGTTCTAGAAGCCAGAAGCAAGGCAGGGGGAGGCCAGAAGTCTTCAGAAGAGATTCTCATGGAAGAAAAGCTTCTTCGCTGTGAGGGTGACAGAGTCCTGCACCAGGCTGCCCAGAGAGGTTGTGGAGTCTCTTCTGAAGAGCTTTCAAACTTACCTGGACAATGTGATCCTGGGCATCCTGGTCAGGGGGATCCTGCTTTAGCAGGGGGGTTAGACTAGATGATCTCCAAAGGTCCCCTTCCAGCCTCCACTATTTTATGATCCTACACCTTTGCAGTAGACAGGAGATATCAGAGTTGGTATTTTAGGCTGGACTATAGCACATTCCCCAAATCTATTAATTCTGGCATAAACTTCCCATCAGTTTATATGACCACAGCCTTAGACAAATATAGGAGTAGAAGACAGTCATTAACAAGACTTTGCACCACAACTCCTTGTTCATAGATACTCCAGATGGAGATTATCCAGTTCATCCCACACTAAAAACATGCCTTATAGGCTGACAACATACCTGAGAGGTGCAATGCTGCTCTTTCACCAGGACAGGTGGGATGGACAGGAGGTGGGTGTGCCAGATGCATGGGGAAAGGATACATCACCTTTCTCTGCATCCTTTTCACACACTTAAAGAAGAAGGACTGTTTCTGACAATCAGCCAAAGCACCATATGTTTCAAAGGCATCACTGAAAGGCTAAGGAGGAGGCTTGCCTCAAATGAACATCTGTTTCTAACAAAAGCTGACAGAAATTCAAGTGCCCTCAAGACCAAAATAGTACCTTACTTTTAGTAACTGGCACGCAGAAGAAAATACATTTTGTAATGAACACCGAGAGCACCAGAAAACCTTCTTAATTTCCTTGGTTGTAAAGCTATTCAAACAAGGAGAAGAACATTTAAGGGCTTTTGAGGAATTCATAATACTGGCATTACCCACATTGAGAGAGTATTTGCAAGTATTGCCTTCTCAGACAATTACCTATTTAAGTTTAGCATATACTGTTCCCAAAACTGACAGTTGAAAACAGAAATAAGAAATATTTCTTTATATTAATACCTTACTCTGCCCGTTTCCCAGGGAGTAGGAATGTGAGGAATGGGGGGGGTCAGTGTGGGGAAGATAGCAGCTATTTAAGGATTCCTCTAACCCTTAACTGCTTGCAGCTGCTATCTCTACGGTACTCCACAAACAAGCTAGGCTTTGTCTCAGGAGTGTTTCTGTGCACTGCTCAAGGAAATATTGCTCTGTCTAGCCCTCTATACAAAAGCATTTTCAACATTTTCTGCAAAAACATTAACACTTCCCCAAATAAGAACCCAAGATTTTTACCATTTTCATCTGAGAACAAAGAAGTGGTTTCAAAATAAAAACAACAGTAGACTTGGAATAATTGACAAAATACAGTAAATTCCTTCTTACATGCTACACATGCTTTTCTTAAAGGAAAATTAATTCCTTGTCATAAAGGCCACGAAACTGGAGAAAAAAAAATAGTTTTTAGGGCATAAAGTCCATTTTATTTTATTTCTGCTTGCTAAGAGAAAGTTTTCAAACACTATCTGAAATTTGCAGAGAAAGCTACTTCATTACCTTGTCCAGGGAAAAAACAAGGAAAAAAACCCAACATGCTGTTTCTCAGAACATCATGGGCAATGTCTCAGGTATATCAACATCTCTTCACCACAGCAAATCATTCACTGCCTATTTGCTTATTACCCCCCAACATGAAGAGATCCTGTCTTTAAGTGTCTGTACTATGAGTGGTCTCAATTCCTCCACATAACAATATGGAAAGTTATTTCAGAATACTGTATTGGACAGGCTGGAGCGATGGGCTGAGGTCGATTGTATGTGGTTTAACAAGGCCAAGTGCCGGGTGATGCACTTTGGTCACAACAACAGAATTTGTACTGCTACATCTTCTTTTTCATTCTTTTGCATATCAGCACCAAGAGTAGTTAGTTGCCTTACCTGTAAAACTCAGTGAATCAGACTGAAAAAAACACAAAGAATATCCACAACTTGGTAAAAGAAAGGCATTATCTGCTGTATACCCTGAGGCCATTCACTTAGTCACAGAGCCGTAGCAGACCACTTGCTGGCATTAAATGTACATTCAAGCACAGAAAAGCACAAGACTGAAAAAAAACACACTAAAAGAACATGGGAAGTTGTCTTCATACAACTTTTATGTCTACCAAGTCACCCCATTTATTTTTAATCATATTTACTAATTAATTTCTCATCCAACCCTTTAGAAACATGAGTGTTTCTCTTATTTCTGTTACAACCCATTTTTAATCTGATTTTACTTATTACTCAGTTACAGGAAGGGTGTGGCCAAATTAAATTGTAATTTGTGAACCGTCATCTCTCATTTTTGAAGGAAACAGTTGTACAGCCCAGCTTTTTCACTATCTTCCCACTAAGAAAAGCTGGAAAATAGAAATCCACCAGGAAACAGCTTTATTGGTTCTCCTGCACACTTCTAGCCATCAGTCTGTAAGAAGCATGTCCGTCTCTCCCCCAGCGAGGTGAATGGTCAGACTCACCCTGGTTCAGTAGGGTGGAGGGTGATAACATGGCTGTGAGAGAACTACAGACAATATTTCCAGATTGCTGTTCCAGAAGCATGCCACATCATCTGCTCAACAGATGTGCCCAGGTGTGGAGCAGTGTCCTGCTCAAGGGCAGTCACATCTTCCACACAGACAGCTCCCAGGTAGGGCAGAGTATGGCACAGCAGCAGACTGTGCCTCCTGAGCTTGGGAACTCCAAATAAGGACCTGTTTCTCCTCCATTAGCAGCCATGGCCTTTTTTTGCACAGCCTCAGAGGGAAGTGGTAGCATTTTGACCAAAGCAGCAGCTGCCTGTGATGAGCACTAGCTCAAGAGAATCCACACAATTAACGACTGCTTCAGTGGCAGTGAAGGTATCAATGCCTCACCTCTTTCTCATGTAACCAATGAAGTATCCCATTGCCATAAGGAAAAGGACCAGATGGTGGAGCAGAGAGCAAGTAAAGCCCAATTATCTTGAATCCTGTGTGCAGTTTTGGGCCCCTCACTCCAAGAAGCACATTGACGTGCTGGAAACATGTCCAGAGAAGGGCAATGAACCTGGGGAAGGGTCTAAAGCACAAGTCTTGTGAGGAGAGGCTGAGAGAACTGGGGTTGATCAGCCTGGAGAAAAGGAGGCTCAGAGGAGACCTTCTTGCTCTTGACAACTCCCTGAAAGGAGGCTGGAGCCTGGTGGGGTTCCTTCTCCCAAGTAACAAGTGACAGAACAAGAGGAAATGGCCTCAAGTTGTGCCAGGGGATGTTTAGGTTGGACATGAGGAACAATTTCCTTCCCACAATGGTTGTCAGGGCCTGGCCCAGGCTGCCCAGGGCAGTGGTGGGAGTCCCCATCCCTGGAGGGATTGAAAAGACATATAGATATGGTGCTGAGGGATGTGCTTTAATGGTAGCCTTGGCAGTGCAGTGTCAATGGTTGGACTTGATGTCCTTAAAGATCTCTTCTAATCAAAACCATTCTATGATCTGTAGATTTTCATGGGGCAATAGATCATGTACACTATAGAGGTTTTTCTTGTTTTTAATGTACAGATGAAAATAATGCTCTACTAGAATGTGCTTTACGAATGTGCAGTGGAAGGTGCATACGAGTGCCCATCCCGAGCCTGCACATACGAAAGGGCTTTGCAAGATAAACATATCCACAGATTGGCAGTAATGATTGTCTCCAGAAGAATGCAGGACATCCTCACCAGAAGAAGGACTGGTGCCAGTCACTCATTTGGTGCAAAGCAAAACGACTACTTTAGCATCAATCAAATTACACTGATTTACAGAAGCTGATACTTTTTTTGTAACAAAGTTGCACAGATGAGTTTTCTACATCAGCATTTTTCCTCATAATCACCAAGAGCTTGTATGTGTCCTCTCCACCCTGTGCCGCCTCATTGTGGTTGGAGGGTATATTATTTTAGTAACACCTCCCACAACCCCATGGAAGAGTTGAAGTTTATCTTGGAAACACACATTTACTCTCAATTATAATTAAAACATCAAAGGCCCTAGTCAGGCAAAGAGACATTCTGGAGCCCAGTTATCACAGTTCTCATAGATAGTCCTCACTAGCAAAAGGGAGAATTAAATGCCTACAAACCTCTCGTTACCATTTTTTGCCATTTTATAATGAGTCTTTCAACATTTGATTCTTTTCCCTAGCATTCCAGCTTCTGAATGACATGGTAAAAGACCAGTACTGTTGTTAAATTCGTGTTCCTGTTTTTAAGATACATAATATAACTTGAGTCTAATGTAATATCTTTAAAGACACCACCTAAAACCAGCTGGTAGAACAGGATATTTTGTGTACAAAAAGCTCATGACAGCTAAGACAACTTCATGGTCGGAGGGTGCCTGATTCTTGAGTTTCTTGTCTGAGAGACACAATTCTTTGAACTCTCTGACTTCTAGGGCCTATCTCATTTCTAGTTTTCTCTTTATGGGCCTTATTTAAATTTTCAGGATAAAACCAAGAAATTTGTGTAGGAATTGGGAAGTTTCAACATCCTTTTTCTCCCTCTGAAACCTGAAAATCTTGGTTTCATATCCACATAGCACAAGGGAACAAACCAAGGATGGTGAGGAAAAGGCCTGCTGTTAATGCAGACTCTTCCTTCCTGCAAAAGTCAAACCCTACATGCCCCCATCTCTTTTTCAGCAAAAATAACAGACTCAGCTATTTGTTTTTCAGGACTCTGGCATAACAGAGCTGGCAGGACCATGAGCTTACATGATCATGCATCAGCTAATTCTTCAGACTTATTTCTGCCTGTCTTTCAACAGAGCGACACAGAGTAGAAAAAAGGGATCTTCAGTACTGGACTGTTCTGCCAGTAGTAGTTGACTTTACCTTTGATGACTGCAAACATCTTCAAAGGGTGTTCCACAATAAGCCAGCAATGTCACAAGAGTCATAAGCATCAGAATCACAGGCCGGTATGGGTTGGAAGGGACTTCTGGAGGTTATCTGGTGCAAACTGCCTCCTCTTCAGAAGAGGGACAGCTTTCCTCAGGCTTTTCAAGGCCTTGTCTAGGGAAGTTTTTTATATCTCTAAAGCAACTTGAACTATTTCAAGAAACATAAAGAGACCTCAGAGACAATCCAGGGAGACAGCAGAATAAATCAGTTGATGGGAAGGTATAGGGAAATGGAGTGAAGTGTATATACGCAAGCATATTTTTTTCCTATCATTCCTGATCGGCATAATGGCAATGGAATCATTTCCTGAGAGCTCATAGATTCATGGAGTTCATGTGGCACATCACCTCTAGGCCTCTATACTGTTATAACCCAAGATCCTCTAAAAACCTCTGGTGTGTTGTCAACACTTTTAATTTTATCATTAACCTCAATTTATTTGGCATTTTTCTTCAGCTCAGCTTCAGAAGACACAGCACTGTAGAATAATGTCAACTTTCATATTAAAAATCCCTGCTAGATTGTAGAGGAAAGCAGAACAGAGAACCTTACAAATTCAAAGGCTGCAAGTCAAAAGCATCCCCAATTAATTTTACTATTTCAACCCCCAGTGAAAACTAGTTTGCTGCTGAGCCATATCAGATGTACAGATTCTCAATCATTTCCCCATTAGTGGAGTTTTCGTAACAGCTCTTCTGGGCACATTCAGACCTACTCACATCTGAACTCATACTTCAATCTTTCCTTTCCATCACAAGATCTCTCCCTCTGCTACTCAATAATTTATTGCCAACACAGAGATAAAATTATCTCTGGCCTTTCTACCCTCCTAGTGAAGTTGGTAGATGTTAGTCAGTGAGTTCAGAGGTTGAGGACAGAGGAGTATAATTGTGTAAGGAAACAAAACGTAGGCAACACAGCTAAAATGATCTCACAATTTCTAACCTGCCTCATCTTTCTCAGGGTTATGACTGCCTCTTTAAATGCCTGTCTTTGCAAGGTAGAAAGGCTCAAAGCAAGGCTAAAGTTGAGAGCAGATTTTATCACGAGAAGGCCCAAACATGAAACATAGTATGTTTTAGTATTACGGTACAGATATATAGACAGCTAATACCATGTTTTATCTTAGAAAGTGAGAAGCATGGAAAACGGCTGCTGAGAGCACGGCCATTTATTTAATACATTAAATACAAACATACTATAAAAGCAGATTACTCCATGTATTATTGAATCAAAAAATTAATATTGCAATGATTTATATACTGTTTTTCTGCTGCTGAAGTGACACTTGTGACTAGCAGCGTTTCACAAGCGGATATCTAATTCGAGATAGTGTGTCATCTTTTGAAACACCACTTTCTTCAGAGCTTTGGGTTCACCATCCATTTGTCTCAAGAAAATCCCCTACAAATCATTCCCTTTTTTCCTTTCTGCTACCAATCCTTCCCTCTATGTCTGAATGATGTTTCTCTACAAAGAATTATAAATCCAGTCTTTTCTCTGATCACCTTACTTTTTTTCTATTAAAACCCTTCTTGCTTCTCTTAACCATCAGCTCCCTAATCAAGCACTCTGCTTAATTGTAGTTTGGAAAGCAAGATATTACTGCCTGTTTTATTTTTCCCTTCCAGTAGTTTTGCCCATCTTGATTACGGAAAGTGTTTAGCATTTGCCCTTATCTTGACCTTGCCTTAGAAATGATTTCTGCCTTGTAAAAGACAAATTCCCAAATCCTTGCTCACAGAAACTTGAAGGGATCCCAAATCCATGAACAGAACAATTTCTTGCTGCAAGAAATGGGAATAAATCTCCCCCGTTTTCAGACACATTCGAAGTTTCATACTTCTAATCATTCATCTAGTATTGAATCCAATTAAGAACCATTCACTGGATTTTAAAGATCTCCAATGTACTCATCTCATCCTACTGCTCTGATCTCATGTTAATGTGGTCCCCCGGAGACTCACCATATTACTTTCATTTGTACTTCTGCCCTGCCTAATTTACCATAGTGGAGGATTGCTACTTCATTTGTGTGGGTTTGTTGCTTTGGGATTCTTTCTCCTGTTACTGAATCACTTCCTCTACAACAAACTCATTTTAAAAAAATTAGGCTACCTAAGAACTGATGGTAAAGCATTTTACAACATGCTCTTAAAAAGACCCACAGGGGACAAAATATTGTATGACGGTATTTCTGGATGTGAGTTGCTTGTGAGCTACTCAGCAGGGCCCCATTTAGAAATCATGTTAATGAAACCACCCAATTTCATAAAGTCAGTTTTTGAGGAATTAAGTAGATGTTTAGTAGTAAAGACTAGCTGAATGTATTCCAGTCTTAGAATAGCAAGTAGGCTGTGTAAATGGCCTCTGCACTGCTAAATTACATGGCATTGTTTTCACTGAATGATTAAAACACTCCAACACCCACAAAGAACTTCCAAAACAGCTGAGCAAATGCTTTCAGAGGCTGTCACACTTTTTCCCATCCATATTTGAGACATGGTCTTTTCCATGAACATACTATTGTAAACAAAAATGGTTGGACAGGTATTTGCAGAGAACAAAGAAAAGGGGTCACAAAACCTGCCATAGCAAAATCAGCCCTGTTTTGAGCTGGAGAAATGGCTCATGGCTTCTCTTACAAAATAAACACAGATTCATCCATCTTTATCAGCGAGTAACAACTCATGTTCATTGCACCCTGTCTTCTCAGCAGAGTGAAGGCCAGTGTAATAACCATGAAACACTGTCCATTGCCCAGAGAAGGAAGAGTACAGAGAAAAGAATAATACTAGACTAGAAAGGCCAGAAATCCCTCTAAAAACAAAGCATGACATTAAAGGGAAAAAAAAATGTTCCATTAAATTTACATTCCCTAATATCTGAGACAGCAATGTTCACTTTTATCTTATGCTAGCACCATGCGGCCTAAAATGATGATGACTCCTCTAACTCATGATGCTCTGTAAAACAAACTGTGAGAGAGTCTTTGACTTGAAGTATTTACCACTTCTGCATGGAAGGCAAGAGACAGAGAAAAAGAAAATCAAGGCACCAAAGAGTTGTAGTAGAGGGAATGGAGCAGTTGATTCCCCTGACATCAGTTGAATGTTCAGTGCAATGACACCCTAGTCTATTATTTTCCTGGGGGAAGAACAGATCTCTGTTATTTAAGAAAGGCTCATAAATTAAAGCTATTTTTACTGCAGACTCTGAAGTACTATTTTGTAAACCCATCAGCCTGGTCTCTCACCAGCTGTGTCTTTGTATCACCGCATCATGTTGTTGTGACACATGTAGGGTAGTAAGACACACATGTAAAAGGAACCTTTCAAAGTTATGACACCAGCTTTCACCAGGGTCAGCCAGGGCATGAACAGAGATCACTTCACAGAAGACAGGTCCTGGTTGAAAACAGGAAAAATTCATGCAGTGTCAGTTGTCTCCATCAACTCCAACTGGTGCCCACCAGTACAGATCTGTGAAAGTGAACTGGCACCAGTTGAAAATCTTGACTCTAAATACCTGACTTCAAAGAAACAGAAGTGAATGGAATTTTGGTATTCACACTTCAAGAATGAAAATAGCCCCTCTCTGTACCATGCCCGACTCCAACAACCAGAGTCAACATTGCGTTGTGTCACCATATGACTCAGAAGAGGAGAGGATGGAAAAACAGGCCAAAGAAAGGCAAAACTGCTGGAAGAAAAGCAAACAAAAAACAGCAGTCAAAGTAGCTGAAGGGTAGTAGTGCTCTGAAGGGAGAGTGCGCAACTCAGAAATATGTTAAATTAAGGGGAAATTCACCTTTCGTACTTCCTAATACTTACAACAAGCCCGTCTCATATTCTCAGAGGAGGCAGGGGAACGAAAAACATACTTTATCATTATTAAAGAAACAAGAGATGATTAAGAAGGTAAAGTTGTTCTCCCTTCAATCCAAACCACCACTGCCACTGCTCTAGTTCATTCCATCCTTATTTTTCACATTAGCCCACTTCTGAATTGCCAGTGGCTTCCTTAAGCAGAGAACATAGCAGGTGTTGCAAGCAAGATGGGACAGAAGCCCAACCACGCACAAAACACATCAGGAGCCTATAAACCCCACACAAGTATTTACTATAACATGTTTCAAGGGAAGCAACCTACATACTATTATTCCTATTTAACAGAGCAAGGCAAAAAATCCCAGAGGATCTCACATTTGTGACACTTCAAGGATCCTGAAAAAATAGAGGAAAGCGACAGTTGCTTTTATTTGGTGGCCTCCCCAAGACTGCAACACAGAAGAGGCTTTTACCAGACACCAGGGGCAAAAATCCTTTACTGTGAGAGTGGGTGAGACACTGGAACAGGTTGCCCAGAGAAATTGTGGAAGCCCCATCCCTGGAAGTGTTCAAAGTCAGGTTGGATGGGCCTTTGAGCAGTCTGGTCTAGTGGGAGGTGTCCCTGCCCATGGCAGGAGTGTGAGAACTAGATGATCTTTAAGGTCACTTCCAACCCAAATTCTGTGACTCTATGACATACCTCTGCAGAAAGATGAAGCTAGCCCCAATTCATCAGACTTCCTTGCATAACAGTGATTTTTAGTACAGACCTGTGTTAGAGCTAATACAAAAGCAATATGACTTTCCCATCAGAGCTGACTTGCGTCCCAGGCATTACAAAAGAGCTGCAATTTCAGCATTTATTTCCATTCCAAATTAAACAGGAATATTACTTTCCAAGACTGAGCAAAACAGAAGTATTCTGACCCAAGTTTCACTTTCGTACTAGCTTTTATAAGAAAATCTTAGGGTAAATTTTCTTTTTTTGAAAGAAAATTAGGGTAAATTGAGAACATATAATTTCCAAATTTTGGGGGTAGTTGATATTATCAAAATGCTGGATCTGATTGTCTATAAATTTTGTGGATGCTTTGCCTACATTTCCAAAGTTTTGACTTTGAGGATAGAGTGCTTTCCAACAGAAAAATGTTCTATCAGGGCATTTGAGTCCCACAGAGTGTCATCCAGGAGTGCACTCAACACCCAAGCGCACTTGGATTATGATGGAATTAATAGCAATAGCTATTAAGGTAACGAAAAACCAAGATACTGCACAGCACTTTTGATGATTGTCACCCAATGACAAGGACATAGGATAAAGTCTGCTGAGAAGGTAGAAAATGTCAATAGAAGGGGATCCTCTTGCTTTTCACAGGAGACATTGCTCTACATCGTTGACTGTATCTCATCACTAAACACCCTATTCACTTGTCACAAGAGTAGGAACAATAGCCCACAGCCCTGGCTTAGTTTCAAAAAGGATTTGCCTGCTTATAAGTTCACTTTTGGTTTCCACCAGGAAAGTTGCTGTTTCCCTCTTCTTCTTGTAAAGGCTGTTATGCATGGATGGTGTATGGACATGCTTCTTCACTCCTCAAGATCATAGCTACTTTCTCCTGAGTAATTATTTCCTTTGAATAAATATTTCCACCGAATAATTTTTCTAGTGAATAATTAAAAGTACTTCAGGATCTTACAGGATGGAGCTATCTCTGATCAAAATATTTTGTGGAACACATCTCCATCCCAACTGTGGAACAGCTGCAGTAGTTGTACCCTTGGCTTCTCTCCTGAACTCTTCATTTCAAGCCTGCTTCAGCATTGTCTATGGGAAAATTAAAGCTCTGTAAGTGACAGCTTATGAATAGCTAAGTCCTTGGTGCAAGCTTTCCTGAGGATTTCCACTCACACTATGTCAAGGAGAGTGACTCCTCTGAAATCAATTAAATTACACCAAACTGCACCAGCTAAAGACCTACACAGGTTGTTCTCATCCCCTGCCTCACCCCAGCTCTGCAGCAAGAGGAGTTCATGCCTCCACAAACACCCTTCATCACAGACTCCTTGACGTATGTGTCTAACTGTTTTGCCCAGCTTTGTCTACACAACATGCTGCCTCTTGTAATATCGAGGTATTTGTATTACCAAAAAAAGTCATGGGTGTAAAAGGAAATTTTAATTTCCTCTTTAGCTGAGCACTTTACATTATGTGTTTTAATAAAACAGAGAGTCAAATTATTTGCTTGTAAATGACAATGCTCAAGGGAATCAATTAGGGTAGCAGCAGCCTGGCTGTAGAGCATCTCTTGAGTGGTTTCTCATGCTCAGGACAGCCAAAGCATGGATTTCCTGACTAAATGTCTTCTAAAAGTCCAAGCTTGTGAATTTAGCATCTATGCAAAAAATGCTGCTTTTGGAATCAGACTTATGGTACACCAAAGACCAAGTTTATCTCTGTTCCTACAATATCATCCATCCGCCCTGAAGTCAGTGAAGATCCTGATATCAGGGAGGTGTGATTGACAATGTGTTCGATATATTTGGTAACCTCGGGGAAATTACGCAATACTTCTTTACAGCTCCTAGCAGGAATAAATCTTGAGGGGTATTAGGCAAGATGGCATAATCATCTTGCTAATCTGCTCCTCCACAGATTGCATTTAGGCCAGTAAATAATGGTTTAGTAAAAAAATTTCAAAATGTAGAAGACAATCAGCTGTTGTAAGCTTAGATCCAATAAATACTCTGGATGTTTAGTTGTGCATCAGTTTACATGCTGTAATTCCTCCACCAACACCTCTGTGCAGCTCCAAATCCTGTCAGTCATCTTAAGGTTTGCAAATTCTTCAGTGCACTGTAGGATTGAGACAAACTTTCTTGTCTCTCAGAGCTTAGCATAACCTCTGGCACATCTTCCAAAACTGAGTCAGGAGACACAGGACAGTGTGATAGGCAGGATGAGGGTGGCTCCAGAGAAGGGAACAGGAACAAGCAGGATCTCATGCTCCAAGGTGGCTGGGGTGGACCAGAGGATGTGCATCCCTGGAGATAGCCTGGATGCACAAGAAGAAGCCACAGGGCTCCAAAAGGCTGAGCATTCTCATCAGAAAAATCACCACCACAACAAAACCTGCAATTTCCATCGCACCAGGGGAGCAAAAAACTGAGGAAACGAAGCAGTAGCTTCACCCCATACAAACCTTTCCCGAGTTGACTGTTCTATCAAAGGCAGGCTGGAGTATTTCTCTTACAGTAGTTTCCTACCCACTGAGTGCAACATTAGAAGAAATCGCACACTCAGTGTTATTGGTGGCTGTTGGTACAGTCTAGTTTCTATAAAGGCGAAGACTGTTACAAAGCCTTGCAAGTGAATGTAGTCACCCCACTGCCAAAGAATCCCTCATTTTTGATGGCCTGGAATATAGAGAGTGCAGTTAAACCAGCAGTGTGTCTGGATTCCTGTTTAAAGGCCTGTTGATGAAATAACATCAGTCCTCAGCATAATGGTGGAAATGCAGGAACAGACACAACTGGTTAGGAACATAAAGTGAAAGGAAAAAAACCTCCTCTGATTCATGAAAGTGAGAAGAAAATTGCTGTCCTTACCTGCCTTCCAGCAAATGATTTTTCCACAAGTCTGCTATTCTTGGCTCTGCCAACAACACAAGAGTTTGTGAAGCTCTTCCAATATGATTCATGCCAGCTTGTTTTCACAAGACACATATATACACAAACACACGCACACAAGGCATGTAAACTGCAGTTTGCATTTGGAGCAGAACTGCTGGTTTTATGCGGCTCAGCCAGAAAGAAAGGAATTTCTGTTGAAAGTTGTTCTGCTTGGTATTCTATGTGTAAACTTTACATATTTACTGGGATGCTACATCCACAGCAAGTAATCAGAATTTACAGGAAAAAAAAAGAAACATTTGTCACATAATTCAGTTTCCATTTTCCTTTTGCTGCTGCATGTCATTAGCACATGGAACATAACTGCCTGTGTTCACTTATAAAGACAATGAATAAATCACTTCTTTGATCTCTTTCAAAAATGCAAAGAAAGAAGAGATAGGATAAGGATGGAAATAAATATGATTATGTTTAGAATCTCTTCAGTTTTGAATGCTCTTTTTTTTCAGGGACTGACTTTAAGCTAAAAATTCAAATTACTCCAATTAAAGCACGGTTCCCTAGTATAGCTGTCAAGAGTAAATAGAAAGTAAGTAGGACATTTATGTGTGGTCAAAAGTCACCAAAACTTTCAAGAATTTCAAGGACAGCACTGGAATCCAAAATGACCTTGACATCACATCTGACATCAATCACATGAAATCTGATAGAGAGCAGTGGAGATCACTCAGCAATAAAGGGAGCTTTTGTGGTTCAGTAGCAGAACTCTAGCAAAGAATTAAGGGATAAGGACAAACTTCAGATTATAAAAAAACCAGTGAGATGTTGTTGTTGGAGAGGGAGGAGAGAGGAGAGGAGAGGA
>VWZK01001746.1:40599-70206 GCA_013396935.1 Baryphthengus martii | reverse complement strand
AAAAAAAAAGCCAAACTTTTTTTTTTAAATGGGTTACCATATTAACTTTTCAAGCTGTTGACTTTATCAGGTTCAAGTTGTATAAAACAACCAGGTCAGTTTTGGAGTTCAAGAAACTGTGCAGCTGGACACATTCTGAATACAGCTGTCCAGTAAAAAAAATCTGTCAAGATTTTACAATATAAGAGCACATACGTTGCACTTTAGTAACAGTACCTAAGCAACAATTGCAAATATTGTTTCCAGTTTTGGCACAAAGGCAGACAACCAATTATACCAACTATTTTCAATACTTATAACCCTATTGTCATAGCCATGTCATCTTTTTTTTCTTTTAACATCTCCTGCCAGACAACTACTCTCCTGCAAATTTCAACACTTATAAACACATGTTAAAAATACAGAAAACAGTTATGAAAAAAATGAGGAAAAAATACACACAATGCCAATTCCTCCTCTTCATCACCGTAAGATTTGAGATCTTCGTCATCAAATTTAGGCAACTCAGGCATTAATCTATAGAAATGGGAAAAGGAAATAAGATTTAATTTTTACTGTTTTATGCACGTGATGCGTATTTCTTTACTTATCAGTGTCAACATTAATGATAACCAATAAAATAACAGTAATTATTCCTTAATAACAACACAGAATCTTTAAGAAACATATCAACATTGCAAATTTGGTTCCTGAATAACCGTAGCCAGTGAGCACGTAGCCTTTCTCTGTTCTTTTCCAGACCTTTTACACTTCCTGAGTCATGCTAAAATAAACTTCTCTATCTCAGAATAAATATTGCAACTTCACATCTCAGTATAAGTGAAAGGTAAGGGTAGCTTCTTATGCATAAGCCACCTGCCTTGCAATCTGCATTTTGAGCAGTCAAATGCACATCCTATTTTTCAAATTCTGTATCCTCTCTTTTGGTATTAGAGATATCTAAAAAGTTCACAAGATCACCACACATTTCTAACAGTTTTCTTCCTTTTCTTGTCTACACTAGTTAAAATAAAAAGGTCATACTATTTCATGATACTGTCAGACCCAAATCAAACCTGGAATATTTCAGTTTACATTCTCTGAGTGTTAAAATAGGAGGCAAAAATAAATAGCTTTATAGTTACGATACTGATACCTCTGTAACTATGGTGCAGAAAACAAAGTTTTATCTTCATGTACTACATTAAAATTTCTCACTCTAATATTTATAGTACTTTTACAATTAAATTTAGCATTCATAGCTTTATATAATATTCTCCAGTAAAGAACACAAATTGCCTAGTTAAGAATTTTCTTCCATAATGGAACTTGAATTTGATAAACACATCTGTAAGTGTATGTTCTATAGCACATTTCAAAAAAAAAAAAAAAAAAGTGGGGGAGGTGGGGAAGCAAAAGGGAGGAAAGGGAGAAATTTGTTAATTCTTACTTGTACAACATGTGGTAGACAGAAATCTGCACAGGTCTAGCCCGGAAAAGCAACAATGGGGATAATGTATTCAGCAGAGTCTGGAGTTTATCTGGAAGATTTGTTTTCTGGCCTGCAACAAACTTCGCTGGCAATTTATGGTTTAAGAGCTGGTCCTTTGAGATGTATGTTAAAGCTTCACCCAAAGACGTTAACACAGAGTTTTGAAAGGAGCCTTCAGATGCATTTTTGCTTTCTCCTATTTAAAATAAAGATAAGCTGTGATACAAAATGTATGGATGATATCATAAACAAGCATTACTAGAAACAACTCTATCAGAATCCATCTAATCTTAAAAGCGAAAGAACTTACTAATTAGCATGTCAGTGTTCAAAAAGTGAGTTGTTATAAACTACGTTGACATAATATTACCACACATTAAAAAATAAGGCCCATCAAGTTCTATTTCAGAACAGCCTGACAGGTACCACTATTACCCTCCTTGTGGTATACTTGCCTGTGACTTTCACCAACAAAGGTAATAGCAAATTGTGAATTCCTTCAGAAAAGAATTCTTTCCATTCACTGATCAAGTTCACAGGAAGATTTTCAGTAGTTTCAGGAGCTGCAGCTTCAAAGTAAGCGCTAAGGGCAGATGCCAGGTCACAACTGACACAAGCAAAAATCTGCACAAGCGGGACATGATAAAGCAAACGATTTTCACTTGTTGTCTAGGAGGAAAAAAAAATAAGAGGAAGATTTCTTAACTATAAATTTGCTTTAAAATAGCTGTTTCACATTCCCTGTCTATAACAGAAAGTGTCATTTCCAAAAAGACTCAATTGCAAGAACCATTTAAAAATTATTTGGGGGGGGGGAAAGAAAAAGCTTAAAAATATAATCAGTCTTTTAGTAAGACTTGCTGAAAACCATTTCCAAGTCTCATTAACATTTAGACTGCTGGACTGCTTCCCTTATATGACCTTCTTTATAATGAGAGAAAGAAACTGCCACCAAGTGGATTCAAACAAAAACGTACACGGTTGTAGCTTATCTAGAGCACTTGCGCAGCCAGGTGAACCAAAACTGATAAATCAAGTGCTCTCACTTTTCTCTGTGAAACATAAAAGCCATAAAAGCCATACCAATATTATAATTATATTTCCAAACTGCAGAAGAAAACTGGCATTATACTAATGTAAACTAGAAACAATTGAACTGGTGATGAGGAGAATATTTCCTCTCCCACAACATAGTTCCTTCTTTAATTTTTATTCTTACTGGTTTCCTTAAAATAGGAACATCATTAAATACTAATAATATTTCCAAGCACTTAATCTACGTAACAATCTTTTCAAAGATGTTTATTCTTTTTGGTTTTTTTTAATAATTAAAAAAACCCCAAACACAACAGTTGAGGGACACACAGCATAGATGAGATTAATCCTGAGACCAAGAAAAGCCACATGGAAGCCTGACCTTAGAAGTATGTAGTGACAAAGTGCTATAATTATTAAAAATAAATAAATAAATAAAGGTAGAGAGTGAGAGATTCTGTATCTTTATTTGATTAGTAAAGCTGTTTACTCTGATTTGTTTTCTAACAGTATTAGAAAATAATTTTGGAGTCTCATGTGATCACTTAGATACTGAAATGCAAATACTGCTTTTCATTAACTTATTTTTTTTGTATTTCATGTTAGACTTTAGTCTTAAAAGGGTATTTTTCAACATAGAGACCTACCGCAGACACATTTCAAAATTATTCTCCAGTTACCAATGCCATTGCTAAACACATTATTACTTCAAGGGGGAGGTAATTTCATTGCCATAGACAAAAAGAAACAGGAGACACAGTATTGCTTGTGCTTTTAAGACAACTGAACTTTGCCAAATTTCAATGAAAAAATGATTCTGTGCAATTTTTTGTAACATCCTGTCAAATACTTGCTAAACGGAGATAACTATTTCCCTGCTGTACCTAGAGAATAACCTAGAAAAGTACCTAGGGCATAATCTAAGAAAGTAAGTACATCAAAACTGAAGATGCAACATTAGCAGTGATGTAGTAGGTAGAGTTTATTTTCTTAGTTTCGTATTTCGACTCATAGGTTTTTAAAAAATGTTATCTTTGAAATGCCAAGTACTCAGATATTAACACTGATCATTACCCTGAAGTACTAGAAAGTTAACCTACACACACACACACAAGATGAAGCAAAGTTTAACACGTTAAGACCACTGTGATCTAAACTCTAAGTAAGAACCCTTGGGAGCACTTTGATTTCGATTCCCCTTGGCAATCCTCATGCATCTTTGTTCAAATGTAATTGCTACAGCGCACAGCTTCTGCAAAGTTTTACCGTATCATCCTGATACCCAGCTTTCCACTTTGTAAATAGATAGGTAAACTTTTAATATGCAGCCTTCAAAGATTTACGATGAAACGTTGATCAGGCAGTCCAGTAAGATTATAAAAATGTAGTTATGTTGTAGCCTATTTTTTGGACCCCTCCTCCTCTGCAACTGTCCAACCAGTTCAGAGGGCATCAGGAGGATCCTACTGAAGTTGCAATGCAATGGTTAGTAGAAGTCTTTTTCATGTTACCTCTAACCAAGCCAGCATGGAGCACATGATAAAGTCCCATTCATTATCGGCCAAAGGAGCTGTGGAATACTTCAGCAGCAAAGGAAGGTAACGGATCATCTCTATGTTGAAACCAAGCAACTGAGCACTTGTTTCTTTCAGATTGCTGTAATAAAAATACAACTACAGATTATATATCTTCATGTTGTAAACATGAGTATTTATATTCTTGCCTTCACTCCTCCTCTTGCGACAAATTAAGTCTTGCACCAGGTTCTGCCCTATGTGCTTTTGATACTGTCTGATAAGTCAGTCAACAGGTACAGAACAGAGCGACTTGCTCACTGTATCTTATACAGAGTCCTAAAATTGCACAACTTGCATATTCACTCCAGTAATATACAAACTATGAAATTCAGCAATTTTAACTAAATCAATGCAAGAAAAAGAAGCACTTAAGTTACCAATTTCAAAAATAAAATATAAGCCCTTGAGTGTCCAAACAATTTACATTATTTCAAGACTCTGTTGCTTGGATTTTACTCACTATACTCAAGACAAGTGAACCTCAGTGTATTTTCACTCCTTGCTGGAAGCTTTCCAAGTTATATTTTCAGGTCCAGAATTTTTTTAAAAAGACACTTACATTTGGTGTTCAACTCTTCTTTCTGCTGCTTAAATAAGCAATCAGAATTTGGAACTGAATATCCAGCAACATCTACAAAAGTTGGTCAGTTCTGAATGGTTTTGAAACTAGTTGACATATAAGCACATTTAAAAAGCTCCTAGTTTCCCCAGCCTTCAACCACCTGGGTAAGTTTTCTTCAGTATGAGTTGATAGATACTTAAAGTATATTAAACTGAGGGATGCACAAAGACTTAAAAATGTAGTATTAGAGCAGTGGATGGCAGCTGTAACTTACAAATTTATTTTGTTGATTTTGTTTGAGTTAAGAACCACTCTGTATTTTTAAGCTCTTGCTTTAGAAATATTAAAAATGTCAAGTTATCTCAAAGTTACACCCACCAGCTAAAGAGAAAGCTGTCCTCGTGATCGTTTTTCCAAGATATTATGATTTTTAGTATTCCAGGTAGTAGATGATCACAATCAATACTTGTATCATTCAAACAGGAATTCAAAATGGAAAGACACCCAAATGCTCCTATAAAATAATGAAAACACCATACTCGATAGATCTTACTTATCAAGAAAAACAAAACTTTAGAATAGCTGTCAGTTTATTTGAACTTAGTATTAATATCATAAGACAGTTTGGATGAAACGTTTAAGCTTTCTACTTTGAAAACTAATCTAGAGATGCAATTGTTATATCAAAATTATTATATCCAACCCAAAATCAAAAATTAACCAAAACACTCAAACCAACCAAAAACTTCTATAACATTTATACAATTAACAAAAAGGAAAATTACCTGCTAAGATTTAAATCTACTTGTGCTACTAAAAAAGTAGTATACTAGGCAATAATTTGGACAGATAATTAAGAAATGCAACTGCAAGTTGTGAATTCCAATATTGTTGAAAGAGAGTTAATTTTTACTTTCAGAGTAAATTATTATCATTGCATTAGTATTGTTTTCCATCTTTAAGGAAAACTGCATGCGTCTAAATTTCTTGAAGACCAAGAACTAAGCCAATTAGAGTACAATATATGTATAGCAAAAGCAAACAAACAAAAACCCCATTTCACTTAAATAGCAGTGCAATGATTTACAAGAACTTTACTAGCACTTTTCTGGTCTGATAAAAAAAAAAAAAAAAAGAAGAAGGAAAACTTGAATGGTAAGCCTACAACCTGTTTCGCACTTAACGGGAAAATTTGGGTATGTATTGTCTGCTCAGGAATCCCTAGAAAAATAGGAAGCAGCAGAAAGGAAAATGCAGACCACAGTTACAAACATGAGCAACTCTATAGCAGGGAACAAGTGAGGATTCTTTTTCCCATTTTCTGTTTCAAGTTTAACAGACGCATTTTGTTGGTTCCCCAGTTCACTCAGAAAGCCAGGAAGGCCTAACTAATTCTAAAGATTAAGAGCTAGGAAAACTACCAGAGCAGAAAGATTCAAGATTCCTCTTAATTGCTGCATGACACTAAGAATGAACATTTTCACACTTTGAGAACATCCATTGGAAGAACTCATCCGAAAACCAAAGAACACTGCCAAGGGACAGATGTCCCTAGTTTAAAGTCACCAAAGATTTCTTTTTCAACAGTACAGTCCTGTTAAAAAATATAAAATCAACTTTCAAGTTTTTATACAGACTGAATAATAAGAGTATGTGCAAGAAAACACAGAAGCAGTACAGAAAAAATGAAAGTTTGTTCCTTTAAAAGATGTGTAATTCCAACACGTAGGACTCTGTGTGAGCATTTCCAAACAATTTTCTTGAAAAGCACCAACTTTGTGAAAATAAAAAGGTTTTCTAAAGGATATTCAAGGCAATATTATAACACATCTCAATCAACTCCTAAGTAATTTTTCAAAAGCTGCTGAAAGTGTATGTGCAGCAGTTCTGACTCAGCACACTATTTTCCATGCACTGGGATATAAAAAAAAAAGTAGTACATAATCAAAAACCATACATAAATCGTGAAAGAGTTCTTGCTAAAGCGTCTAAAAACAATCACCACACTACTAGTTGACAACAGTAATATTTTTGTGTGCTGTGTAAAGCTTAAATGATTAATTGAAAACTTCGATGTGTTTAAATCAAACAGACCAAACAAGAAGTAGGGCAATACCAGGTCTTTTAACAACATCAGCCTAAATCCTTTAGTTCTAATTTTCTACCAGGAGGTATAGTTTTTACTTCCTTAATAAGGCAGAAGACTATTATGACAAATAGTCTAGAAGAAATACGCAAACTGAGAAGACATTTCTTTCTAGAGAAAACAGTATTATTATAGTTAACATGCTTTTCCTAAAAGCTAACGTCATTACAAAATAACGTACTTAAATTCTAATGAAGTGGACTGAGGTAAGAACATACTCACCATCCGTGCTGGAAAGTTCTGTCTTTGTGCATGTCATAAGTTTGGCCACACAGTGGAAGACAAGTTCTTTTTTTTCTTCCTCAATTAAAAAAGGTGACAGACACTGAAGGGTATGCAATCTGCCCTCTGTTAATGGCAGAAACCTGTTCATACAAGCAAAACATCCCAGAATGAAACAAACCGACAAATTTAACTAATAAACAAAATGCCTATCATCAGTTCATAGTGATCTAATATCCTAAGACGTAACTAATTCCACACACTAAATCAAGTCTCGCTTATCGTACAGATATATTACCAAATTTTCAGTCTTCATATGTCATTCCTCAGAATCAGCATCATTTAACATTATCAACATTTGCAACAAACTAAAAGTTTCTAGCAGCAGTAATAAGATACCCTTCTGTTGTCTTAAAAAGTTGTTTCATCTCACAGGATACAGTGTTTTCCGTACGAATCGCTTTAGCCATAGTTAAGGACCAGAGTCTTCCGTGTTT
Source organism: Baryphthengus martii (assembly GCA_013396935.1). Taxonomy (NCBI): domain Eukaryota; kingdom Metazoa; phylum Chordata; class Aves; order Coraciiformes; family Momotidae; genus Baryphthengus; species Baryphthengus martii. The sequence goes on along the minus strand of VWZK01001746.1, from coordinate 62,696 downwards.
CTCTGATCTTAAAAGGAGAAGAAAGACCCTGGTTAATATACAGAGACGCACAGTTCTCAACAAAAGCATTTAGATGAAGTTTAAATCCATGCATAGATGAAGATAAGGTGGCACTTTATATAATGCAAAATACAGAGCTAAACGTTGTTTTACTTGTTCCTACATACCTATCAAATATTGTTTGCTGAAGGCTAGTTGTATTACTAAGTTTACTGAACTTCTCATATGTGATGTGCATTTCTTCTAACATATGAAGATATTCCAGAAGGAATCCAGGAGGATTCTCCAATTCTTCAATCCATTGTAATGAGTACAACAGCTCTGCAACTAGTTAAAAAATAAAAGTTGTTGTTTACTAACAGTTGCTGAATATATTCAGTGCACACGCAAGAAGTTTCAGGTTAAGATTTTATTGGTTCTTTTTAGTATGAACTTGACATTTGCCATTGCATCAGAAAATACAAAAGAAGAAAAAACTAAAATAATCTATTCTAGATGTTCAGGAAACGTTAAAGCAAATTAACTATGACAAGAACTCTATCTCTTCTCCATTTAATTTTTTTTTTTTAATATATATATTTTCCTTGTAATCCAGATCTAAGATCAGAGAAAAAAAAAAACAAACAACAACATTTTTCACACTAACAGTTAGCATGTGGTTTCTTCATTGGCTTACAAAGACCTACACTGAACAATTATAGTTCTCATCATGGTGAGACCTTTGGAGATAGAATCGTTAATTTGATAATGCCAGCTCTACTTTCAGCATTCCATAAATATAAAGAAACAAGATTCCTCCTGGTGGAATTAAGAAAAACTGCTGCCTCAAAAATACCTTTATATTCCAGCTAAACATGCAGAGTATTTATCTGATAGCATGAATACAGTTCCTATTGTCTACTCATGTTAATGTACCAAGTGTTTTGACAATGAACAACTTTGAAGCTTACTGTAAATTCAAACTTCCCCAAATTCAAAGTTCTGTTGAGATAGCATATATGTAATCACAAAATGTCCTAGAAATGTAAACACTAGTATATTTATACTTTTAAAGAGAAGGGAATTAAAAAAAACCCAACAAAACAAACACCCAAACAACAAAAGGTAAAAGGATGATTTCTCACACCTACATGCCAAACTTTAACTATTCATTCCTAATTAACAAGTCAGGTTAATTTACAGCTATTATAAAATGGAATTCCTTTAAGTTTTACCATTGTAACTTACTTATATTGTCAGTTTTCTTTCTTTCAGCATCATCATTTCCATGGACTACACCATTTTCCAATACAAGTAGCACCATTTTACTCAATAAGGCTGAAGTACACAGATGGGCTGGCAGTTTAGTCATGCCACACAGCTTAACATGTGATCCCAAAGGTTCACAATTCATACTAAGCCTTCCTTCCAAAAGAGGCTTGTGCATCCACTGTAGTACGTGCATAAAAAGAGTAAGGACAAATAATTGACATTTTAATGATGCACAGAAGAGCTATGTTTAACCTTGAAAATTCAGAATTATTAAGAAATAGCCATGAAAGATACATGACGCACTCCAGCATATTAAAAAATAAAAATGCTCAGCAGTAACTTGAAACTGCATTGCTGCCTCAGAAATAAGTATCTATCTTTAGAACCCTACATATTTTATAAAAAAATACTAAGATTATTGAAGACTGGTGGTTGGACAGGAAATTTATGTCCTTTCCCACTCCCCACTCTATGCATGTCAGCATTTTGTTGATATTCAGTATATTGTGTTCTTCTGCAGATACTGATGCCTTTCACAAAATGAATCTTACAGAAGAATTAACTTAAAGATAAGAACAACTTAATGATGTACACGCTGTCAGACAAAGTTCCTGAATTGTAAAATAAGTTGCTGGCAGTCCATGCACAACAAGGTAATTTCACAGATTATAATTTTCTTCAGGAGTACTGGTTGAGGCCATAAACATACATATTTTGTCCTCTGTCACAGACAGAGGCCAAAAAGAACCTCTGCCCATACTCATAAATGCAGTGCTGTGTCAAAATAAAAAATGCTTATCACCCTAAAGGACAGAGACTTGAGGTCAGATTGACTACCGCATGCAAGTTCATACCTCAGTGGATAGAGACTCATGCAATTTCCCCCACTCGGCTTTGTTTGGCGTAACACGCTCAACATAAGCTCCCACAAGATATCCAGATTGTTCATCAGCTTCCATAAGCTTAGACAATAAATCACTAACCGCAGAGATCAAAACCTGAAGGCTGAGAAAAAGAGAAAACACTGCAAACAAGTTCAGTACCATCCAGTAAAAGCAAGCTGCTTTATTTCACCTTGACACAATGCTATACATTGTATCAATGCTATATACATGCTATACCAATGCAGATTTAAGTTATGTTCTACCCACAGTTCTCACCTCCGAGAGGCTGAAAAAAATCTCTCAGAGATATCAATGCCACTTAAATAAAGAACGGTATAGCACTGATCTTCGTTTGTTTGGGAGAACAACATATTATGAAACAGACATGTACATCACAAATACCTTTTAACATCCAAAGAGGAAGACTGAATTTGATTCTTGACCCACAGTGCAGATTTATGCAAGAAGGCACTCTGTTTCTGCATACTCCGAAGTTGATGCACAAGTGAATTTACACCGGACATCCAGGTGTGTTTTAATTTACATACAAGTAAATCTATTGTAGAGAAGAGGAAAACAAAACCAAACAACAGAACAGCCAAGCAAAACCACCACAAACCACTCAAATTACAATCTACGGCATACAGCAGCGATCAAGTGTCTAAAGGTCCTAGAACAGGCAAAGGATTCTCTATGTGGTTACATGCAATAACTATCAATGGCAAATAAGTGGGTTTCTCGGTTTAGAGCTATTTTAAATTAACTGTGACACACAGGTAATATTTATTTGAGAATAGGAGCAATGTTCCTATTGTTCACTACAAAATGTCCACACGGTCTTCAAAACTGCATGTATTTTTAAAATACTGAAATATTGGACATTCACAGCATTAACAGCCATTTGCAAAGCTGCAGTGGTTTTCAGGCTGGTGTTGTCCTACTTCGCTTTTGCGACACCACTGCACCATTTCCTCCTTTGTATCTACATCACTAAAAGCATACATCAATTTATAACTCAAATTCGGTATTCAAAGAACCAGGATCTCAATCTGAAAATGAGACGCAGGTGGACAGAGGAATGGCTCACAATTTGTCAGAGCAACTTGACCAATATAAATGGTTTCAGAATAAACATATGTGAAGGGATTGCACACATTTTTTCATAGGATCCCCACACTGAAGAAGGAACAAAACAAAAAAGGGCTCACTCTTAGAATTTCGTAGACCTTAAATAATTCATGTAACCCTCCAGAAAGCGTGGAATATCACAGCCTCAAAAGTTGCTGAAGCACAGAGATATTAACATCCAAAAAGTTTAAATTCCTTGTAAAAGTGAAAAGGACTCAATGTTTAGTAGCAACTACTTGTTCATAGTAGTAAATTAAAGCATTGTAAACTAAAGCACAAATTTTTGTGTCAGTTACAGCTGCAAGCGCTCACAGCCTATCAACTCAATATTATATCACATACTGGAAACAGTTTCATGAAAAAGATTTTAAATGTGATCATCAATTATGAAAAAGTTTGGTTGAAGTTCTTTTTCCAAATTACCTGTTAAGTGTGTAGCATCCTGCCTCTGAGCACACAACTGGAAGATGGTAAGCAGCAAGTCTTCTGAGGATGGCATCAGCAAACAGCCTTTAACTGAGCTGAAAAAGCTTGAGGCTACATCGCAGATGAAAGATACTGATGGCTCAGTATTTCCAGCTTCAGAAAGATCCTTAGCTTTAGACAGAGCTGCTTGAAGTTTATCAATAATCCTTTCAACAAAAGTTTCACCGATCAAAGATTCTATTGGAGAGAGGAAAAAGACAGCATGCTTTGATTACTTGGTAAACGTGATCATTGAAACACTTCATATTAAGGTGTAACAACTTGTTCTTTATTTCCTAATTATGAATGCAAAATCAAGTGCAAAGTAGTTTCAGTGTGATGTATACTTAAACTCTCTTTCTTGTTCCACAGTCATCTAGGATCACCTAGCCAAAGTATCCTTTCTCTAAACCAGGTGAAGCAGCTTAGACAAAAGGTAGAGCAAGTGCAGAGTGATCCCTTCCCCTTTTATGCTTTCCTAGCTTCTGGCAATCAATCGTGAGCCAAAAACGACACCAGGACCATTGCATATAATTAGCCTAATAAGACTGATCCTCCATGAATATGCTTAGTCTCTTTCTCACGAGATCCAACTAGGCTAATTCCATTTATTCTTAAACTCCACGGCACCCTGTAGAAATACGTTCCATTATTTAATGACGAACTGTATGAAGAAGTATACTTTTCTCTTTCCTCAAGTCTGCTATCTAAACATCTGTAAGCAACCTCAGGCTCTTTCATTTAAAGAAACAATGAAAGATCTTCCTGTTCGTTTTTTTCCATACAAATTATGATTGTATAGGTCTTTACCACAACCACAACCCTAATCGCTTTCATTGCAAGCAGGAAATCTCTAGTCTGTTTTATTGCCTCTAAAAGCAGAGGCCACTGCATTTGCCTGACCATCCCTGTCATCTTTCTTTGGCCATATTCTAATTCTGTCACACCTGTTTTCAAAAGCACATAGGTGAACAAGAATATTGTTGGGGTAGTATTGACACATCAGTCTATAATACTTTCCATTTGTCCCCTTTTCTCTTCACAGCAGCTCCCAATAACCTGTATTCCTTTTTTATTGCTGAACACCCACCTACCACTTACAGGGAACCATTATAATGACTAAAGATCTCTTTTCTGAGTTTGGTAGGCTCAGAGCCTACCATTGAATAGATATAGATACAGCTACAATTGTGTTCTTCCCATGTACAGTTTTGATATTTACCGGTTTCGGATTTCATTTGTAATTATATATGTTAACCATTCAGTATCACAACACACTGCTATGGCTCCATGATGTTTTCGTTTCGACTACTCTGAATAATTTATCAACCTTTCAGTATTTACCTTTTTTCTCCTTTACTTCCTATCATGTGATAGGTTACTGATCCATGAATGGCCCTTCCTCTTACTCCATGGCAGCTTACCTTGAGAAACTCAGATGAGAGATCTCATTAAAAAAAAAAAATAAAAAATTTCTGAAATACACATACTTTATTTTGGTCTAAATCATCGAGTCAAGAACTACCACGGCTCCTGATTGTCTCTTAGATTTTATCCAACATGCATTAAAAACAGTTAACACAGCACTTAGCACAAAACAAGTTCAGCAATATCTCCAGTGTTAGAGTCAAAAAGCAAACTCACTGGACAATTAGTGCAAGGACACCAATGACTCACAAACAAGTAAGTCTGTTGAACTCTCTCTGGAGAGAAGGAATAGGTTTTCCTGATGCTCCTCTACATCAAAAGTTCCAGTCACAAAAATAGCAATCTTACAGCCCCTTCAGAATGCACTATTTATGAACATCCGCTGCAATCAACTTGTTGTGTGCAACTTTGAAACTTGAAAGCACCACAAATGTACCCAGCATTCAAATAAACTGAATTATGTTACACTTCAGGGATCAAAGCAAATTCTTAATTATTACAAAACAAAAATGACAGATTTACATGGAAAACATTGAGAAAACTGAACTCTGCTAGAAGTCTCTATCACAGGCACCATAAAATGCACTCTGCTAGAAGTCTCTATCACAGGCACCACAAAATGCAAGGAAGTAATGAAATAGGATGTTATTAATGAAAGCAAATTACACATACAGTCTAAGTGCAAACACAGTTTTTAAAATACATGAATCTAACTGAAAATGGCTCAAAGCAATTCATAGGTCCTGTAATAAAACACTACCAACGCATACGCAGGTCTAACGCCATTGATTTTTGATATTTTAGTTTGGAAGGTAAATTTCAGATAGTATGGTTTAAAAATTAGTATTATTTTAGAGCACATTCGCTAATAAGTCAAACTTAGTGAAAACCTGAGAATTTACAGACCTGCAAATCTGAATCTGTTCTTTAAACGCTGACTTTTGTTTAGAGTTGCAGACCAAAAAACTTGTAACGTTACTCCTGCAAGTTAGCTTGCAAAGTTAAACTGGACATAGTTATCAGGTAAAAACAAAAACCAAAAAAAAACCAACCAAAAAAAAACCAAACCAAAAAAGCCAAACCGAAAACCCACAGAAGGAAGCCTAGATGTTATAAATGTGTCTGAAAGGAGGCTGTAGTGAAGTGGGGGTGTCAGTCTCTTCTCCCAAGTAACAAGTGATAGGACAAGAGAAAACGGCCTCAAGTTGCCTCAGGGGGAGTTTAGAGGCTGGCCATTAGGAAAAAATCTCTTTACTGAAAGGGTTGTTAAGCGGCTGTCCAGGGAGGCGGTGGAGTCACCATCCCCGGAGCTATTTAAAAGACGTATAGATGAGGTGCTTAAGAACATGGTTTAGTGGTGGGCTTGGTAGTGTTAATGATTGGACTCTATGATCTTAAAGGTCTTTTCCAATTGGAACAACTCTATGATTATATGTATTCTAGAAGATCTCAAATTCCTTTCAACCTTCTACAAAGTGTAAGTGTGCTATTTATGCTTCATAATCTCCAGAGAATAAAAATGCTTACCATTTTTAATGTGTTGTGACAACACTAAGCTCAGGAGGGTCCACCTTTCTGAAGAGGATGATTCTGATGAAGCTGCTACGGGTTTTAAACCCAGGTGACATAGATCATCTGCCAGCATTACAAGACTTTCTCCAAGTGTATCTCCTTTCAGCCAGTCAGAGACTAAGGAAAGTGTTGTTGCGCTCGAGCATGCCTGAATCACAAGAAAATAATTCTAATAAACTTTTGAGGGCATTAACTTTTACTACTAAATAAGCATAAAATTAAGATGTCACACCCGCACACACAGAGCGGGACTCATATAATCTGTCATAAATATTAAGTCTCTGGGTGTTTATATCTGCAACAATCCCCCTAACTTTCTTTTGGGTCAAAGAGAGCAACTTAGGGCTAGGTCAGACCTCTACTTTTAAGTGAAACAAGTCACTTTCTAAAAGCTCTTCCTTTTACTTTTCTCAAACTTCAGAGCCCAGGGAATGCCTACATCGGAGTCGGAAAGATAACTTTTGGATGACCAGATTGGCTGAAATACAACACATTTACATCAAAAAAATCTATTTACAGGATCTAAATTTCTCTAAAAAGAAATGAATGTCACAAATCAGAAAAATATTATTTTGGCAATCAGCCATTAAAAGTTACAAAATCATAAAAAACCTGAGGATTCCTAAAATACACAGTATCTGTGAGGGAAGATATTAAGTCAATACACTGGATTGTAACTCAAGTGCTGTGATTTCTTGTCAAAAAAATTCGTAAAATCCTTCATATTTCATCCCAGGCAATCACTTAAATGTCAGTGTCCTAATATCCCGTGTAAAAAAAATGGTATACTATTTTTTCTTCGTAAGCACAATGTAAGGGTGATGATAACACACAAACTTTTAAATTATTGGTCTAATATGTAACTCCATTCTCTCTAGCTTAAAAGAGATAACCAGAAACAAGCTTAAAGAGCAAACTGACCAGAAATAGAAGTGACAAAACCACTTACGTTTTGGTGTCTCATTTCATTCTTAGACTCTCCAGATTTAAATGCAGTTAAAACAAACAACACTCTGAAACGACTACTGCCAGATTTTCAAACTATGGAATTATCACTACTTAAAAGTCATTCAAACAAATGTAACTCTCAAAGCTAACACCAGGGAAATATTCAAAATTATGCAAAATAAGAACAGAAAAAGTCTTAACAGGCACCTTCTGAATTATCTGGAGAAAAATAATCCATTTCAGATCCATCTGAAAAGAAAAACAAAATTTCACAATATTTAAAAAATTCTTTGCTGAATAGGAAGCATTGCATACCATTTTAGCTGTTTAGTTCACAACTTTATTTTCTGCAGGGGATATGCATAAGTTCCTAAGTTTCAGTAACAAAACTATTAATTATATTATTTTTAGCTTACAAGTCTTTACCACTCAGATCAATAAGGTCCTGTGTTTATAAGAAAGGCCACCAATGACTAGCATAAAAGCACACTGTATAAAGAAGCAAATACAGAGAAATTCTGTTACTTTTTTTTAAAAAAAAAAAAAAGATTTAGAGCATATAAAGGGACATAGCCTTTCACCTCAACACTTCCATGTCAATCTTTCCTAAATCTACCTTCCTTACATTGAACTTATCCAAGTTCATGTACAACATCTTCCATTCCACAGCCCCAAAATAAAATGGGTAACCAATTACAGCCCAGAAAAAATAATCGCTTCTACAAACTAATAACAAAATGTACAACAGTCCTACCTTCATTAAATCATCAAGAATGATTTTCCTTTCATTGTTACTGTTGCAACAATTCAGAACACTGTACAAAATATCAACCAGAAAATGGGTGTCTTTCCTCCAGTCTTCTTTCAACCAAGTTATTAAAGTCATATACAGAAATCGTACAGATGGACTTTCACAATAAGCTTTCAATTCATTTTGGGATTCAGCTTGAGTAGAGCTTGCATCATTTCCCTGCTCTAAAAGCACTTGAAAAATTCTGTTTGAATAAAAACAGTTGAGCAGGGCAGCGAGAAATTTCAAATGTTTTTCTGACTTCTGCTCATTGACATACACAATACTCAGTTCAGCAAGGTTGCAGACTAAATTCTCTAAAGGTTCTTTCCTTAGAAGCGAACTATGCTGCAAATCAGCCTGTATTTCAGAGTCACTAATTCTCATTTCCATGAGCTTTCCATTCTCTGTGCTTCTTTCAGATTCATCCTCATCTGTAAATCTGATTTTTAGAGATTTTCTGTTGTTTGGTCTTGTAGCACTCTTTGGATTCTGAAGAATTTCTAGCATACCAGATATGGCAAACAATGATTTCTCATCAGCATCCAATGTGTCAACATGAAGTACACACATTTTTAAAAGATGGTCCCAAAAATTCGACAACAGTTTCTGGAAAACTTCATTTGTGCTATCATCATTGGAGAGTTCTGCTTTAGCTTCCCAAGAGCTCAGGGTTTCTGCTATTTGATAAAATAACGGTCCATTTTGTAATCTGGGCTCCTTAAGCACAGCATTGGTAAGAGGAACTAGCTATAAAGGCAAAAAAATTAAAATATTAATGAACAGTCATCCAACTAGACAATCACTTTATTCTTTATAACACCAGGAATTTTCATAATTTTGAAAAACATTCTGGAAGCAATTCCAAATGCATCACAGTAACTTGTGCTTGAATATGTAATAAAAATATACAGGGTGGGGTGATTGTTTTGTTTTGTAATACAATTTAAAATGCACAGTAAAAGGGATGATTTTAGATGAAGGAAAAAAATGGACTGAATAATTTTTTTTCAAAAAAAATCTAGTGAAACTTTCAACAGAGAAGTAAATCCTCACAGAAACGTATGCTTTCCTTTAAATTATTAAATGTACACACAACAGTGTGTATTTCCAATAAATACCTGGTCATATATAAGCATCTGATGAAGTTGTCTTTGGTCATCTTCTTCGTCTATTTTCTGTAGTACAGCAAAGCGCAGACACTCCATAAATGCAGTTATAATTGCTGAACTTTCTGAAGGGCTGGCTATTGCTCGCTCACTTGACAACCTATCGAAAGACAAAAATCAGAAGAAGGGCACTCTCAGTCATCTATGCTGCTGAGAAAACCCAGTATGTACGTAATGAGTGTATGTAATGCACGGTTATGTCGTTCTTATCCAAACACCACCAATACGAGAACACAGACTCATGGAATCACTGACAGGAGCCAGAGCAGACCAGATTCAACAGGACATCCTTTAAGAGTCAAACCAATAAATCTCGGTATTTAATATAACTTATATTAAAATATCTTTTTCAGCTAGTTCTAGCACTTATTAAAAAATACCTATGTAAGTAGAGGAAACATATCCTGTCAAGCCCACTGTCTACTGCTTCAGCTGTTTGTGAAAATGGATGAGAAGAGTCTGACATCTTCATAGCCACTCTTAGTCTTAATTTCCTATTTTTAAAACTTATTATGGAATAAACATGAAGCTTTGACAAGGAGAGATAAGAATGCTTTAGGTAAGGAAGATGTAATAAAATCAAAAAAAGAAGACTGAAGGTTTAAGAAGACAATATCAAAAACTCTAATTCTGGATATTTTTAAAGTGTTTTAAAAATATGGTTTTCAAATATCAGAGTGAAAACAGTCTTTTCCCAAATGAACAATTAAGCATATTTAAATATCCTCAAGCCAAATGGTATCTGTCTTATAATGTTTAAAGAAGATTAGTTCTCCTATTTCCAAATGTAAAAGAGACTGATTTCAAATAAATAAATAAATTTGTGATTCATACCCTTGAATTATAGAGCTGAAAAAAGTTCTGAAATATTCCAGCTTTGGTTCTGCAATGCCAGGAGGTACCTTGCTAATGAACGGCAGGAGATTTGGGTATATAATGGTAGCAAGTCCTCGTCCACCCTCTCGAAGTACTGTCCATAACTTTGGTAGAACTCCCTTTTTGGCATTTACATGACTCCAACAGTCCTACAGAAAGAAATACACTTATTGCAAGTTAAATGAGAATATGTTGCCTTGATAGAACTCCTAAAGTAGACATTTAATCCATCTGCTTATGCTGTAGCTGAAACAAGTTACTGTAAAATTTAAATTCACTTGCCAGTATTTTTAAAAATCATTTCCCCCCTATTTCAGCTTGCAGATTGAAGAACCTGATGTGATAAAACTGTTTGTGTATTGTTTAAAATCAATGGACCTTCCTTGCTAGCAAACTGCAATTAGAGGCTGCTTTTTAATAACGCTTTAAGGATGTTTCATAAAAATTATTGTAACTGGTCCTGTATTTAATTCAGAGGTCTTATTATCAAGAATAAGCAAATGATTTCAAAATACTAACTTCAAATCTCCCCTCAAAAATCTGCTGACAGTTATACCTTGGCACTTCCTCCCTACCCTGAAGCTTTTTTGTCACCTGATCTGATTTATCATCTTTCCAGATACCCATATCTATGGAAAGCTGAACAAAGATTTTTTTTTTTTTTTCCCCATAAATTGCTAGGGTTTATACCAGCAGTGACAAAAGAGATCTGCAGCATTAAACACTCAAAACACCCCAGTCTATGGCAACACCACTCACCCTGCTAATAAATTCAAAGCTGGTATTTCACTTGAAGGAAAAAAAAAAGAAAAGAAAAATGAAAAGAAAAAGGTATAGAAATTATATATATTTATAATATATAAATCCCAAATATATATATATAGGTTATATATATTAAATTAGAAGGGAAAACAAACAAACCAAAAACACATTGTGGGTCATTTTTGTAACTGTGTTTAACCAAGAAAAAGGTTTTAATTGTTAATTTACTTATTAGTAACTATTCAGGTTAAATTAATTAAACTTATAAAGGAGATCTAATTTTCAGAGATGCTGGACACAATATATCTGAAAGTTACAGTGAAACCCTAAGCAGGAAGAAGGAGCAGGTAGCATTTAATAAGTTCATGTTATTAATCATAAGTAAAATCCAGACAAGTTGTTCTTCCTAATCCTACGCTTGAATTTAACAATGGCACTTGGTGAAAAGTCAAACTGAGTGAAATATCTGCCTCTTCAGTTTCCCACATTACCTCAATAGTGGTGACAGCATAAAGTACAGCTTCCCATAGAGCAGGACACACCACTGCATCACTGTCATCAATGCTGAGAAGAACAGCAGGACAAACTCTTGGTGCTTCAGCTTTTACCAGCTCAGGCAAGTACTGGCAAAAAGCAGAAACCAGCTCAAAGAAAGCTGAGCGAACCTGACATAAGCCATGGAAAAAAACAAAATTTTAGTCAAATGACAACACTTTCTCACGCTACATGTGGTTTTTAACAATTCCTTTTAAAGTCACTGTAACTTACAACACACAGTCCCCATATTTTATCACATCAGCAAGGATTTAAATATTATTAAAAATAAAGAAAAATAAAGAAATTATTTGATAAGCCTGTTGACTTTAAAATATTAATTTTAGTGACAAAATATTCCTTAAAAATTCTATTTTCATATACTTCTCAAAAGGCATATTTTCCCAAAAGCACCTTAAACTATATAACAAAATACTACTAGACTAAATTCATCACTCTGTGCACTATTTGTCTCAGCAGATCAAAAACTAAGAGAAGAGTAAAAAAAAAAATAAAAAAATTAAAATCTCAAAGCACTAACAACACATGCAGTATGCTAGCACAGTATGTAACTTTTACATGAATTTGAAACGAGGCCAAATTGCCAAGAAGCAGATGATGGTGATATGGAAATAAACTAGCCTACTGGGAGTGTTTTGGAGCAATATTGTCTATTTAAGGCCTAGAAATTGGAGGCTGTTTCAAACACAATTCAATGAAGTACGAAGTTCATTCTTGTAGAATACAAGTAATTAACACTTGCTTAGGTTCAGTGTATTATCTTTAAAAACAACCAAAATAAAGAAGAAATTAAAAGGTCACCTGTGGTATATTGTGTTTGCTGTATTTCCAAAATTTGTTTTGGGACAGAAGTAACATTAACTTTTCCTCCAGTGAATGCATCTCTTTCTGTGGCAACATGCTAAGCAACTTTTTTAAAGCTAGCAAGGAACATGTCAGAATCCGGAAAAATTTGGCTTCCCTTTCTTCCTCTGGTACAGTTCTCAAAGAAGAAAACAAAATAAAAAAGAATATGAAATTAACTATAAATAAATCAGTAAGCTTTTCAAGCTCTTCTACACTAAACTTCAGCATTCCTTTCGATTTCAGATGTCAGTAATGTAAATATGTAAACTTTTTGTTGTGGTTTAAGAGTTAATAAATTAGGGGGGACACACGAACACCTGGTAACTGTAGGACCCTGAGGGGTCAGAGGGCAGCTGGTATTCCCATCCCTTCCCTGCCACACTCTATAAAAGGGACAGGAAGTTGGGGTTTCTCTCTTTTCTTTCTGACTCGGGCTGTGCTGCTGTTGGGACCACACCTCAGCGCAGCTGGGCCTGGCTCCACCTGCTCTGCACAACCCATCGCCATCTGAGAGCTGGTTTGGTATATGCTTGTATATCCCTCTGCCCTTCGTATTTCCTTTTCCCTGTTTATCTCTGTTACTTATCAAATTTTGTTCATAGTCTTAACTTCCAATTTCATGTGAGGCACTTCCTTCATTCCCCTTTGTATCCTCCCTTGGGAAGGAAGGGGGAGGGGGGAGAGAGGGTCAATAGGAATCCTGCTCTGTGGGGTTTGCTCTGAGCCTTAAACAGAGACAACATTCCATAGATTCTAATGCTACCAAATTACATTATGAAGTGTTAGAAAAAGAGAAAGTTTCAAGTCATCTCATCTCCCAGCTATACAAAAATGCTACTCCTAAAAGAGATGAAGCAAGAATTAGACAACTGGTAACACATTCAAAGCATTTATACTTTAGTCCCAAAGAAAGCTGCTTTGATATAGACTCAAATAACTATTCTGTCTCTTGAAATAAAACTAAATCCACTACTTCCAGGGACAGAGAACACAATACAGAGGAAGACTTGAACTATATACATTAAAGCAGGCTAACTTACTGAGGGTCACTGAGTGTATCGGCTGTTTCTTTCAGAAGGTGATCTTGAAGTACCTAGAGAAAAAAAATACACATATAAATACGAGTATTTAATGTTTATATGTGAATAATACAATCTATACATTATTCAGAAATAGCTCTACAATAAAACTTCACAACCTCTGAGTCAGGTCTTTTAAATACATTTTAGACATCATAGTCAGCAAGAAGATAATTTAATCGACTCCTGCTGAACATAACAGCTGTGGTACTGCTTGAATCGAGATTTGATACCTCTTTGTAAGCTGCAGTCCTATGCCAACATGCTTCTGGCAAAAAGAAGCCAAACTGAGACAAAACAAAATGGTTAAGCCTGCATATGATGCCACAGCAATTCAAACTTCTACCTTTATAAATTGAGTCAATTCAGTTTTATATAAGACTGGCAGAAGAGCATTAACCTTGCTCAGAACTAAACTTGTAGAGGCTCTCTGATCATCCTTGATCACTGCAGCTAAACTACTCCAGCATCATCATTCTGTCAGCAACGTTACGTGATGACTGAGCATCACTGCATAGAAATGCACACAAGAAAATCCACTTCATATTCACTTTGTTCCCCTGGTCCCAGTCATTCTAACCACAGGTCGAAAAGCATAGAGGATGTGTCTTTCCCTCAGTCTACTCCTCACATTAGTAGCAGCAAAGTTTCAGGTGAGAAAGAAAAGAGGGCAGGATGAGTTTTAAACTTGCAATAAAAGTTGGCATCTACTCAACACCAAGTCTTAAAGAAAAACAAAAGCATAAACTCACATTAATAATTTCATCTTTACAGAATACTAAGGCTTCAGGTTGTTTGCTTGAAGGAAAAGCTTTTTCAAAAGCTACTTTTGCAGCAGAAGCAGCAGGGGAGTAAGTGTCACACTGAGCAATCAGCCAGTATCCCATTATAATTTTTAAGTAAGGAGCTAAATGTTTCTTTACTTTAAGAATCAGTTGCTCAAAAGATTGCTGAGTTGCTTCTCGAACACGGCGATCATGATCCTGTTAAAAAAAAAAAAAAAAAAAAGAGAGAAAGGTTTATTCTTTTAATAAATGTACCTTTGACACCAAGTACTTCAGAGCAAAAGTGATAATAAAAAAACAAAAGTTGTCTCTCAGTTCAACCATTTTCACAAAGAATTGGGTGTACAGATTTGAAAACATGCAATAACAAAAAAAATCTTGGTATCTCTCCATAAGGGGAAGAGTCCTAACTTAGCAGCACCATATTCCCAATGTGTTGTACATTCAAAATCGTAACCTCTTCCTGATATCCCTAAACAACAGTTTATATTTCCAGTTTATACAAATATTTAACAGAGAGACAAGAGGTGAGAGAAACAGGAAGCCCTGAAAACATTTTTTGGATTAAAGCAACCATAAGCCTACACAAACTGTGCATTATTATCCATTCTTCGCGTATGAATTTAAAACACCATGACTTTTTATGCTCTTGGCTCCTGAAAGAAAGACTAGGATTGCTCTAATGGATGAGAACAGTGATCAGTTTTGTCCAATATCGTGTTTCCAACAGTAGCCAGACCAGACAGTTTTCGGAGATGTATTAAATACATCAGAAAATTATGGATTATCTGGATATGCACAGTCTTTTCATGGTTTTGGCGGGAGTTTTTGTAGTTTTTTGTGTTGTAGTTTTTTTTCCAGTATTAGGTCTGGTCAGATATTAGCCCTAGATCAAAAAGGCTTACAATTATGTTAACTGAACAGTACATTCTCCTTAGCCATTCTGGAATCTATATAAAAGAACATCTCGTGAGAAGAAATATTTTGTCATCTTTTTAACACAAAGGTCTAAAAAATAGCTATCACTATCCACTAAGTACAGCCTAGGCATGAACGGTTCAAGATTCCACCCACTGCCAATACTGAAACATCTCTACAATAAACACTACTCTCCTTCAATTCCAATGTTTTTCCTAGAACAAGTCAGTAATTCCAACAGTTAAATATATCAATAAAGATTGCCTTAGAGGTTTTCACAGATAGTATGCAGAGAAGTTCGTAATTCAGATACTTTAATACTTACTAGTGAGATTTTACAATAAATTCTTGGCCAGTAAGGAAGAACACCTTTAACAACTTCTGCTTCTCTTTCTTTGCACATTGTTCCAAACTCTTGCATAGCCTAAAATCAAAACAGAGTGTGATTTAAGAAGTCAGACAGATATGTTCTGTAATTTACCAGCTCCTACCAAACACTGCAAGTCTCTTTTTGAAAAATCAATTAATTTCCTGCAATTGAGCATCTAGAGAGCTAATTTTATGAATGCTCTGTCAGCAGTGCATGAGGGATCTTTTTTTAAGTCCTCCAAGATACCTTCTGGATTGCAGTTCTAGAAAATTTACCAGTATGAAATTAGTATTAGCTACCCTGATATATGCCTCTCCCATTCCTAAGAAAAATGTATTGCTTTCCAACAACAAAAAAATAATTATAGGGGACAAAGGATATACCTACTTTTAATTTTGTTGTGATATCCCTTTTGGAAAGTTTTCGCAACACCATTCGAAAATCAGCATCCACAAGGCTGTCTATTTCCTCTGCCCCCTGAATTGCAGGAACGTATCCTAGATCACTCTGAGATGTTCCAAAGCCAATAAACCCAGGCACTGTTCCACGCTCTTTGGCGAGGAGTTCAGCAGCTCGGCCACTGCTAGAAGGCTGACAAAATAAACAAGAATAGAAGCCAGTTATCTATTTCAGTCATTTTATTTTATTTTGCATGCATCAGGCATTTGACATAATGATCTTGTTTACATTGTATAAATAGCCAACTATTTAAAGCAGTCTCACAAAAAAAGGCCATCTATGCATTAAACATGAAGTTTGACCTAGAAAATTACTCTTTTAGAATCAACATTCTCTTTTCTCATAATCCATTAATACTTATTGAAAACTTTATCAGTTTTATACAAGTATAAAAAAGTATAACAAAAAAGTCCTTCTCTAAGTGAACAGGTTATTAAGGAACCATTTACTCTCCTTCACTGCATCTGTTTTTACTAGTTCTTCTCATTGCATATGGACCAATACAGCTCCCAAGAAATGCTCTTCATATCATTGGGAAAAAAAATAAGAGCAAAGGATGCTACTAGCAACAAAGAGGACAAGAAGGATTTAGAAGAATGGAGCAAAAGGGTAATATTAAGATGGTATAATAATATGATACTATTAGCATTACAGTGAGTGCTCTGGAGTACAGCATCTCTTCTAGTTTGTCCCAGCTAAGTCAACACCTTGTTATTTGTATCAATGGCTCAAGCTTATTTCAACCACTCTTTAGAAAACCAGATCCCAAAACCTAGATGGTTTAATGTTGTCTCTGATACTCTGTAAGCCAAATACTTTTTATTTAAGTAATGACAGTTTGCTGAAGTTCATTATACTTTTGTGATTTTCTCAAGGCACATAGGCCACACTTTACCTGACTGCTATGTCTACAGCATAAACCATTTTTTCCTGCATTTTCCTCAATTATGAACACACACTTCTTTGTGTTGCCTAGTCTTCTCTAAAGACGTGAGATAAAGAAGTTTTGTAGGAATTACATAACCTGAACATAGCGCATCACCCCCAGTTTTCCCATCCTGAGCAGGTGCCACATATGATGGATGTCACACCACTTCAGGTCTGGTGGCAAGACAAGAGACACCACGACAGGCATACTCCAAGGTTCTCCACAGAATAATACACCAGCTGTACCCACCAGTAACTTGCTGAACTTACACTCGTAGTGATTTTAAAGTTACATCCCCCTCCCCCGCCTCGCGGGAAAACGCCTACAAAGGCCACAGGATGTTGCAGTCACGCTCCCTTAAAGCACGGGCCCAGGCCAAGAGTCGCCCGTGAAGCCCGCCGGTGACCACAGCACCAGCTACTGCAACCGCGCCCGAAGGCAGCGCCTCCTTCCCAGCGGGGACGGGTTTCGGCCTCCTATAGCCCGCTTCCCAAGGCACCGGGCGAGGAAGAGCGGCCTTCCGAGGGCCGGCAGCCCCCGCCTCGAGGCCCAGTCCCCGCCGCCCTCCCCGGCCANGGCACTTCCGGGGGGCGGGGCCAGGCGCTGCCGGTGGCGGGGCACGCACGGCCCCTCTGCCTCGGAATACGCGTGTGAGAGGGGAGCCGGTGCTGACAGGAAAACGGCCAACAGTTCCCAGACTCGCCATCGCGTTGCGGTGAAATACAAGATCGAGGGGACCTGAAGCGTCCTTAAGCTTTGTACCCATCAACAGAGCTTAAAAGTGCGGAGACTTGAAGCGTACGGTGGGTTCTTTATCACGCTGCGGTATTCCCTGTACGCTTACAAGGATTTAGGATTTGGCAGAGTTTCAAATAAGAGGCGGATCTGCACGTGCCGAATGAAATCACTGCAAAGTATCACTAGAAAAGGGTGTCAGAGTCCAGAGCAGAAATCTGAATGTCAAGAATTTTATAGGATCTACGCAGAAATATTTAATCAACATCAGAAGCAAACAATGCCTGCTTTTCACCGCGTGTATGTGATTTGGATACAGAATCCATACGCAAAGAAACAAATTACTATTCATTGATACAACTTTGTTGACACCAGAGTCGGAAACATAGGCAGCATAATGCACTTTAAATTAGTCGACTGTAAACTTGTGGAGGATCATTCCACTGGTTTGGAGTGTGCCCTGAGGGAGCCCAATCCTTGGTAAGCTTCTGCTTTCACATAAGTGAACAGAATCCTCAGCTACAGGTACAGCAGAACCACCACGGCATCTCTCTTACCTGCAAACATACTCTTACCTAGGGAAAATTCTTACGCTTTAGAGAATCAGAATCATAGAATGGTTCTCAGGTTGGAAGGGACCTCTAAAGGTCACCCTGCAGTGAGCAGGGACACCTTCAGCTAGATCAGGTTGCTCAGAGCCTTGTCGAGCCTCACCTTGAATATCTCCAGGGGTGGGGCCTCAACTACCTCCCTGGGCAACCCTCAAAGAGTAGGCATCCAAGCTCACCCTGTTTGCATGACTGTGGCTTTTGTGAACTTGCTCCCTCTGTTTTTTTCTCTTCCTTTTTTGTTTTGTTCTCTTTTCTTTTTTTTATCTTTTTTTTTTTTTTCCTAAGAAAAACGAAACCAACATTAACCTTGTCGCTTAATATACTTTCAGGTAGAAAGCAGATGAAAACATTGTTACAAAAAAGTCTTCAGGTAGTGTATGTAAACAGTAACAAATAATGTAAACATCACATTTCCTCTCCTGAGATAGCCACACTTCATTTTTGTCTCTTCTTACTCATATTCATTCACCATAATTCCAACTGTTCATTCATATGTAATTCTGTAACTGCCTGGTGGGTTATAAACTTGGTTTTTTTCATTGTAATTAGGTTTGCTCTTAAAATCAGCGCAATAAAGCATTCATTCAGTCATTTTCATTATTTGGGATTTCACTGGATATTTGTTTTCATTAAAAACTGGATTTGTCATATAAACCACAGATCATAAATTCCATCTCTGATCAACTGTTGCAGAACAGCTAAGGAATCTGTTACGAGGAGTAGGCACTTGGACCTGTGGTGATCTTCAACCGCTTCAATGCCCTTCAACCCCAAAGTACATTTGAAAAATGTCAGCACATCCCTTTTCTTCTAAAAAATGATATAGCTGCCCCAAGTCCATATGATTTCCTCTGGCACCATGTGCATCAAAACATTTTTCTTCCAAAGCGGAGAACTTTCTTTGGTTTTGAATCTCAGTATATCCTCCGCCTTCTAAAGAAACGTCTTCTCTGTGCCGAATGAGAATTCTTTTCCACGTTAATCTTCTTACTCTGAAAGCAATTGGAGAAATATGAATCTATCTATAAAACAAAGACTGTTTAAGAAAATACAATGAAACAGCTATTATCACAGTAGTCAATAAAGTCCATTTGTATACATATCTTGACAGAGATAATGGTTCCCTAGCTGGTCACGGAAATACTACTCACATGCAAAGACTCCCAAAAGCAGGAGCTTGTTTCTTTGTATCTCCTCAGGACTCAGAACTCATGTTACTCCTCACAAAACAATGGATGAAGATGTAGTTTCAATTTCAGTGCCCACATCTGCCTTGCCTATGCTAAGAATCCTCATACCCTCATACTCTCCCAGCTATTACAATCAAATGGCAATGTTCATTTAGCCTGCATCACCCAGAAATATAAATGATGGGAGGAGGATAAAAAATGAATGCCAAGTGATATGTCAGCATCCACATCTAACCCAGCTGGGGTACTGCAGTCCACTACTGTGCAACTGAGATAGAGAGGGAGGTAAAACAGAAATAAATGTGCACCATGCAGTACTAGTAGCTTTGATTGCTGCAACCAACAGTACCATGGATATTCAGAGTTGCATACACACTGATAGACACATCCTTTGCAGACTTTTATAGGCTGGGAGGTGGGTGGGTTTCCCACCTTCTGGGCCACACATACAACATGAAACACGTAACATTGTAAATACTAATGGCATTTAAGCACAAAGAAATACTAACCTTGACCAGAACTCTTCGCAACTACTTTGTAGACCTTCTACACACACAACACCTGGTTTCCCTGGCATGCAAAACCCTGACAGAGAAAGCTCCTTGGCCCAGTCAATAATATTCTTTCTTTTGTTCTTGTTGTAAATGTGATGACTATAGATCCACAATCGAGTGAATGTGATGTCTTCTGACTGCATGGCACTAGATGTCGTCACCGAGGAAGACGAAAGCTCTTTGTCAATGTAAGCAGCTGCGTGATTGTTAACCCATTCCCTTGCATTCAATATGCAGGGCTCACCACTGCAGTTTTGCATCAAATATGTCTTTAGATCAGAGTTCAGCTGAATCTGCTGAGAGCGGCTTAACAACAATGACCTAAATAAAAATATAAATGCAGTTGTAATACGCTTACGATTTAGCATGTTTTTCAGTTTTACTTCAAGCTGCCAAAAAAATCAGGCCATATTTAATGGTATGCACTTGCTATTGATCTTTAAGTAGCTATCAAAAGGTTAATTAGTATTTAATTGGTGCGCTAACTTGAGCTCACATATAGCAACTCTGTAAATCAAAATCAAGAAAAGGGTACTTTAAAAGTAAGTATGGTGGCTAGACTATTCTCCCTGTAACATGCAAGTCTACTTCTTTAAACAGAAATGTTTCAGTTAAAAATAACAGAAGCCTGAGAGTAACAGCATTTTAACAAGGGAAGAATAAGAACACTGACTAACTTTTCACTCCCTTAGTTAGTGTTAAGCCTCATCAAAATGGACAACAGTCTCTGTTCCTGAGCATCAGATCTAGGAACAGTATCTACTTGCAAACCCTCTCTACAGCAGATGGCACACTTTTTCCATTTTTCTCACTTATTTGCTGAGGACACCAGAGAAATCATAACCTTGGAGATTTGTTTTTCTTCAACACTGTTGTCCTCCTGGATTAATTTGACAGTAAAGTATCAAAACAAGGACTGCTTTTTCATACTATGATTGTATTTGGGTAGTACACCATAGCTTCTAAATGTTTTTACTAGCTGTACTTTTAATGCCATACCTCACAGTAATTTCTGGCAGAACAGCTGGATATTTAAAAGGTAAAGCACAGGTCATAGAGAATTCCACCTAAAAAATAAAAAAAGAGCAAATGTTCAGTTCAAGTGAGCCCTAAAATCCTCCTAAATAAAAAATTCAAAAATAAAAGAAGAAAGGTGTTCATGATACCATAGAGGCATTAGAGACCTCTGGCTTGACATTCAGTATAAATTGAACTTTTGAAGACGGCATCTCCGCAGACTCGTTTTCAACATAGTGTTTTAGTTCTGCTACAGCCAGCTGGTCAGTCACAATGAACTCGTCCTCGTAAGGAAACATGCTACAGAGTAAATCTAATTCTGAAACTTGTATCTCAGCTTCTTCTCGGTTAGACATTTTTGCCCTTTTCCTAAGCAAAGAAGAAATGAGGGAAGAAAAACAAGGCTTGAACATGGGACAAAGTTCATTAACTATCTCCACATAAATCATATTCACCCTTAGAACCAAGCCCATTAGAACGATATGAGCACATTGGGCATAGGACCAAAGTTCATTAACTCTCTCCCCATCAATCACAATAACCCTTAGAACCAAGCCCATTAAAACGACGTGAGCACGCTGGGCAGCGAGGGGCATGAAAATACCCTGTGACAGCCCAGACCTGGCTGCGCTGATGGGTCATCAAATACATTTCGCTCACACTAGGGCCGCATACCTGGAGCGCAGCCGTCTCTGCCGCTTTGGCGGCCGCGGAGGTGGGACGTTGGTGGGACGTTAGCTCACCAGTATGCCCTCCATTCCCCCGCCGAACAAGCCC
>VWZK01001746.1:6096-40478 GCA_013396935.1 Baryphthengus martii | reverse complement strand
CGGGGGGCGGCTCGGGGACGAGTCGAGCTGGAGCGCCATGCCCAGCCTGGCTGTGCCGAGTCCCGGGGTGCACCGTGCTCCCCGCCGCTGCCGTCGGTGACGAGCTCCCCGCTGGTGACAGGTGTCCGGCAGAACCTCAGGGGCCCGGCCTGCTGCCCGGCGCAGGCGCCTGCCGCTCTCCGCTGCTTTTCCGAGCGTGACTCCGTGTGGGTATTTTCCCCGAGTGTCCGTGCGGCGCAGGTGCGCTTTTGGTCGTTTGTAGATCTCTGTCTTATACAAAAAAATAAATAACTATATGAAATAAGCAGTTGTTTTATTGCTTTCGCTCTTGGGCTCTGCAGCGCTTTTTCTAGTGTGGGCCGTTCCGAGTTCAAAAACCGATGAAGAGCCCGTCAGACGAGTCTGTTCAGACTCAGCGTGGGTTAATTTAACAGCTACGTGTGTTCGTGCTGTCTTGCCTTCCTGGCAGGAGCAAAGTCGATTTGGAGAGGATTTTAATGGTTTGGAGTTGTTCATAAAGGGATGTAGCTTTCTGTGGAAAAATGTGCTGTAGAGGAAGTATGTTGGATGAGCTGTCATTTCTTTTTCTGAACGCACTGAATGCTCAGTTGTAAAAGTTGGTAATTGTAATCTTAAAGAAGTGGCAGCCTACCCATCATTTAATTTCTGGACAATCTGTGCTAAAATTATGCTTTGAAAAAGTTTTTTCATACGGAAAGTCCTCTGCAGGTATTGTGCCGAAGCTGTCTCCAGCTTAGTTTCAATCTGATTCTCTTGGGCTGGTTTCGGTTTTTGGCTGCGACAGCTCGGAACAGGCAGCTGTTCTGAGTGGCCAATGTGCTGCTGCTGACTACAAGCTACAAAATGGTTTTTAAAGGGCAAACGTTACAAATCAGACTTATTGCTGAGCTAACATGTTTACGTGGAGGGTGAACAGACAGCAGGGTTAGACTAGCCCCCAAAGATTGTGTAAGACTGCAGAGACTTGGTTTGGAATGCTTTTAGCTTGCATGCTTCCGCTCTATAGCATATGTTGATTTTTAAATTGACTTGATCTTTTTGAGTGATCTTTTACGAGAAAAGGCACAGAGGCTACAGAGTGGAAGCTAAAAATGCCCTACCATCTGTGCAGTAGCCAAGTTTCTGAAGGCAAGCACTTGACTTATGACTGTAGTGGTAGATTCCTCTTGTCTAGCAGGATCTGTATATTTTCGAATATGTTCGAAATATGTTTGAAATATGTTTCGAGTATTTGCGTGTGTGTGTCAGACTGCATCAAAGATACAGGGAATTTGCAGCGAATAAAACTGAAAGATTGCTGTTGCAAAAAAACTTGAAGATTTGAGTGGGGCAAGCCCAACTCTTTTTCCTAAAATCCCTGTGTTATTAGCTGAAATACATATCTTTACAGAATTTTTGATGCTTAAGTTTCCCATCTTGTTCTTTTGTGCAATGCTTTTGATTTAAGATTTTAAATAATTTGGTTTTTATAATTCACACTTTGATCTTGCCTATACAACAGTTATGGTTGTTTCAGCTTAAAGTATGATTAATTTATTTTCTTTTGAAAGCATCAAACTAAAACAAGTTAATTCATCTCAAAGGACATCTGGGCCAAAGAAGTAATTTATTGTTTAGCGATGAACTAGTAAAACCAAAACCTACTTTATAATTTGCTCTTTTTATTTGCCAGGTCCCTGTTCCATGTAAGAAAAATTACAGACTACAAATATGGGAAAGAAACGCATCAAAGGCAAAACTGCACAGTCTAATGAGTCTCCAGATACTCTGGGTACGTTTCCTCAGAGAAGTCTGTGGTCCTAATGTTTGTTTTAACCTCAAAGAGGGCTTGTAAACTCATTAATATTAGGCCTTTAGTCACCGAGTTTGAAGTCTCAATTACGGAGTATGGGTTTGTATAATTGAAACTGAAGTCCACCAAGAAACATCAGTGTTTCTACTTTTCTAAATGTGCTAGAAAATAATAATCTTGTCTTGAAAACGAGGATTGTTTTCTGTTTTTCAAGAAACCCAGACACAGTTCTTTATTGACGTACAAATCATATTGAATCATAGAATATTTCTCAGACTGTAAAGGCTTTGTAGAGTCAGCTGCTAAGCTTGTCATGAAAGGTTTAAGTAGCATTTTCCTAATGAAAATTTTCTTGCAGAAGATTCTTGCTTCAGCTAAGAAGTTTTATGATTAAAATATTTCTTTGAAGCCATTTGTCTTTACGCTAGCAACTAACTTAGTACTGGCCCGGAACACCTCGGCTCTCAAGCCACGGTGCTTTTTGGCTAAAACCTCTTTCTCTTCCTCCCTTTCTATTCCTAATCCCAAACAATTAATGTTATCCTTCCAGCTGTACTGGATCTCACCCCTGTGTTGAAATTCTGTTATCTTATTTACCCTGGTTATTCTAGCTCTCGTTTTCGTTTGCGCTGTGCAGCATTCTCTTCTACCACCTTGTCTACCAGGTGGTGTCTGGCACATCTTTTTCTGTTGATCCTGACTTGGGAAATGAGTTGAGCTAATTTAGCTGGGAGAGAGTGCACTTACAGTTTTAGCCAGGAGGTTTGATATGATGACCTGCTTGTTTTAAATTCGAGTCTAACCTGCTTTGATTTCCTGGTTGTCCTGATCTTGTGATAGCTTTTGTCTCCTGTGGCTTTTTAGCTTCTTTTGTCTTTTTGTTTGTTTGTTTTGTGTGGGTTTTTTCATCTTTGGAGTCAAGATCATGTCTGCTGTCACTGTTCCTCAGTTTTCTTCAGCAAAGAAATCGGTTATGGTGCCGTCGCTGATGGCATCTCACTTTGGCTAAAAATAAGCTATCTTACCCCATCAAAGCCCTATAAAGCTGCAAATGTAAACTAAGGCTGGTCATTGTGAGTAATTCCATGGTAATAGTAGTGGCCAACATGCAAAAGGTTTGTTTAAAAAAGACAATTTTGAAGTTATAGGTGAAACTTGTGGTTTTTCAAAAGGCTTAAATAATTTATCTAAATATCTGTATTTGGCTCTTACTGTCTAGCATTTGTACTGTCATAAAACCCTATAATCTTGGACAGAAACACAACTATAGGTACAAAACTTTTCACTGCTTCCAGCTCATGCCAAGAGAAGTTGCTAACTCAAGGCTGTTATCTTGCATACGTTCCTCAGCAAAGACAGATTCAGAGCTGAGCAATAAAAAAATACCTCTGTAGCAAAGGACTTAAGACAGTTTAATTATGTGAACAGCTATGTGATTCTTTGTAGTAATATTTTCACAAAAAATGTCATGTGTTGTTCTGGTTTTTATGCATGTTAAGTACAAGCAGATTTTTTTTTTTTACACAGGTTTGTTTACTCTGTACTTTTTGGCTTTTGAGGTAACTGTTGATACTGTCAGATATTTGATCTTGTATTTGCAAATTTAGACGTTTGTAACTGCAAATAGTGAAGAATTGTAGCCTGATGCTGCTGCTAAATGTCTTAAAAATCTACACTGTAAAAAAAACCAAACAAAAAACTAAAGCAAAAAAAACCAAACCCAAACAAACCAAAAAAACCCAGAAGAAGTACTGAAATATGTTTCTCATTTTTTTTATTTGGAACAACTTGAGTCAGTTTGCATATGCATTGTTTGTCAGTAGCAGTTTCTCTGTAGGTGACTTAGGCTAATAGCCAGCTTCTTTTCATGTAAGTCACAGTGTAGTCAACAACCTTAAAATTGAAGCAGAAAAGAAAGAATTAAACTCATGATAGTAGCTCTTAGCAACAGATGCCTGTTCTCAGCGTAACCATTCTTAGCAGGATTTGGTTAAATTGGTGCAGTTCACCACTGGCCCAGAAGGTGCAGCTCCAAATAGTTTTGTAGTGCAAAGTGATAGTGGTGTAGGTAGGATGACTACCGTTCTGTTTTTTTATGTAGTCTTCTGCATAATTTCACTGAGGCAGTTCAACTGGAAGCGTAACCTCCATAATCTCCACTTTTATATGCCAGCCAGGTGCTGCCTTGGTGACTGGGAACCGTGGCAGTGGGCTGTGGCTGCTCCCTGGGAGGTATGGGAATCATAACGCCACAATAATAGAAGCCCACGGCCTGGCGCCATAGGTAGGTTTGTATCCAAAAGTTTTGTCAACTCCTCTGACTAGATGTAGATGTGAATAATATTTTTTTTTTTTCTTTTTAGTGATGCAATAGTTTAGGATGCAGCCATAATCTCCCTGGATTGCGAGCGGGGCTAACAGAGTTTCTTTACAATATATCTGCTAAACTGTCAATGTTTCTTTGACTCTAGAAAGGCTATCCTAGCCTCGGGATTGCTACCTTTGTCTTAGACA
Organism: Baryphthengus martii; assembly: GCA_013396935.1. Classification (NCBI taxonomy): domain Eukaryota; kingdom Metazoa; phylum Chordata; class Aves; order Coraciiformes; family Momotidae; genus Baryphthengus; species Baryphthengus martii. Next base: position 36,151 of record VWZK01001746.1, on the reverse strand, counting down.
TCTGCTTTTATTATGATACCTACATCCTTCTTGTGCTTTTTATTTTGTAGAACCTGTGTGCAAGCATATTCGCAAAGGATTGGAGCAAGGTCAGCTGAAAAAGGCGCTGCTGAATGTGGAGTGGCATGTTTGCCAGGACTGCAAGGCAGATAATAAGACACAAGAGAAATCTGAGGAGGAGACTGATGAAAGCCCTTCAATATGGTTATGTCTAAAATGTGGCCATAGGGTATCTCTTGTTTTGTTGTTAATTTGTCTTAATATCTTTCAGTGTCTCATAATATAGTGGAGCAAGAGAGCTTCTAATTAAACTCTGGGGTTTTTTCTTTCTTTTTTCAATTTTATTTTAAAGGTGGTGCTACATAAATGAACATATACTGTGGTATAATTTAAAAAATGTCTTCTCCGAATTGCAGTCCTTAGAAGCTTGGCACAAAGGCATTTAGCAGGCTTAAGGCTGAAACACCATCTTGAGGACTTGTTTTCCTGGAAAGTCCAAATTATTTTGCTAAGAAAATAAAAAAATTCTGTTAATGCTTCTAATTTGTGATTTTTATAGTAAGATCTTACACTCATATTAGTTTACTAAACATAGAACTCTGCATGCTGAAGAGGTTTTTGTTCTGTCTCATTCTTCAAGCTGTTCAAACTGCCATCTGTAAATTAGATGTTCAGTCCCTGAGCAACTTCATAGTTATTCTGCTGTAACTAGTAAGTTACCTTTCTCTCTGCAGAAATAAGTGTCTTGAAATAGAGACCCATCTGTTTATCCTAATTAGTTTTACATAGTTAAACAGTTTTCATTGTAATGCTGTGTTTATACTCTGATTTTTATGTATGTTTCATCGTTAGTCAACTGGAGTTTGTGACACTTGTGGTTATCAACATTATAGGGCTGTGACAGAAATTCTCAAGAGCAGCACGCTTTAAAGCATTACACAACGCCAAGATCAGAGCCCCATTGTTTGGTTCTCAGTTTGGACAACTGGAGTGTGTGGTGAGTTTGTCAGGCAACAGTTATAAGATGTAGCTAGAGGGCATCAGAGGCTGAGATACAATCTGTGTTTAATTTTCTTCGTGATTTTTAGGATTTGTCTCTAGACACGTGTAAAACATTTCCACACACAAAAATTGCAGCAGTCTTTGCTGAGGTTTGCCAAATAAGCGTTTCTTTTTGGTAAAATCCATAACCGGAAAATTTTTGTAATTGATATGGAAATCAATGAACTAATAAATGCTGTTGGCTTCATATTTTACTGATTTTGCTTGGTCAGAATGCTGACGCCTGGAAACAAATGCTGATATATAGCTTGGGAGAAGCTCCTTTCTGACACACACTTAGCTCCAAACCTTATTACACCTCTTTTCTTAGTTAATATCATTTCTTTGTACTATATGTGTAGTTAAGCGCAGCTATAGAATTACAAGATGCGACTGGATGAATCGGTGCAAATTCCATCTCCCTGATAATATTTCCTTCTCTTAAAAGAAGTAGTAGGTTACTAGATAAGGGGGAACTTTTATTTTCTAAGCTGCGCTATACAGTATGGTGCCTGACATAAACAATTTTTATTTTGTGTAGAAACCTTTTTAAAAACTTATTGTCATTGTTCATTTTATATACTATTATTTCTTTATTTGATCTTATTTAGCACTTTTGTGTGTAATGATCAGCATTTTTATTGAACTCCAGAAGGGAAATGGATATTATTAACAACATCTATTACTAATGAACAAGTGAACCTTTTTTTGTGTATTTAAGTTAGTGTTAAAGTTATGGTTTTCAAGTGTGTTGTTTTCTCTGTTCTAAAGCATACAGTTTTAAAATCCAGCTACTTGGGAATGAGAGGAAGTTGTCTAAAGCAAGATGTTTTACCTCCTTCTAGAATTTCTTGATTGTACAAATATTCACAAGCAATTATTCAGAGATTGTTTTATTGGGTATAAATTATTGTTATAAATAAAACCTACAATCAAGAACTGTATTTCACTGTGGGCCTAGTACATAAAAACTGAAAAGCCGTTTCGATCAGAATTTATTAACATTATGAATGTACAAAAAAGTATCGTTATGTATACATCATTGAAATTGGATTTGAATAGTACTTGTAAACAGTTAAAAGAAATGTTTTGAAATAGGAGAGAAAGGGAGGATTGTAATAATAATTAAGTTCTGCCATTTTGGGTTTACAACAAGTGTTACTGTGTGCACTTTCAGTATTGGTATGACATAGCAGTTGGATCTACTTACGTTTTTACCCCACTGGTCAAACAACCATCGCTGAAAAAAACTTTCCAACCTTTTGATTTCTTCAAGGTTATGTACAAAATTTTTGAGCCGTGAAAGGTTATGATAAAATTGACCATGAAACGCTCATTTGTTATTCCAGGAGTGAGAATGTCTATTTTTCTCGTTAGCCTGACAGACAATAAGTATATACTCAAGGATCCACAAGTTGAGCTAATTTTTTTAATGAGATATGAAGAACTGGGAAAATTGCAGCTAATTCCAAGGGTGCTAGAGATTTAGGGAAATGTATTGCCACAGACTTCTGCTGCTCTTAATATCAGAAAACAGAGTCTGACTTATGGTAATCCTGAAATCTGCTAAATGCATTTGTGCCTAAGAACTGTAGTTGTTGTGTTTCAAAGTGTAGAAGTATTTGCATTCTCTTCAAAAGCTTTTGTCTCCTCTTGGGCAGATCTACAAAATTAGTACACTGAACTCTCCTGTATTCTGGCGGAATTTTACTCTCACTTGAGCCTTTATCACTGCAGCTTCTCTCCCAGTTTTATTTAAAACAGATTAGTGGCCTAGCCACACACTTCTTTGCTCATAAAGAGACAAATAGGTTTCTATCAGCAACAGAAGAACAAATAAAAGTGTGCAGGAATCAAGGAGGACAGTGTTTTATTTCCTACCCAGTTTCAATATAATAAAGTATTTGTTGGCTAGAGTACTCGGAATACTTTTCCATGCTATAACATTCCTAAATGTATTTCCTTTAGAGACTAATATCTTAGCTTCTTAATTTCAGCAAAATTCTCCCTGCATTTATTTTTCTTGCAACAAGGTTTTTAAGCATATCTCTTAAGAATCTAATTTGTATTTGTAAATTACAGCCTCCGTTAAATAAAATATTTTAGTAAAAGGTAATTTTTAAACTTTCTGTTTTCTTGGTCAGAAGTAGATTGAACTCTTCTCTAAGACTCTTAGATCTTAAAATAAATCTTGTAATTTTATAACTTTGTGTAATGAATTGTATCAAACAAGCAAATAGTTTAGGATTTTTAAACAACAGAAAAAAATAGAATTAATTGTTTTTCTTTGTGGTGGGGATTTGTGGAGACAGGTGCTACATATGCGAAGATGAAGTACCATATAATACTACAACCCGATTGGGCCAGACTGTGGATTATGTTAGAAAACAAGTTTGTGTTGACTCATCATGTGCAGGTAAGTAATTATAGTGCACGTACAGTAAATAAGAAAGTCCCTTAAATGTGGGAGACACTACTGTAAATCTAGAATGTATAGTAAATTAAATTTAACTACTGGAGCACCTTATACTGAAGTAAAAGGTCTGATAGCCTAAGTAACATCCTAGCCCGTCAACCTAAGTGGATCAGGATTTTACTTAGTATTCCATAAACTTCTGCATATCAGAAATAAAGGATTAGGGGGCAAAATTGCAATTTTATTGTGACTTTTTTTTTTTTTAAATGATATTCAGTTGTTCTATGAGTAGTTGACTTTCAGTACATAGAAGTGCTCTGTTTAAAGTATTTTTGTATGTATTTGTGAATGTATTAGCTGGAATGAGCAGATCTCCAGCTGTTGCAGCACATTTCCTAAAGAAAGGAATATCCAAGAGGATTTGTCTGCTGGGTCTGTACATTTAGCATAGGTAGCTGCAGTGCATTCAGAACTCTGAAGCAGCATGTTCAGCCTGCAGTCTATCTGCAAAATGCAGTTGTTTAAAAGGAAACAAACCCTATAAAACCACCCTATTTCCACGATGGCAGAACTGATGTTGTACAAGGCATTTCCACCAGAAAGCTTGGAAGAGTTTGCGTATCAAAATAAATGCTGTAACTCATGGCTGTAAAAAATTCTAACACCATCCTACACTTGGGTGAAACTGTAGTCCCCTTGGGAAGCAAATCACAACCGTCCAGCAATGCAAAGTGACTGTCTCTGAATATTTGTTCTGGAAGCAATTGAGGTTTTTCCACAGGGACCAGAGCTTTTGAGTGGTTTAAGTTAGTCTTTCCCAGATACATAGTTTGTCTACGTGCAATATTTGAATTTGATATTGGTTGCCAAAATTTTCTTCTTGTGTATGAACTGGAAGATGGATGACTACCTAGGTGCAGTTAATATCTGTTTCAGGTGAGTCATCTGTTGTTGTCCACCAATCTGTTTCTTGTCCATCTGCAAAGACTGTATTGTCCGTTTTCCTTGCTTTCTCTTTGTTTTAAAGTTAATCTTGGCTCATAGCCCTGTTTATCAGAAACCTAATCAATAGTAGACTGTCAAACTGGCAGAACCAGTATGAGTGTTATTCTGAAATTTGCCGAGAATATCCTTATGGTTTTATTAAACTGGTGATTGAAATTTTGAGCTATACACCAGAGTAATTTGAGGAAAAATATATTTAAGGTATCTTGAAGAATATAAAGCTTCCAATTTCATCTGTTTAGGTTCATTAAGTGAACGTGAGAATGCTTTGACAGTGGGAGGCCCGTGCATTTCATTTTGGACACTAGTGCCATGTCAAAAGGGTTATTATCTCAGATGCCATCTTCTTGGATGTTGTTTGTATAAAACCCTAACATAGGTGATATCGCAACGGGAATGACACTTCAAATAACACATGTAGAGTTCCAGAGATACTGGCATGCATGGCTTGTGGGCCAAGTGGCAAGTTTAAATTGCGTGCTGATCTGAAATGACATTTCAGGGGCTTATTTATTTAGTTTGTTTGGTGGTTTGCTTTGTTTAGTTTTTTTAGCTCCTGTTGCCTAGACTGTTCAAGAACCTAAACCGGTAGTGTTGCAGTTATACAATTACAGAATTAATTATCGTGTGTTTCAGTTTTAAACATCATAGATTGCTGCTGCCTATAATAACTTTCCTACCTTATTCCCTGTTACTGGATTAATATGTGGTATGTCTTTTATTATTTCAGGAGAAAAACAACAAGAGAACAAAGAATTCGAAAATAAAAAAGTAGAAAAAGACAGTAAAAATGAGCAAGAAAAAGAAGTCTCACTTAAAGAAGAGAATTCTCAATCAAGTAGTAACTTGGAAGTGACTGTGAAAGGACTTAGTAACTTGGGCAACACATGTTTCTTTAATGCAGTGATGCAGGTACAGTAGTTATTGCTGCTCTTAAAAAAACTTTTAATAGCAAAAAAACCCGAAAAACCAACAACAAACAAGCAAAAAAAAACCCAGCCCACAACAACCCTTCCCCCAGTATTCTACAATGACACAATTAGAATGTGATTTTTATCTGCCAGGAATGATGGGGTCTTTCTAAAAATAATGTTGGCCCACAGAAATAGGAAGAAATGGAGCTGCAGGTTCAGACTTGCTCTAAGGGAAAAATATAGCAAACTGCCTTATCTTTTAGGGACAGCATCTTTCACTGATATAAGCATGCCAACTGATATAAGCATGCCAACTTCCTAGGTTAGTGTAAAAAATAGTCTGGCACATCACCCTTGCTGACCTCTAGAATATGATAAATTAATGCCCAAATACCGTGGGTGTTTATTGAAACAAAAATATCTCAGCAACGGGAAATTAAGTAAAAGTACATATTAAAATTAAATAAAAGTAAATATTAACAGGATGAACATATTGCTGCCTTGTGTCTTGCTTAGCAAAGAAGTGTTTAGATAAAATAAACTTGCTCTTTCATGTGTATTAAAACTCACATGTAATTATGTGCTCTTTGGCTTTTGTTACTGAAGCTTTACTCAGACAAAAGTTCCACTGTACTTGCAGCTTTTAGTAAACTGATTTATTATTTTTTTTTAGTTAAACTTGTTTTAAACCAAGCAAATAAGCATGCTGCATCTTACCTTTTCATTTAAAAAAAAAAAAAACACTAGTCAATAGACTGTCAAAAGATGAGTCTGTAGAAGACTAGTACATTTCGGGTTTCTGCAATCTCAAGTAATACATATGAAGGACACTTGGAAGTCCAGTTACCTGTGTAGAATGTATCCATAACTGTTAAGCACCATTAGAATTTCCAAAGTGGTAGTTACCACTCTAGGTCTATGTTTGGGAAACATAAACTGCTGCTAATCTGATTGCTACAAATTCCATGACCAGTGGAATTTAGCTGCCTTACCTCTTGTTCCCCAGTTACCAATGGCTTTTTTTCATTTTGAATTCTGCAGAATTTATCACAGACTCCAGTCCTGAGGGAACTGCTTAAAGAAGCTAAAATGCCTGACACAACTGTTAAAATCGAATCACCTGAGTTATCTATGGTATATACGCTTCAACCTCCATAGTGTTCCTCCTCATCTTTCCAATCTGTAAAAGAAATAAGCAGTACTCATGTCTGGATTGTAAAGCTGTTTCATCTAAATACTAACAAGATGTAAAATAAGTGGGAACCTCACCGTTGACTTCCATAAAGCCACTTTTGAAGTTGGCGGAGGTCTTTCATTCAAAGTGAAAGAGGAGTGATTCAATCCTCGTAACTACTGGTTGTCATCAAAGGAGTACTTATGGTTAAGTTATTTAAGGGTTGAAAATTAACTTCTATCTAAATGCAAAATAGGGAACTAGAGGATTTCTGCAGCACTAACTTAAGTAATGCATTTGTTATTACAGTAAGGGATTTAGATGGGGAAGAAGGCTTGAGCATTTTAAGAAATGTATTTTTTTCCTAATAAAAGCGAGACATCTATAATTTCAACTAAGCAATGTGTAATGACTCATAGCCAGTGTTTTTGCTTCATCTCGTGAGAAGTCATGTGTTGGTTGTATTTGTCAGGTTAACTTTTTGCCATTTTGTGTATTCTGTTTTATAATAATGTTTTCAAGAATCAAAGTGTTTAGATAACGAAAAACTTACTCCAGAAGGATCTGTCACCAAATTAAGGCAAAACAACTTTGTTGCTTTGTTTAAAACAGGAACCTCAGCTGATAAAACTAGATCAGCCAGGTCCTTTGACATTAGCCATGTATCAGTTCCTGACAGAAATGCAAGAGACTAAAAAAGGAGTAGTCACACCTAAGGAACTTTTTGCTCAGGTTTGTAAAAAGTGAGTATCTATACAATTGCATGCCATAATGAGTATGAAAAAAAGTGTGTTAGTTGATTTAAAAGAAGGTCAGTTTTCTCCTTTGTTTTTCCTTAAGCTCACATCACAGCATATAAAATTTGTGTAAAATTTAGCAGGTTTTGAAGGAGGAGGATAAAGAGCAAAATACAAATTTTTAGAAGTAAAATGGAAGTTGCTCAGTGACATTTTGGTTAGGTATCTTCGTATTTTTAGAAAATACCATGTGTAGACATCTGTATGCATATAAAAGCAACATGCTTGAGACTCCTTTTGTGTCTGGTATGAATTATTTTTATTTTGTCTGTGTCTAAGCTCAATTATACTTTACTATTGTTTTGTTTAACAGAGCAATACGATTTAAAGGTTATCAGCAGCAAGACAGTCATGAATTGCTTCGTTACTTACTTGATGGAATGAGAGCAGAAGAAATCCAGGTAAGTGCTAATCTCATAGTTGGGCATACCTTTCTTCTTCATACCCCAGACCAAGACTTTGTCTTCTGCTGAGGGGAGAAGGAACTTTCCTTCTGAGATAAGTCGACATCTGTAGAGTGATTTTTGCTGTCCATAGCATGCACTTGAAGCAGATTAGCAACAGAGCTGTAGAACTGGGCAGCCTCTAAACAGTGGAGTTGTGATGGAGGAACCACAGGTATTCCCATTTTCATTTAACAAAACTATTCAAAGAAATAAGTTTGTTCATCATCTTTCTCTCTTACATATATAGCACACATCGTTTAGGTTTCTAAGGTAATGATATTTTCTGCTTTTTTGAAAAGCAATGCACTGGTTATTCTCCATGCCCTTCTAATAAAATCAAGTAGAAGGGTTCAGTTTTGCTTGTTCTAAAGGTCTTTGGTTCTGCTGTCCTTCAGAAATAGTTTGACTTGTCCAAAACTTCTACAGAAAAAGTGAGTTTGGAGTATGTGCTGTCATCCTAAAGAAGGTCTTTTTGTCTTCATTTCTGAAATGTCTGAAAGTTCACTTGTGGAAATTGCGTGGGGTTTTTTGCCAGTTTTAATTTGGGAAAGTGTTTCATCCTGAGACTCCTTTTCTTGGGTGGTAATTATAACATTATGGTTGCAAGCTTGTTTCTCAGTTGATTATTTTTGTAGTATCTGCAGGAACTGTTTTGTGTCTCTACAGACATTTGTGGTGTTATATTGATTCTCTTACTTGGTGAAGATTAAACTTTTTTCTCCGTTTGAAATATTTTGTAAAATACACTGGTTAACTGAATTAGTTTAGGAAACTTTACAGCCTGTATTTATTTTGAAAATTTCAGCAAATAAGCGTTGGAATACTGAAGGCATTGACAGACTGTAACAAACAAAATGAAGAAGAAATTAAAAAGAAAATTAAAGGTAAAACACAGTTACTGATGTTGTGATATCTTAAAATCTTCTATTTCACTGAAGTACACAAAGTAGCATTAATAGTATCAACTAAAAGATACATGTTTATTTGTCCAACTTTATGCCATCACTTAAATAGGTATGTGTGGAGAATAGAAGGCTCAAGGGTGTGTCTACTTATTTAACTGTCTTACTGAATTTGATGACATTTCCTTAACAGTATAAGAGAGAGTCGATTCTGTAGACGTTATGCATCACAATATGTTTGGGTAGTGTTTAATCATTCAAATATTATGTAGGAAATTAAAATATGAGCACATAAATGTAATGATTCCTAGTCATCCATTGTTACTTAACAGTGGTTTAAAAAAAAAATTAAAAAACCAAACCAAAACCCCAAAAAACAATAACAACCCAACAAACCACTGAACCCAAATAAATAAACCAGTGAACAGAAGAATTTTTAAAGTTTTTGACATGACTTAGGTAAGAGTATGAAGAGCAAGTTTAAGTTTAGACCATGTGCCACACTGACAATCTAACTTGAGGAAATTAGTTTTGTTTGCTGAGCAACTACACAGATGAAAACTAGTGCTTGGTTTTTAGGTTCAGACAGTTGTTATGTCCTTAGAGAAAACAGGAATTCTTACTGGGATGCAGTGCTTCTGAGAAAAAAGGGAAGTGTGTTTGAGTTGAGAAAGTGGTAAAGGTGTTGGTTCAGTCAGGCTGTCTTCTGCAAATGTGTTTTTGCTCCCATTCTTTTGATATGTGAAGGAATCTTAATTTTAAAATCTTGCTGCACTTCCTGAGGAAACTAGAGCAAGCCAACACATTCCATCATGTATCTTGCATACTGTATTCTCTTTATTCAGCATGCCATAAATAAATTGGTTTGCAGTATATTTTATATAATGTTATTAACTTCACTGTATAATTTGTCATTCCTCAGAATATGAAAAGAAAAAGGGAATACAAAGTTTTGTAGATCGAATCTTTGGTGGAGAATTAACAAGCACAATTATGTGTGAAGAATGCAGAACCGTAAGTAAACTGCCTGCTTTGAATAGCCTAGAGAACAATTTTATGTCATTTGCAGGAGAACCTCAAAGCGACTAAATGTAGAAATGAGTGAAATTGGAGAGATTTGCTTCAGTTAATACACTTCTAAGAGTTGACTAGCTGCATGCTTTTCAAAGAGAGACAGGGTTTGACTGGCATCTTTCTTCCCTTATGTTCCAAAGCTATGCTATGTTCCAGTTCCTTTCAAAAAGCCTTCCAGAAAAAGAGGTCGGGAACAGCAAGCTGCCTCTGTCAGAAGAATTCACTCTCAGGTTTTTGTAAACACCTTCTAGTGGTGCAAATTGTAGAGTGAATGAACTGTTCTGCTAGCAGCATTGTGCTGCCAGGGGTCATTTCCTGTATTCATCAGATGAGTAGGTCTTTCCTTTTCCCACACTGGAATGACCATGGGATTGCCAGGAGGACCATTAAGCAGGAAGGCACTATTGGGATAATGCATCCTGAGAATGAAGTAACTAAGGATATTAGTGAATGGTCTAGATGACTGTCATGACAGATTGTAGATATCAATCTCATAAGCCCTAAGTTGGGTTCTCGCATTCTAGGCCACTAGAAAACTGAAATTTGTACAAGAATTTTGTGCTTATTTCTGGGGTAATATGACTGCTAGAGTTTGGCCGTGGATAGCTGTTTGTGAAGGTAGATTAGCTGTGGTTTACGTTTGTATGCACAAGTGAAAGTGTGCACTGAATGCCAACAAGACTGTGTACAAATAAGCCTATTGACAGCAAGCCAGTTGCTTCCGAACAAAATTAAATTGGACTCTTGAATATTCATTTCAAGGTATCCTTGGTCCATGAGTCTTTTCTTGATTTGTCACTTCCTGTACTGGATGATCAGGTAAGAAATTGTATGTGCTTGCATTTTGGCTTAGCTTTTGTTTGCTTATATGAAAACACTTTCACTATATAAATGAATATATATGATTTACTTATACCTATAATGAGTATATTTATATAAAAGTATATAAATGAATTTATGTATCTTTCTAAATATCTCTTTTGAAAGTTAAAACCCAGAAAGCTGGAATAGTATTTTCATGAGAGTCATTCGGGTAAATTGTGGCTCTCAAATTGTCTCTGGGAAATCATTGATAGTCTGTTGGTGATCTTACTGCTTGTCAGTTAATGTTACTAGTGTAGAGATTGTCTTAGGGGATAATCTAGTATGTTCTAATGTTGTCTCACTATTCTAGAAGATTAAATTGCAAAGAATAATGTTTCTCAATTCGTATTTACTGTTGTAAAACTGAACTAAATTACATAGCAGTCATGGATGTCTAGTGCTTGATTGAATACTTTTTTTTCTTCATCCATTTTTCTGCACTGAGTGCAAGAATACTTAATATTCAGGTTATTGAATAAAGTTAAGAAACGTTGGTAGGGTAGTATGTGAATACTTACTTGATCAGTATTGATTTAATCGATCTCTAGACACTTGAAATTCTTGATTGGCTTTGTGTTTCATATCAATGATCTGTGTATGTAATATTTCAGATTTGTTAAGTAGCACTGCTCACACAAAAACTAATGAGTAAATATTGAAATGAAACCCACTCAGCCAAAGGGAACATATGTCTTCTGCAACAAATAAATTTCATTTTAGCAGAAGCAAACAAATTCTGTGGCAGGCAGATCACCTGAAAATGTCTCCACTTCTGTAAAATGTTACTCTTCAGTGCATTTAATGAGATTTGCATCTGTTAGAGCCAAAGGTAATGTTGCCTCTTCACAAGTTCAGGATTTGGCCCTTGGTAAGCCTTGCTTTTTCATACTGTTTCATTCTGCGAGTCACTGTTTCACATGGACTTCCTCAGGTGAGACACCTCTTTTGTAAACATTAGGGTGGCATAAATGAGTATAATCTAAATTTTTAAATGAAAATGTTTTCTTGAACTGAAAAATCAACATCTCATTACTACAGTTTTCTTTGGAGTATTATTTTGTTATTCAGTGCAGTAACATTTCTTCTGTGGATGTTTTGCGGCTTTTTGGTCTTTTGGGGTTTTTTAGAAAATAAAAATTACAAATGAGCGAAATGTTAAGAAAAACAAAGAAAAGGAATCTGAAGATGAAGAGGATAAAAACACTGACTGTTACCTGAAGCAGAGAGATGAGCTTCCTGGTACAAGTAAGCACCATCAGAAAAAAGCAAAGAAACAAGCCAAAAAACAAGCCAAGGTTGGTTTTGGTAACCATTTCACTTTTATTAATGAAATGCTTTCAACTTCCGGTAAATTGCTTCCTCAATTTAGATGGAGGAGAGGGGAAAAGCTTAGAATTTCTCCTCCCTGGAATGTGCAACTGAAAAGATCAATTGTATCTACATCTTTGCTATTAAGAAGTTATGTGTTCTGTTAAGAGTTGCAGTGCTCAGAATAAGCTAGTATCAGGTAGCTGTTCTCTTGTTATTGATTGCAAGAATATTCACAAAACTTCAGACTACAGGATCAGGAAGGATCAGGAAGATATAAAGGGAATCATTAGTTGTATTTTGAAGATACTGTGTAACAAGGAGCAGTGGCAACTGTATTGGAATGAGGATAAATTCATCATTGGTTGAGTTGATCTCCTCTGAACAGAAAATCATATTCTCCCCCCTCCTGCCATTTGCATCTATGGCACGCTACTAAAAATTTGATTTAAAAAAATGGTAAGAAATGCTAAATATCATTTAAACTTGCTCTGTGTTTTTTGTATTCCAATTGTAATATGTATTCTAATTTGCAGAACCAGCGCCGCCAGCAAAAACTTCAAGGAAAGGTGCTTCACTTGACAGATATCTGTGCATCTGAACAGGCAGAAAAAGATGTTGAGTATAACCAAGAATTGGAGGCAGAAATTAATTCTGAAACTCCTGATACGAAGCAAGAAGAGAAATCATCAAGTGATTGCAAAGATGACTGCTTAACCCAAAAAGACTTGAGTATACAGGGAAATAGCATGGAAGTTCAGAGCATGCATGAAAATGCACGAAAGCCAGAACAAGATGAGTCTCTTATGAATCTCCCAATGGAAGGCTTAGATTCGTCTATAAAGCTGGTCAATGGCCTTGACAACCTATCTTTGAAAGATGAGGATGATGAAAATGAAGATGAGGAGGAGCTTGCTGCTGACTTTTCAAAACTACACCTAGGTGGCGATGTTGAATCTGATACGAGCACCTTAGATGACCTTCAGGCTGTTTCTGTCAAGACATGTGAAGTATCAACTGAAGATCCAGAAACTGCATTTTGTACTCTTGCAAACAGGGAAGATCTGAACCCAGAAGAAGGTTCCATCTATCACTGTTTGTATCAATTTACTCGCAATGAAAAACTTACTGAGACCAATAAGCTGCTCTGTGATGTATGTACACAAAGACATTATGGACCAAAGAAGAACCTAAAAAGTATGACAAATTACCTTTCAAAAGAAAACTTTAAATATGTCCCTGTCTGCTGCTTGGGTGGATAAGGGAGGGAATGTCTCTAGATTGGTATTTGTATAACTTTAACTTCGATCAGTTGAACCAGTATTCAGTGAGTAGGTTGTGAGAACCTCTTCCATACAGATAACTAAGTTCTTAACTGAGAAGAATAGGCAGAAAAAAATGCAGGACTGAAAAAAAAGAGAGAACAAAGAGGAGTGAGTTTGTGCTTGAGGGGAGGGAAAGGGCATTTCAATCTAAAAATTCATTATGTGGATGAATGGAGGCAGCAGCAGTTTAGCAGGTGATTTTTCTGTTCTTTCCTCAAATGTGAAAATTCTACAGTGACAGTCAGAGACAAATCATGTTGGTGTTTGCTGCAAAGGCCAGTAAAAGCCACGTGGAATTCCTGACTATGAGAGCTGTAGAGAACAAGTGAGAGGATTCATCCTGCTTGAGCTGAGACCGCTCAGACATGGTTTAAGCGGTTACTTTGGTGATATGGAATCTGCAAGATGGCAGCTATTGTACAGTTCATCACTTAACGTGATGTTAAAAAAGGGAATATTTGGTTTCTCAGTTGTTCTAGATGACATTATGAGAGTCAAAATAGTGAAAATAAATTCTTGCTGTAATGTTTCTTTAGATGTGAGTCATGGGTGGTTTTTCTTTTCTGCAGGTGAAAATAAGTATGTTTATACCAATGCCAAAAAGCAGATGCTGATCTCTCTTGCTCCTCCAATTTTAACTCTTCACTTAAAGAGGTTTCAACAGGTAAGTAGCAGGCTGATATTGCAAAAATGCGTACATATATACCATCAGTAGTGCTAGCATATATACTATGCACGTAGTACTAGCTTAAAATAGTTCTCATTTCTTATAAGCCTATGTCAGTTGGAGTTTTTTTCCAAGCTTTTCGAAGGCATTGATGCTCAGTGTTGGTTTTTGTGGTCTTTGAGGAGTTGGGGTGTGTTTTCCTGCAAGAACATTCCATTAGTTATCTAGAAAACACTGTTTAGTGAGCTTATTTATTGTTATAGTTATCACTATTGTTATTGGTTATTGTATTAAGCAGTATCTTAGCATTCATTGTTTCCTGCTACTACAGCAGTTCATGGACTCTTACGTTTCAGAACAGATAGAGTAGGATGCCTTACTACATGAATGTAACAAATAGGTCAGTAGAATTGGAAATGAGAGGATGCTGACCCTTACCGAGTGAGGGAAAAATCAAAGGGATGAATGGAAAGCAATGCAACTTCAGTCTTACTTACAGACACCGAAGTAAAGTGGCTTACCTCCTTTCCAAGTTGTAGGAAAAACATTTATTTAGGGCTTTAGCTTTTCAAGAAAGTAAAAGGAATGGAATGGGGATAGAAGAGGCAATACTGTCTCCTAAGTTTTAAAGCTGTTAAGTATTTTGGGCAAAATACCTAAAAAACAGGGGAGGTAACTTTAAGTAGATGAAAAACAGTTTTGTAGAGAAAATGGAAATGTTTAGCCTATTCCAAGAGACTGTAATATGATTAAGGAAATAACCTTTGTCATCGTCTCCTTTTGTTTTCCAGTTTGATACTGGCAATTATTTGAATAAGATGGAAGTAAAAGTTACATCCATTTTGTACATTAGAGCTGATTATTTTTCCACTTTTGCTGCCATTAAGTTACTGTAAAAGTGAGCTGAAGAGCCATCTTATGCTTCAGTGCAGCATGTGGAGGCAAGGAGATAATGCTGGAAAACCTTGGGTTTTGGAGAAGGAAAAAAACCAAGAACACACAAACAAAAAAAAACAACAATGTTGCTTTTTCCCTAATTTGTGTAGTGTGAAACTAATTTTGTATTGTTGCAACTTTAACCTGAAACATTTAGTAACTAAGCAGAGTTTTAACATGCTACATTTTAACGTGATAGAGTTTTCCTCTGCTTTGTTGAAGGCTGGATTTAATCTCCGGAAGGTTAACAGACATATCAAGTTTCCAGAAGTGTTAGACTTGGCTCCTTTCTGTACAGCTAAATGTAAAGTAAGTGGGTGAACAATCAGCTTCTCCTTTCCTGTGTTCTAATGTGCTTTCACAGTCAAGCTGCTGAGCAGAATCTTTGTAGAATGTGTCAAGCTTCAGTTAATTTGTGTGATAATCCAGGATAATTGGTACTGGAGCCAGTGTGCTTCCACTGATCAGCTGTGGTGCTTGCATGAAGCTGTAACGGCCACCTTCCCTTTCATCAGCAACTAATCAATGCAAAGTAAAGAGTTTTACGTTGTAGCCTTGTTTAAAACCCAGTACCTGACTGATATACCAAAACTTTTTGCCTGTGTAGAACGTGACTGAAGGGAATACACAAGTACTGTACTCTCTCTATGGAGTTGTTGAACACAGTGGAACAATGAGGTCTGGGCACTACACTGCTTACGCTAAAATGAGAAGTATCAACAGCCATCTCTCTGATCTTGTCCTTCGAGGACAATCTCCTCAAGGTAAATAACCAGAAATAGTTGACTACTTATTTCTTACTGCAGAACAGTAACAAGATTGATTGCTTCAATTCTTTGTAATAACTTTTACTCCTGAATTCTTCCTTTCACAGCTTTAGAAACTGAACCAGTAAAAGGGCAGTGGTTCCACATCAGTGATACCCACGTACAAGCTGTGTCTGCATTGAAAGTGCTGAGCTCACAAGCCTATCTCCTGTTCTATGAGCGACTGCTGTAACTCATCTGAGAAACCTTCTTGTATGTGCAGCCACCTACAAGTGGTCTGATAAAAGGCAGAGACTTGCAAATCAGGTTGTTAACATGTTGGAGCCGCTGTATACAACTCCAGGAATATACTTAATGCTTCTTAGACACACTGACAAAGTGGTTAACTTATACTTTTTTTCAGTGTTTTCACTACTCAAATAAATTTTGTTTCAAAATTATAGCTTTGAGGTTCTATTGATTAATTTGTGTTGGCACAGACAAGCAGCTGCTACTTTTAGTTTTCTGTAAGTGCTATACCTCTTAGTCAGCAGCTCTTTCACTTTTAAAGGGACTAGCTATAACTTTGAACTATAGTTATCTTGGCTATCATCTGTTCCATGTGTATTTTAGAACTGGCTTCCAAGCATAAGAAGCTGTTCCTATGCTGAATGTGTCCCAGCTGTAAGATGCATCAGCTCTCTTTCCACTGATGGTTTATGTCCAGTAGAGGAGCCGTCCGTTTGCAAACTCTCTAGGAATTCTTCTGCATGGGAACCCTACACTCGTACTTTGCCAAGGTTAAGAGTTCAGGTCTCTCTCCTTTTTGCTACACACACTCCAGCGTAGCCTTTCTGCTCTAGAGGGGTAATAAAACTAGTCCCACAGTGATCTATAATATTAAAGTTCTCTTCACCCCAGGCTTGACTTCACAGTGGGTTTCACATGAATAAAAATCTTGGCTCCTCCCTGCTGGAGCAGCAGCTGCTTACATTCAGTGCATTTTCCACAACAACCTTGCTAAGAAGATGGGCAGTTTTACGTGTTCTTCTTACCCTTAAGAGAGTCATCAGCAGTAGCACTTGTGCAGCTGACTATACCAGTATGCCAATCCTCCTGAAAACTTGCTGAGTTTATTTTTCAGCCCCACCAGCAACTGACTCTAAAGTGAGCATTAGCGTAGCTGTTGCACTGCAGCCTTATTTAGGCATAATATAGTTCCAGCTTGATTTAGCCTTCCACTCCCTTCTGGCTGTCAGATGCACTGGCAAGAGTAATAAAAGGATTAATTATTGACATGGCTTGAATTTCCAGTGCAGTTCTCCTTTCAAGCTACTCTGAGATACACAAGCTGTTTACTTTCCAAGAAGAATCTTAATAGGGGGCTTCAGCTGAAAGATTCCAGCATTCATCATGTTTGCTCTTGCCACTCGGTGATTATTTTTAAGGGCACTTAGAATGAGAGGCAGTTTGCTGCTGCCAGGCTGCCATTTTGAGAGTGTGGAGACTCTTAAAGGCTGAGGATGAAAGAGACGCATGCAACAAGGAGGAATGTAGGCATCGACCATAGACCTGCTGCTATACTTCCTGCAATACTCATTTGACTTTTTACACTCAAGTATTGGGTAAGGTGCACAACTAGGAAGAAAAAAGAGCTGCAACAATTATCAATTATGCTTTCCTGAAGTGAGGAGCTTCCTGCAGCAGGCACACAGTCACTCTCCCTGATCCACTGTATGGGTGGTGGCACCCAGGCTATGGCTGGTTCCAGCCAACCCACCACAGGGCACAGCTGAACCCTGCAGCCAAGATTGCAGAGCCTCAGGAAAAGCCTGGGAAAGGGAGGGCAAAATGCATGAGAAACAGCCCTGCCAGCAGAGGAGCTCCAGACACCCAAGCAGGGACCCTCTGGAGAGACTGCACTAGAGTAGGTTGTCCCCATGCAGCTGATGAAGAGGACTATGTTGGACCTCCACCCTGGAGCTGTGGAGGCCTCCACGCCAGAGCAGGTGGGTATGTTGTGCCTTAGAGGAAGCTGCAGCCTGGAGGAGGAGCCCAGGTTGGAGCAAGTTTCACAAACAGAAACTACAGCCTGGAGGACCACACAGAAGCAGTTGTTCCTGATGGACTGTAACCTATAGAGAGGATCCCTGTGATGAAGCAGCTCATGATGCCTCACAACCCCCATTCACTCCTCAGGTAGAGGAGGCAGGAGTGAAGGAGTACAGCTGGGCCTAGAAGGGGTAGAAGATAGTTTAGTTTTTGTTTCTCACCCTTCAACTCTATTCTTAATTGCTAATAAATTAATTTTCTATAGGTCGAGACAGTAACTGGCAAGTGATCTCCCTGTCTTTATCTCAGCCCATGAACTTTTCCTACTTACTTCACCCCTCTGTTCCTCTTAAGGAAAGAAGGCACACACACAGTCATCCTCCCCCCTACACACCTGCATACTCACATACGGGGAACAACCATGGCATGCTAAGTCCAAATAAAGTGACAGTTAACATTGTAACAGCAAGTACTTTTATTGAAGTGTTTGAAGTTCTGCACTCCATGGGACACAGTTCATAACTTAAAGGCAACAGAGCAAACCCTCATGACAGGCTCCAACAGGAATAAACTCACATGATCATGTCACTTAAAAAGTACAGGTTAAATTTTTCAATCATTTTGGTCTTCGTCCCAGTCTTTCTTTCCTGATGGAGGTTTAGGGCCACCAGCTGGTTTTGCCATGATGATCTTGAAGGTAACAGGGAATAGAGAAAGATAATGTTAGAATCAGACTCTTACCCACTCTTACTTACAGCCGTATGATGCTGACTGCCAACATTCACTAAATTCATGCAGTTTCCATACTCTGAACCTAAGCCAGTGAGGAGTATTAGCCATCCTCTAATTGAGATATGCATAAATTAGTGGGTTTTTCTTGACAATGGCAGAAACTGAGCCCTGATACACACACAAAAAGAAGAGCTTATACCTCTTTTTTGCATGCAAATGATGATTTGTTAGTCTACAGTAAAGCCAGTGCTTAAATAGTCTAGCGAGTGACTAGTTTACAGGATGCACACTACAGAAAGCAGAAGAATTATCAGAGCTGTTGTTCTGAGTTGAGTCTAAACACTTCAAAATTATGAAGTCCACCAGATCTACCACATTAAAGGCTCAGTTTCTGCACTTTCTACAGTGATGGAATAAGGTAAAACCAAAACTACACTTGTCATCTCTTCGATGAAAATTTAGTTTTAGGAGTAACATTCATTTGCAAAGGCACAAATACAAAATGTAGCCATCAGCACACATAAGACAGCAGTGTTACCTGTCGTAAGGAAAGGTACTGTCTGCCATGTGCTTGTCAAGCTACCAGCACATGCGCTCTCACACACAGATACCTCTCTGCTAGAAAAACAGAGCTTACTGTGTACTATTTTTCAGGCTCATCTTTCCAGTCATCCTTATCCCAATGTCCTTGTTGCTTTGGGGCTTTTGGACCGCCTGCTGTTTTTGCCATAATAATCTACAGAAATTTTACATGCAAATACATTTTTGCTAAAGTTCCACAAAATAAATAAAGTGAAGATTTTTTTGTCATTAAGATTATAACCTCCACTTCTCCCAGAAGGTGGATTTTCAGGTAAAAACAATATACGAGAGAAGGTTTATTGTTAAAGCTTGTTCCTACAGAAGTTAGGATAAATTTCTGGAGTATCGATTGTTAAAAAAATAGCACTCTTACGGAAGCAGCAACATTCAACACTTCAACATTCCAAATTATAAGCTTTTGAACAAACTGCTTTCCAGCTTTCAGAAATATAAAAGCCACTTTTTCGAGTATTGTATTTTTATGCTTTGACTTCCCACAAGATTCACGTCTTCTGCATTAGTGTTCTGCACACTGAGTTCACAGAATCACAGAATGTTAGGGGCTGGAAGGAACCTCGGAAGACCATCGAGTCCAACCCCCCTGCCAGAGCAGGAACCTAGAGTAAATCATGGAGGAGTTAAAGGTTTCAGTTCAGCTGATAAATTACTTATAAGCTTACCTGGTCTACCCTTAGGACAGTCACTGCTGCATTTGTAGCTAGCTTTATACCCCAGGATTTTCCAAGGTATGTGTCTAATACACCAGCTTTCAACATATCCTTCACAGCAGCAGCTTCAGCCTATCAATCACACAGGGAGAAAAACAGTATTTAAAACTCTCTCAGGCTTCTATCTAGCAAGCTATTGGGTTTTCAAGGTCATATGTTTAGGACAAGTTATCACTCTTCTGATCTTATCTCTCTCCAGAAAACCTTCACGCGTAATCCATTAGCAGGAAAACAAAATAAGTAATTACTAAGACTTATTCTCCACCACGGTAGTTGAGTATCTCACTTTATCTCTTACGTAAAGGCCACTACACTACTTTTTTTTTTTCATCAATAAGCAGTTAAATTCAAACAACAACCCAACACTTCAGTATTACAGTTCTAAGAAGTTACTCTTCTAGACTGTGCAACACAGAGCTCCAACGATTTATATTATTCTATAAATACTTTATACTGATAGAAGTATGTTTAAATACAACCTTGTATTGCAGAGCAGCAGGTAACACAAGAGACTATTTACCTCAATATCAAACCCAACATTTTTGTTCCCTTCCTGATGCACAGCATAAAGTTTGGAGATGACCTCATTAGCCTTTACTCCAGAGTTTTCTGCCAGTGCTCGAGGAATGGCTTCAAATGCCTCAGCAAACTTCTTGATGGCATACTGGTCCAGCCCAGGACAAGTCTAAAGTGAAGTTGAAAATGACACCAGCACTTCAAAAAAACCCGTAAGATAGGGTGGTGTATTCCCCCACATTTTTTATTGATTTATATGCATCATTATACATGTATATATCGGTAAAAAACAGTACGTATGTGTGTATTTTTGTAAGTCACATATATGTTCTTAAAATATATATGTGTGTGTGTATGTAGAAAGTCAGACCACCCATTTGCTGTACCTCTCCGTAAGATGTGATCTGCTTGGCTAATTCAATTTCTGTTGCACCACCTCCAGGAACAAGCCGTTTATCCTGTGAACAGAGCATTCAAAAAATGCAATGTTTTGCCTAAAGACCTCACATTCATTTTAACTTTTTAGAATTTATATACTCTATCAAGAAGAATGCAATAGAACTTTATCAGACACAGATTTACTAAGAATCCACTTTCTAAGAATAGCTACGTCTGTTAAACCAAATAATAATGCAGTGAGTTTTTTATCTGTTCTTTTTTTTTCATGGTTTGTTTGTGTTAAAAAAATAATTCCTATTTTTTGCTTACTAATTAATAAAAGAACTCCTAGATTTTCTCATCTTTTCTGTTAACTTGTTGGGAAGTATCATGCAGGAAATCAATCTATTGTACACTAAATTTAATGTCAACAGGTATCACAAGGTGTTAAATGGGGATTTTTTTTGTTCATTTTTTAATGCGGCATTTTGCGTATCCTTTGGCAAACCAGCATCCAGTTAGGAGCTCCTAGATTTTTAAACAGAAAAGTAATCATCATAAATTAGAAGTTAGGACACCTCCTGGAGACAATCATAAATGCACAGTCTATGGCTGTTTCTGTACTCTAAATCAATGTATATACATTGATATGTACAGAACATTAAGGGTCAAAAAAACCCCAAAACTAAACACAAAACCTTTAACATTTTTTGCATGCCATCTTCTGAGTAAATACAGAAGTACTTCCTTTTGCATTAAAAAAAGGAAAGAAAAATACTCAAGTCTGCTCAGAAAAACATCTGAAGAACTGAGTTCTACCATCTATAAAGCATATCTGTAGTATGTGGAGGAAGTACGTCTTACCACCAATGAACTACAAATTCAGTTTGCAACCAGTCAGTGCCTCCTGATCCCCACTGACAAACAAAGCTATCTTGCTTTTCCTCTGTGCCTGGTTTTCAAGGAACATTACAAAATGTTTAGGGAAATAGTCAAGAAAGGGCTGACTGCCATTAGAAAATGGTGAAACTAACCTATCTTCAAGAGCTCTCTCATTACTGGAAAATTGAGTGCAGTGCACCATCTTTTACGCACACTGTACTCACAAGGATGTCAGCAGCAATCTACTCAATACACCACACCCTTCTCTACACCTCAACAAGGCTGCTCAGCTGACAATGTATCTATCTGCTACAGCATGTGTAGCAAACCTGCACCTTGCCTGGAACTGATCCACAGCTCAGTTTGGATAAGTTTTCCAGTTACTTACCCTCGTGAGTACTTTGAAAGTATTTACTCCATCATCCACTGCTCTCTCTACGTCATCCATCAGATTGTCTGTAGATCCACGAATGAGTATGGTAGAAATGGCACCATCCTCCTTTTCTGTTCAGAGACAGGTGCGTTACTGAATTCAGTTTGTTGGATGTAAAACACGTATGAACATCAGTACTTCTAAAACAGTAGCATTAACAGCTCTACAGAACATACATACCATGCTTAAATACAACAACTTGCGTATCCCCAACCTCTGATAAATACACGCTATTGCAGTGACCCATTTCTTCTAGAGTAGGGGGAGTCTAGAAAGAAAAACAAAAGTTAAGAGAGGAACCCACTCATCAGTTCTCTCTCTTCTACTCCTCATCTGAAAAGTCCATACCAGTCTGGGTAGGGCTGTTGCACCAACAGTTTTGCACAGTCTTCTCAGATCCCACTTTGAGTTCAACCTTTAAAGACAAAAAGAGTCTTTCTAATTACAAGGTTCTAGAACACATGCAAGAAAGTATTCTCTTAACTTGGCAGCATTTTGTAAACTAATGACACCTATCAAAATTTACTGTAACAAGTTATAAAATCCACCCATCTACTTTCTCAAGTTATAATTATCTATTTTCAGGAATGATACGCAAAGACTATTTTCTAAAGAATTTAAAAACAAGTAAGTAGCTCATATGTATGGAAATTATCAAACTTCATCTTCTAGTGCATAAGATTTGAATTATCTTTACAACACCTCTACAATAATCCTTCTTTGTTATGCAACAGATTACAGTATCATGCTCCATTTCCAGAAGTTCAAACTTTTTGGACAATACCAATAAAGTTACAGCCTTCAATGAAGGACCGCTTTTTCGAGTGAGATGCAAGTGCTGCTAGTAATTTGACTTTATGTTTTGCAGAACATTTTTCAAGGACGTACCACTCTTTATTTATAGGTAAGAAGACTTAAAGCCCACAAAAATGACAGACCCATTAAGAATTAGTTCTTCCATCCATCCATCAATAACATTAGTAATGCACTGAGGTGTATCTATCTCATCATTGCTAAAACATCACATGAGGACTGTGACATGGAGGAGCCTTTATGGTATAGTCTTACATGCTTTTGAGGTCACATCTCTCTTTACTAGATCCATAGATTTACATTCTTGATTTCAGTTGTGCTATAAAGGCACTTAAACCAGAGTAACAGTAGCATATACACAAGTTACTCCCCAATTAGCTGTCATACAGAGGTGAAATACCACCAAGAAACATAAGCTATGAAACAACCAAATTGTAGCTCAGGTTCTGATCCACTAGAAAACTAAGTAGTTTACAGTATTTTGTTTCTAATACATTTGAGAGGCAAAAGACAATATGGCAAGCACATTTCATAAACCTGGTAGATCAAATGTTTTTATGCTCTTCTAGTACTTACCTGACTAACATAAGATTGTATTTGTTGGCATAATGAAGTGCCATGTCTGCCACTTTGCCACCTGTTACTACCACATTTGCACCGCTATCAGCAATTGCTTTGACTTGCATATCCATCAGATTTTCTTCTCCCTTACTGAAATTCATCAGTTCTTCAGCATTCTTTATAAGCACGGTGCCCTAGTAAAACAAATACACTGCTATCAATTCAGCGTTAATTGCCTGTCTAAAACTTTTTTTCACAAACTATTTTGTCTCCCAAACTATCCATAAACCTCAAGTCATCCTATTTTATAATACTGCCACCCTTCCCATGCAATGGAGTAAATTAAGACAAAACAAAAGGGCAATTCTGGCATTTCTACCTTGACATTCATTCTAGCACATAATTTGGTTCAAACGAACAAAACCAACAATTCCTCAACCCCTAAAACTCTGTAAAGCAGAAGTAGGTTCAGATGTTTTCTATGAATCTTTTTGAAATGAATGAACTCAATATTAACAAAAATATCTCAATCACCAAGTGTCAAGAATATTTATAGTCAAGTATAAAAATAAGAGTACATGAGCATAAATAGATATCTAACTTATTCTGAGCTTCTACATACCTTAGTTTCAGTTATCATACCATCAAAAGGGCAGGAATACACAGCTATTTTTGCATCTTTGACAGAAGTAACATCTCCTTCAGTTTCTTTTTTAAAAACCATGCCATGCAGTACTGAGGAAGCAGAGATACCAGCACCCTGAAAGGAAAGAAACAGAATGGGGAAAGTCATACTCTTCATCATTTACCGTCAGAAAGCTTCACTACCCTTTATGAAAAGCAGTGCTT
The DNA here is from genome assembly GCA_013396935.1 of Baryphthengus martii. Taxonomy (NCBI): domain Eukaryota; kingdom Metazoa; phylum Chordata; class Aves; order Coraciiformes; family Momotidae; genus Baryphthengus; species Baryphthengus martii. The sequence goes on along the minus strand of VWZK01001746.1, from coordinate 12,010 downwards.
ACAATCATTTGAATGTAGCAACCTAAGTTTTCATTGCAGCACAAAGAAATAAGACTCAAGCTGATTTAGCAACATCAAACACCGTCTTTCAGGTTCCCCTTTTAAGGTTAGCTAGTGGTCCAGGTTAAGGCCGGCGACATTCATTTTCTGTGCTTAACTTGTCATGGATTTATTGCCAGGGAAAAAAATACAGGTGAAAATTCATATTAGATCGAAACTTTTTCCAATCCCACATACAATACTAAGGCCTGACAAAAAGAATGTAAGATTAGACCAATGTATTTCCATCAGCCTGCACCTTAGCCTAATCTTGTGGCTGCTTCTACAACAAAGATGCAATCAAACATCCCTGTGTATAAGTAAATTAATGCATCAGATTTAGCATTAACTTTCAATAGTAATGATTTTTGTTTCTGAAAGCCGCTACTGGGCACTAAACAAGGAGAGTATAGACCAATTTCCAAAACTTACTATGCATGCCACAACACAACAGAGATTACAATAGAAAAGGTACTTTCACAGTTCAAAGGTCTAAAAATTAACTTTAATTAAACTGTTTACCTTAATAATATAATAAAGTTAGCTACTTCCAACTTACCACAATTTTGCACACTCTGACATTATCAACGTTGAAATGACCAGAATCAGGAAGAATAGAAACTGTTTGGCAGGGAAAAAAAAAGAAAGCATTTGTATTGCTTAATGAATACATTATGACACCATAAATAATGCCTGAAGTTTTTCTGAAGTATCAAAATTCAGTGGTTTGAGATGCTTGGCTAAATTTAAGTCAATTATAACTTGTTAATAGCCTGCATAAAGAGAAACAGAAATTTTGTTTTACAATGTAGTAAGCAGAAAGCAACATCTCTTCAGGCTGCTCAGTTAATTAAGCCTGAATAGTGATTTACACACTACATTAAAGAGTGAAATCTGACCCAGAACAGTCTGAGAAAACACTTAAGACTAGATATGAAAGGTTTTTTTCTTGCATATCTAAAGGGGTAAAACAACAATTCAACACAACTACAATTTTCCTTCCATTTTTCTATGGCTGAGACTACTAACAGGTTATCTGAAACGTAATACATCTTTCTAATGACAAAAAAAAAGAGAAAGCAAGATGGATTTCTGCTTTAAAAAGACTAGAAAGCTATTTCTGTAAATGTTTGGTAAAACACACAGACTTTTTCTGAGCCACAATGCCAGTGAAAAGGTCAATGTGAGAAAGGCTATATTCACTCCAGAGGCTGAAGCATTCCATCCAGCTCAAGCCCATAAACTAACCATACCTTTTATCTTACATGCAGCCATGAGTAATAATCATAAGCAAAGCTACTTAGTTTCTAGATGAATGCACCTGTCTGTTCTTGTTCACTTACCACAGGCCTGAGCAATAAGCTTTGCCAAAAACTGTTCATTGCCATATTGTTTGCTCATCACTGAAGTGTGCAACAAAGATGCCACTTCTTCAACATCTCGAAGGTTCTTTGCAGAACAGCACACCAAGTCTGGAAGAATTTCTAGGGCTTTCTTGCAAGCTTTTTCATATCCTTCAATCACCTGTGCAGCAAACAATAAATAACTCACTACACCACCTCTCACTATGTATTCATACTGCTTCTATTTTCTTTTCAAAGGAAATGTGATAAAACATCAACAAATACAAAAGTTTACAAGGGAAGCAAGCAATCACAAGCAGCAAAACACGTATGGTTCTTCTTCATACACCTCTATCTCAAAAATTAGTTCAGAAGGAAACAGACAATTAATATTATTATGACCCAAGAATACTGACCAACAGCAGTCTGAATTCAAGCTACGTGAACTGTAGTAACACTATAACTTGCCTCTGAGACTGATAACCCCATCCTCAGAAGGTCTTCTGCTAACTCCAGAAGAACTCCAGCAAATACAAGGACAAAGTTTGTTCCATCTCCAACTTCTTGTTCTTGCATGTGAGAAGCCATCACAAGCATTTTTGCAGCAGGATGCTGGACCTTTAGAAGAAGTAACACATCTTAAATTACTAACATCCCACCCAGATTACAGCTCCATGTTCTTCTGTGCATCCAGTATAAGCTCTCTTATTTCAAACTGTATCTAAAGATAGTAAGAATGCAGAAAAATGAAGAAAAAAAAAAAAAAAAGCAGCACAGATTATCTTAATTAGCTAACTTCCCCAAAAAGCAAAAGTACAAACATATATATAAAAAAATAAAATTAGGGAATTGAACATTCCCCCTACAACATGAATTAGACATCCTTGATATTGGTTCTGTGCTATTTTCACAGGATGCAGTGGCTTCTCAATCTAGCCCTGCAACAGAAAAGCAGCCTGAAGTTTGGATCTCAAGATGAATTTATGTGCAACATGCAAAGTAGATGTCTAAATTACAGTTTAATTCTAGTTCAATAGAATTCATTCTAGTTAACTGAATTCTTTAAACTCAATTACAGATTACATTGCTTTCCCTTTCTTTCAAAGAAATGCAACAACAACACTGTATTCTTGAATATAATTAGAGCGGCTGTCATTTTATCCCAGGAAGCAATATGCAAGACTCATTGAAGCACCTAGTCTGCAGATTATTTTTTAAAAAAGAGGAACTGATACTTTTACAGTTATTCTACTTATAGCAAACACTAATATAATACATTAAGAAAATATTTAATACTTACACTATTGCTGTCAGTAAGTATAGAATTCAGTAAAATACTGTGTTGTGATATAAATTTGATAGTAAGAGAAAAAGTTTGGATAGGTCAATCTTCCCACATTTTTATTGAAGTCACAGGATGCTGCTGCTATAGCCTCAGCTTCTTAAATCAAATTAATATATTCTAAGCAGACAGGAGAACATGGCAACGACCAACACTGGGAGATTAACACAACAGCTATTTCATTCAGAGTTTTCCTAACACTGTAATGTCTAGACATAACCCTCTTCTAAATCTACTCTGTTTTGGGCAGGGGGAGAAGTAGGAAATTATGGCAATTTATACGCATCTCCTGCAACTAGTCAATCCTTCTTTACAAAAGAATTCTATTCCTCACTGTGGATATAGCCCATTCACTTTACTCAAATCCAGAAAAAAATGTAAATGATTTACATAATGATATATGTAAATCATCAGGCAGGGTGACATATTTCCTTATTAGCATTCAGAACCATAGCAGCCCATGAACAGAAACATTAGTTCACAACTGACATCATCTGAAGCAAGAAAGTTTACCTCCAGCTCTCTCAAGATAGTAGCAGCATCATTTGTAACGAAAAGCTTCTCCAGATGATTGATAACCATTTTGTTCATTCCTAATGGGGGAGAAAAAAAATTCAAAAATCATTCATTAGGGAAACGTAATTTTGTACACAGATACTGTTTCATAACTTTCGGGTATATCTTGCACATTAAAACATTATCCCTATTTTATCACTTTAAGAATCTAGAAGATTTTTGTGAAGTAACGCTCGGGGGTGTATTCCATTAAGGAGAAAACAATACATTTCCAAATAAGTAGTTTTCTCTTCAGAAATATTAGTACATTAGTTAACTAATTCATACTGCAGAACACCTTTTGTTTTGGTATATCTGGCAAGACGCGGTATGGTTATGTTCACTATGACCATCTACCAAGTTACGGTCTTTCATTTTTGCAGACCTTTCACACAGCACTAAGGCAGTAATGAGCACACAGTAACTGGTACAAAAACCTGGCAAAGGTGGGTACATTGTGCATAACCCAAGAGCTAACCAAAGTCTGATCTGTACAGCCACAAAGACTGTATTGTGAGTTCTAGAGCCAAGTCCAGTGTGCTGCCTCAAGAAACCAACATATCCTTCTTTGTCAAGGTAGGTTTTAGTCTTCAAACATGACACTTTGCTCAAAAATACTATAATAATTTTGGGATTTATTTACCATTTGGTCCATAAGCTGTACGGGTGGTTTGAGCAAGCTCTTTGCATGCCTGGATGTTCCTATAGACAGCTTCTTCTAATCCTGAAAAATGCTAAAAAGAAAAATGTTCTGCTCAGAATTAGGCTTTCTAACAAAAAAAAAAAAAGGGACGAACTAGTCATTTCTTGTCAAAGCAGCAATAATCTACTGAGTCCATGAAAGTTTTGAATTAACTTAGATTCAGTATTTCACCTGAAATTTAAACAGAAACTAAACCTTACCCAAAGACGCCAAGAAAAGAACTACTGCGTACTCCTTCTCAACTAGTCAGCTGCTGGCACAATAAGCTTCTGAACAGAAAATCTGAACAGTGACTCAATTTTCAATACAGTTTACAAATCGCAAGTCTTCCAAAAAAGTTAGTGGCATGCCAAAGGGAAACAGAAAACAACCAGTACAAGAATGGAGAAGGACAAGGATTTTGTAGGCCTGTGCTTTTGTACATGCTTAACTCACAACTCTGTATTAAAAAACAAACAAACAAAAAAAACCATTTAACTAAGTTCTACATTCAAACATGTAGGCTGAAAAATTCACAAGGAGAATGATTCATAAAATATTTGTGTTTGAGAAGCTGATCAGCCTGGCTTCAGTTTGGAAGCCTCAAGAAAAGGAAAGGAGCAGTGTAAAACATACAGTGTGGCCCATAAGAGAAGGGAGAAAGGTACTCTTCTAACAACATTTACTTCCTAAATACAAATCCAACATTTTAGAACGCCAGCTGCCTCCTTGTTTGGTAAAAGAGAGCTCTTGCTATTCTGACCATGAATTTCCTCATAAGAGAGCCAGCATCTGGACCACTTTGTTTCCTTTCTCTCCCCCTGCCCTTGACAGACAGCCCCCAGAGACGGTGCTGTTTAGCCTGGAGAAAAGATGACTGAAAGAGGAATCCTACCAATACCTAAAGGGTTGGTGTGAAGAGGATGGGGCCAGACTCTTTTCAGTGATGCCCAGCGACTGGACAAAGGACAACGGGCTCAAACTGTAATACAGGAAGCTCCATCTGAACATGAGGAAAAACTTCTTTACTTGGAAGGTGATGGAGCACTGGAACAGGCTGCCCAGAGAGGCTGTGGAGTCTCCTTCTCTGGAGACTTTCAAAACCTGTCTGGATGCTGTCCTGAGCAACCTGACCTAAGTGATCCAGCTTTAGCAGGTGAGTTGGACTAGATGATTTCCAGAGATTCCTGCCATTTTGTAGCTCTATGACATGCCATTATTTGTCTCCAAGGAAGATTCAGAAGAGAAAAACAGAGTGCTTTCTGAGCTGCAACTTCACTTTCCTTCCTACTAAGAAGTAGCAAATAGAAATTTTCTGCTTTTATTTTCTCCTGCTTGCTCTGTCTCCTTTTTCAAAGAAAGTTTCTGCTTTAGTTAGCAGCCACAATTCAGACTAGTACCAAAATCTGCATTATTTTAACATTAAAGACAGTGATAACGGATTTAGGAAAAGGGAATATATGGAAAACAAGACGATACTCTACAGTACTTGTCAAGGTACTTTTCTTACAGACAAAGCAAAAAGAAAAAAAAAAACAACAAACCAAAACAACAAACCAACCAGATTCGAGGAACGTATAGAACAAGCGGAACACTTCAGAACAACTAAAACCACAGGGCCCGACTGAATTTTGCCGACCACCACCTATAAAGGCTCTCCTAACCTAACAAAGCGCCTTCCAGATGGCAGATTTCACAGAGCGAAGGCACAGCTCGGGACAATGCACCGGCGCCCGGGACGCCGGCCCAAGCGAAGCGGCGGGAACCCACAGAGCGCCCCATCCCCGGAGGCGGCGAGCAGCAGAGACGGCGCCACGGGCATGGGGAGAACGGGAGGGGTGAAGGGACAGGGCAGAAAAGGCGCCGGCAGAGCTTTCTCGAAGGCCGCGTGCGCCAGGCACCGCCCCGTGCCCGCGCGCGGAGTAGCGGCGCGGGGCAATCCCCGCCCCCGCC
>VWZK01001740.1:653-11021 GCA_013396935.1 Baryphthengus martii | reverse complement strand
ACTGGTACAGAATAGTCCCTGTCAGTATCTTTAAGTTTCCTTATTTTCCAAAACAGGATGGACAACTCCAAAGTACCTTTAGAGAGTACTTCCTGTCTCTATTAACTCCCAAACATTGCTCAAACCTGTCTGGAAGACTGAAATTTGGCCTGAGCTGCAAACATTTCAAAGGATGATAGTTAACTGTTAAATAATGTATCAAAATTATATTCCATACTCAGGAGCATTCTGTGGTACTATTAATATTAAATAATATTTTAAAATAATATATCAAGAGACTTCAAAGAAAAAAAAGCATAAAATCAATTAGTTATATTGTTTGCCTCAAAAATTACTAAAGTTAGCATTGTTTCATTAAAAGCCATTTTCTAAGAATATGGACTTTCCGTCATTTTAACATTATAAGAGATTTCCAAACCATCTTCAAGCTTTCATCCTGTGTTTCCCATGTTCTCTGGCAGCATTTAGATGTTTACAGACTGCCTACAGTTTCTAGCTGCAGCATTGTTTCTCTTGGGTTATATCTAAAATGAAGATGTGAGAGCACTTCCTTACTGTCAGATCTTGGTGTTTACCATTTACCCTAGCTATAGCTTATTTCCATTGTAAGAAGTAGACCTGAGAATAACAATTTTCTCATCTGCAAAAAGTACCAAATAAGAATTACTATGGTCTTAGTCTAAATCCCAATTTCAACCTGTAAGCATGGACAATTTGGGTGTACATGGCAAATCAAAGCTATTCTCCTTGTTAATCTGATGTAAGCCAGTACTTCTGCTTTTTTTCCTACCAGGCATCTTCTGCAAACAAGTTTGTGAACACGTGAAAGACTTAAAAGTCCTCTTACCCAGTGAGGAGTTTGTCTTTAAAAATAATTTAAATGTCTTTAAAAAAAAATAAATAAAAAACCTCTTTAGGTATTTAATAACCAGATATTGTTAAGAAAGCAGAAGAAAATGGAACACTGAGAGACTAAACATATGGAAAAACAAAACCAGAATCCAAAGCAAACAAAAAACATAGCGTCTTTCACTGCAAAAATAAATATTTCATGCACTTTAAAATACAACTCATTTGGAGTTTGGACTAAACAAGTGAAAGCTGGAAAAGTCCAAGTTCAAGAACAGCTCTGAAAAAAGCTCCAAGTGTTAGGAAACAGACGCAAGCTAAAAATAAAACCAGTTAGAGGGAAGACAAATCCATGTTTGTGGCACTGCAGAAAACAGGCAGTTTGTGCATTTGCCCTACAGCAACCTCCTCGTAATGACACTGGATACCTGCCAGTCTTTAATTATCCTTACACCAATAACTTTAAATTGCTTCTTCCTTCAACCTAATGTCTTATTTTTAGCTCAAAGGCTACTTCCAGTGGACCATCTTATTGGAATGACATAAATCTGATAATACAGTGTGCATCAACATTGCAATGGCCTAAAGGGCTCCTTGGGCATTAGGAAGAGCCTTTCCTTTGTAAGGTGTAAGTAATCCATTTCATTGTGACTTTACATGCTTCATTACATAGAAATAGGTGTTCTGACATAGGACTGTTTTGTTGGGTTTTTTTTTATGTTGCTGTTACATTCTTAAGCAAAGCTAATAAGAAGCCTGCTGCAGTAAACTAAATATAAAGGAAGAGAATTTGCATGTGTGTGTGCCAAGAGATAAAGAAAGAATGCAGTAGTTTAATAATACTTGTACACAGTCATTATATATTACTTATGTTTCAAATGTGTTTGCTTCAGATGTTAAAGCCAAATGGCTCTCTGTGTAGGTCATCTTCTGTTCAGATAATAATATATAAATACATAATATGTACATATAGTAAGAAATATTCTCAGCTTGAAGAGTTGATCACTTAGAGAAGCATACGTCATTCTAAAGCATATGTATTCCACAATATTCAATTGTGAATTCAAAGTTGTGCAAATATTTTCCAATGTGAAAGACTGAGAAGCCAGGACAAATTTGCTCAGCGCAATCAATTTTATGCTTATGAAAAATCACTAAAATCACACAAACTCTTTCAGAATTAATGTATAGCTTAGCAGAACAGTTGTTTTGCTAGTTTCACTAACTAATAGTACTAGTAATATTATTTCGCCCTGTCCTTTTTAAATTTGTACATCTGAGGTGGGATCCAGTAACCTGATTTCCCAGAACTGTGGATCACAAACCAAGAATGGTTAACCCTGACATAACATTGTATGGATAAAACTAGTACTTATAGTAAGGGTTTTTTTTCTACGTTATATAAACGTGACTATCAAACACTATCAAGAATACAGGTACAGGACTAGCTCTTTTGAGTTAATATTATCAATACTTTCTGTGTTTCCAGAAGATAGTGGATATTACCTACAGTAGTGAAGACATTTCCTATTGCGAAGAACATTTTGTTCAACATTTTGTTTAGCAAATATATTGCTGTGAGAGGTACAGGTGTAACAGGTCAAGATTACCTAGCAACTAATAGTTAGCTGACTGATACAAGCAGGTACACAGACAGGCTGAAGAATTTGGTCTTGTTATGTCCTTTGTTGAAGATATTATGTAAGACACATTTTAGAGCTATTTTTGGGTTAGCACAGCATGGTTTTGAAAATGTTTTCTCCCTAAAAACATAAAAGCATCACACTTTAAAATGTTTTAGTGTGAGAGTATCCACTGTGATAAGTGGACTGAGGGCTTCTAGCACACAAAATCCTAAAATAATACTGTTTGTTAAAAATGTCTATAAATCAATACAAACTGGACAGAATTTTTGAGCCATAAACCCTTCCTTTAGCTGGATCACCGGCTACATTGTAAACATATTGTCTTACTGTGAAATTCAAAATAGTTACTTATCACAAAGCTGACATCATGAAATAATAAAAAGTAATAAAAAGGAACAATGGCATCATATTATAGTATCTGTATTTTTTTCTTGAATATTCTCTTGTAAGAGAAGTAATAAGTAATAAAACAGCTCTAGAAAACAATCCCTCCATGCTAGTACTCAGCCTCCATTGTTAGAGGATCATACACAATAGTGCCTGACAACAGAAAGCCAAGATATTACTGTTAGTTCCCACAATTCAATATTTTTTTTGCCAATAAGAATAACCTTGTAACTCACAGAACTAGAAACAGGATTTTTTACATTGGTACATCTTGAACTAATTAAGAAATGTCTTCATTACCTTAGTTACTTTCTTTAAATAGAACAGCTATTAGTATTTCCAGTCCATCACAAAAGATCCTGCAGGAACTCAATATCGTGACGCAAAATGCATTTGCTGGATGCTGTCCTTGCAACAATCCATGAAGCGCAATATAACTCCATTGAAGTAATTTGTGCTTCTCCTCGGGATACACAAGCAACTACTTTACACAAAGATGATGACTATAGAGCTAGTTGGGAGTTAATGCCTCATCTCTAAAAAGTTGAGCTAAATCTCTTCCTTCAGGAATTTCTATGCACAAAGGAAGAAGATTATGTCTGGTGTTGCTTCCTTTTCAAGACTTATAAATGCAGTGAAAGAAAAGCCAAAGGAGTGAGGCATGGTTTTGTATTCTTCTTTTTTCCTCCTAGTTCTTTGAATTGGGATACTTGTCTTAGTTTAAATGCACAACCTTAATAGAGGAACAATGTCCTTTTTGCAGTATACAAATTCACTTTCTGTATTTCTGCACTGTTTCTTGACTGTCAGTCTCGATATTACTCTATGTTTACTTATATACTAAGCTGATAAAAACATCTAAAAAACCAGCAAAAAAAAAGCCTTTTCTTGTGAGAATAATTTACAATAAATGTAATAGCATATGCTAACTGCATCTCTTGAACCACCTAAGGCACTGAGTTTAGATGTCAAAGGGTAAATTCTATGTGTATAGAATTTACCACTGGTGTGATATGGCGTTACTGAACATATTGTAAATCATCATGTGGACATGATGTTCAAATATCCTGATGAAGATTTTCACTAAAGCTTTTAGTGCCTTACTAAGGTGACTTGTTTAGTCCTAACAGGTTTCTTAAATAAGTGACCTCTCTATGATTATTAAAACTAACAGATAAACAAAACCTGGTATGGTTCCAAGCAAAGAATGAATGAACAGTGACACCCAGTGGCCAGGTAAACATTCGTGGTCACACTAACATTCCCTGTGAAAGGCTCTGAGACTTGCTAGTCAAAGCATGAGGTTCTCAATGTATTATTCCACAGCCAGTCTGTTCCTAATTTTGACAACATGGCATTAATTAGACCGAAGATTATTGTGTGCTATGTGCAGTGTTTGCTTCTTGCTATTGTTTATTTTTGGTGACATCCCAGATAGTAGTCTTTCAACAGACTATAGCAGTCCATACTAGAAATCACAAAACAGAATCCAAAATAAAAAAAAGAACACTTATGCTTCAGTTCTCAGAGCATAAAACATCCAGAAGAATAAAAGGAGCTGAGGAACAATTAAATTTCTATCTTCTTCTCTTTATCACTCATCTTAGTAGACCTGTCCAATGCAAGGGTTTTCCAGTACGTGAAACATTAAAATTTCATCTCGAATCAGATAAAAATCCAACAATTTATTGAATTTCCAATGCAATTAACTTTGGAAGAACTTTCTTCAAATGATGTTTCTGAATTGATTTATGTTCTGAGATGTGTACTGAGATGTGCACTGTTTTCACTATGTAGCTGATGATCCCAGAGTCTTCTGCTGCAATTACAGCTAAAGCTTCCAGACAGTACTGCAGCTGCAGCTCCAACTGCGGCAACTGGCCTGATACACTGTATAAACTTGGACTCTTGAAGATTAAATGCTAACTTTGGCAAAAGCTGTAATATCACCCTATTTTAATGCAAAGATTTTCAGAGGTACTGAGTATTTTACACAGCCTGACCAGAGTCCAGAGAAGATATTAGGAGACTTACTCCTTAAAGTCAGGAAAATTAATCAAATTTAGCATGTTTTGAACAAAAGAATTTGGGATTCAATTAGTTATCACTTTTGTGAATAAGTGCATGTAAAGTAAAAGCATGTATTTTTAAAGGGCTAATCTGTCATTGGAAGATAAGAGCTGTACATAACAAATGAAGCACAGTGCATCTTTTGCCTTATCAAGGTGTATTTTGTTTTGTCTACTTGTCAAGGTTTTTGTAGCAGGGGGGCTGCAGAGGTGACTTCTGTGAGAAGACATTAAAAGCTGTACTCATGTCAAACAGAGCCAGCTACAGCCAGCTCCACTATAAACCTGTCATTGGTCAAAGCTGAGCCCATCAGTGACATTGGTAGCAATTCTGTGAGGATAAAAAGAAATAATCAAGAGTAAAAAAAAAAAATTCTGCGCAGAAACTGTGAGAGAGGATGGAGAATATGTAAGAGAAACATCCCTCCAGACTCTGGCCTGCCAGGGAGTAAGCCTTGAGCCAGTGGGAAGGACACACTCTGGAGCAATCAGTGAAAGACTGTCTCGTGTGGATAGGATTCAACACAGGAGCAGGGGGGAAGCATGAAGAGGGAGGAGTGTTCGAGATGAAGCATTATAAACAGACTGCAACTCCTATTCCCCATCCATCTACACAGCTCACAGAGAGGAGATAAAAGAATTAGGAGTGCAGTTCAGCCTGGGAAGAAGGAAGGGTGGGGAGAAGATGTCTTTAGTTTTGGTTTTATTTCACACTATCTTACCCTGTGATTAAGTGGCAATTAATGAAATTCATTTTTCTCAAGTCAAGTCTACTTTCCTGTGATGGTAGCTGGTGTGTATCTTCCCCGTCTTGACCCACAAGCTTTTCATTGCTATTTTCTTCCCTTTTCTTGATGAGAAGAAGCAGCGAGGGAGCAATTTCCTGGGTACCTGGCAGTCACCACAGGTCAACCCACTGCAAGTATTCATGTAACTATACCTCCTCACCACTTCCACATCTCACAGAAAAGGGCCTGCTAATACAGGACCAATGCTACAGTTGGATTTTACATACAGCATTTAACTGAAAGACAGATCAAGAGGAGAGCAGCAGTCACTCAAATACAATACTCCTAAGAGCATTTTAAGTGTTTTTTGAGAGGCTGCTACTACAATTTTCAGTTATTATGCAGGTGAAGTGAATCTCACTCTCAGAAATTAACAAGTGTTTCATTCAAAGGTGTTATCCTAACTGTGAGTGTGGAAAAGAAATTATTAAAGGAGATTTGTATCCTCTTACTTGTATTAGAGCTAAGTGTTATAATATGATATAAAAAAGTAGCTTTCACAGCAACTATCCTCCCATGCAATTTCAAAGAACTGAAGCTACAACTTTGCTGAAGATGTGTTAATTATCAGGCAGTACTATGAGGCTGAGTCACTAGTAGGTCAGAGTTTTCCATGAGGTCATTGATTTTTAAAGCAGAATAAGAGAATGAATATTCAAAAGGCATCTTAAATGAAAAGGGTGAAAGACATACAAATTAAACAACTAAATTAAATAAAAGATTCTTTGTCTAGGAGCTAAAGAACCTGGAATAAGACAGAAAAGTATTGAAAAAAATTATATGTGAGATTATAGCAGCTATTCCTCAGCAATTTGATTCTCTTTCATTGCTTCCTCACCTTCATGCCCTTCTCACTTAATTGGAGAGACTATAATTTAAAAAAAAGTTCTTACAATCATAAATATCTCTGTTACATACAACTCATATGGTCTTCTTCCTGAGAGGATTGAATGGGTTGATGCATTCCACTGATCTTCTCCAATGTTTAATGAGAAATAAACCTGTTGTACTTCATTTTTTAGGAAATGTAGCTTCTGAGTCTATACTTTTAATTAAAATTTTTAGAGCCACTAGATCTTCAAAGAGAATGTTCCCAACTCTTCCAAGTATCAGGCCCCTTTGAAAGGTCCTGTGTTGGAAATCCATATATATTTGAGACCTCTCATCATTTCTGAAACTCCTGATTTCTCTTCCTCAAGTGGCACCCTGAAGACCCTCATGGAGATGATTTACCAAAAAAAAAAGAGGACAAATAGCATGAGGAGATTAAAATCACTTATAGAAAGCTGTTGATAGCAGTCAAACAAAGTTCAGAGACACTTTTCCAGTTTGGAGCCAACAAAGATCTAGGTAATGAATTTGCCTTTGAGGAAATGGCACTGCCCTACTTCTTTCCCTGTCAATGAATCTGTGAAATTCAAAGGTGACAGAATCACAGAGTGCATTTATTGAAAAAGCAGTGAAAGTGCCTTTTCAGTGTGAGCTCTCCCAGGAGCCAGAAAAAGAGCTGTGACTGCACCAGTCATACTAGTACTATTGTTATTTTTTTTCAGTAGGCCAGGCAACTTCTTGGGGCTACAATTAGACCTTCCTAAAGAGAATCTGCAAAGTAGAACTTCTAGCACTGATCTGTGTGTGTGATTCCAACATTTGTGCCAACTTATTAGCATGACTGAACACAGGCATGCCAGCTAGTGAAACAGATTGTGAGTTTCTTGATAATTAAGACTTTAGCAATTCACATACAAGGCGGTTCTTGGTAAAAACTAGGTGAGAAATGTTCAATTTAAAACACTTATTTCTCAAAGCAACATATAAATAAAACCCACTATCTGTTAGAGAGATGGATAGATTTCTGAAACTAGTACGAAACGGATCTTGTGACTGTAATAATTTTTCCCCCAATTTCTACGATAGCAATGCTGTTAGCTCTTCTTGTGTTTAATTCACAGCAAGTGTGCAATATTGTAGATTGGAATCAAGTGATTAGACCCCTGTCCAAACTTTTGAAAAGTGAATGATTCTAATACAAGGCTTGTAATTAAAAATAATGAAAGAAAATTAAGGAAAGATCTTTGGTAAACAAAGTATATAGCAGTTTAACCCGGCATCTGAAATCTTTAAAACAGAGAGGTACACTATTCAATACAGTTTGTCTGGTAAATGACAAATTATACTCTTGAAGAACAGTAAAAGATTACAGGGCTAATTATTCACTTAATGACACAAGAGTATTGTCCACAAGGCAGAAAGACCAAGGCATATTCTCCCTTTCTTAGCAATCTGAATTTCTACTGTCTGAATTGGAAAAGTAGGGATTTGGGGGTTGCTTGTTTTTAATCTTTTCTTCCAGGTAGTATACATTTTGCAATTTCTTATCGGGCTGTTTATGATCTGCTGTTGCAGTAAAGTTATGTACTATATAATAGCTGGTGCATTCTCAGCTGGCAGTTGATGAAATTACCTGGATAGTCATCATGAGCATTTTGTCTCTATTCTTTCCACTGTCCACAAGAGTCCAACTCTGTAGTTCATAGTAATGAAAAATTCTTCACCTCCACTTGATGGAAATGTGTCCTTGAAAGGAAACCTGGAAGAGAAAAAAAAAGGCTAAAGAAATATACAAAAAGATATTAAAATGAAATGAAAGTTTTGGGTTTTTTTCCCCCTAGTATTTTATAAGGCCTGAATTCTGGTACAGACTGCTGAAACGAGTAGTCTATCACAATCCAAACAGTAGCTAGTAACAGCTCTTTTGAGTAAGAGTTGATGACTTGGGCTTTTAATCTATCAGAAACTACCATGCTTTTATGCATATTAGATAACCAAAGTCTATTTTACTCAAAAAAACCACTTATATTTAAAATACATTTTTAAATTCCCAACAGCAGAAGAAAAAAAAAAAAAAAAGCATTACAGACTGTTAAGGTGATTAATTTGTAAGGTCAGCAATTGTGTAGCCATTTAATTTTACACTTACTGATTACCACCAAAGTCACTGAAAAGTATGTTCTTTTTCAGCTGAATAAAGCATGCAAAAGTCATTGTTAAACACATTTATTCACTGAAAACAACCTTCAACTTTTAGACAGCCTAGTGCTGAGGCAGTGGATCAAAACACACCCTTGCAATTCTTGTACAGTTTGTAAAGTATAATACTAGTGTTCATTATTTATTCACTTTCATTCTAATTGATTTTCAGCTTGAATGGCTTCTACTTTCATCTCATGCTAAAGGTCCAGAAGATGGAAGTGTAAAATAATGGCAATCACATGTAACAAATAGAAACAAAATTAAGAGTCTGTGATTCTGGAGCAGACCTTAATGTAACGTGTTTTTGTAAGGGAAATATTTTTAAAGTAAATGTTTCTTAAGTAGTGGAAAACTATAGAAGAGGATATGAAGATGTATTTTGAACTTAGACCAAAACCATTAGTTCCGTTAACTTACCTCTTTCATACAATTTCCTGGCTGAACCGCATGTCTGACTTGAATGGAAGAAGCTGGTTGGAAACTCAGTCTCAAGGACTAAACATTGTCCTTAAACCCTAGTTGAGGACATCTAGCTAGCTCTAAATAGCTGCTAGCCTATCTTGAGGATTTTACCTAAGAGCTTCCCTGGATCTTTTCCAATACCAAAGAAGTAATTTTTCTAAAGACAAAAGACAGTATGTATTGGAAATAGTAGAGCAACGACAGGATCTGGAAGAGTGAAGGTGCAATGAGGTCGTAACAGTAAGGTGTCATTATATTGGCTGATGGAATGCACAGGTTACAGGATAGAGACCTTTGCAAAATAGAAATAGTACGAGGAGTTATTTATTTATCAGCATTATATGCTGAAGGACCATTTGATTGGCTGAAGGGAACCTATTTGATGAAAGTTTTGGGAGTCTCACATAATAGTCTAAAACTTTCTCAAATAAAGACATTGTATTGGAGCCTACAGTAAGGAATAATGGATATTGCTCAGAAGTCTTTACTTTGTCTAGTAGTAAAAGGCAATGGTGCCCCTTTTTGCCCTTCCTTTTTACCATAACTCTGGAACAAATCAGTCAAAGAATCCAACACAATAACAGAGTTGAAGGCATAAAAATATTGGACATCCTGGATAGAATTTCATTATACGCTGTTGATGTCATTCTTTTCTTATCCAATCCGTATGAATCCCTTGGGGGCAGCAGCCAATGAATTAAAAAGTTTGAGGAAGTTTCACTGCAGAATCGTAATCAAAGGAAGTTTAAGATTCAGTCCATCCAACTTTCAACAACAATATATGAAGCCGTACTAAATATGGATTCATTTGGACTAAACATTCAATTGGGTACTTTTGAGTGCAATTACCACATAGTACTGATAGTCATATGATCTCATTTTTGCTCAGCTATATAGGTCTATTGACCTTGAATAGCATAACTATATAATGGATGTAATAATAAAACTACTAAGCTTTTAGGGAGAACTTTTCACCCAAGGATCGCAAAGCATTTTAGAAAGGAGGTCAGGATCATTATCTGCATTGGCTGGGGGAACAGGAGCCAAAGAAGAAAACTGACATGACCAAAGTTGTCTAACAGACCTGTGGCATAGCCAAAAAAGACTCTTTTTTTGTTACAATGCCTCCCAGGA
>VWZK01001731.1:0-11970 GCA_013396935.1 Baryphthengus martii | reverse complement strand
ACAAGAAAGCTAGTGAGGGACTTTTTAGGGTGTAGAGTAGTGATAGGACAAGGGGGAATGGATCCAGACTAGAGGAGGGTAGATTTAGATTGGACGTAAGGGAGAAGTTCTTCTTCATGAGGGTGGTGAGACAGTGGAATAGGTTACCCGGGAGATGGAGGCCCCATCCTTGGAGACATTTAAGATCAGGCTTGATGGGGCAAACAACCCGATATAGTTGAGGATATTTCCGCTTACTGTAAGGGGTTTGGACTAGATGACCTTTAGAGACCCCTTCCAACTCAAGGGATTCTATGATTCTATATGACTGACAGAATATATTGAGGAACAACTTAAATCATGAGTAAGATAGGTGTACATTTAAAAACTGGATGTCCATTGGGTAATTTTAGGAAAAAATAAACCTAAATCTATTAATAGATAAATATAAAAATATGATGTTGAAAATCTCTGAATACCATGACATAAGAAGTGAATTTTAAGATCTTTTTGAAGAACAAGGAAATGCTATGGAGAGAATAAGAGAGAAAAAGATATGTATGAATGTATTTTTCCACTCAACTGAAGTTCCAACTATTTAATTGTTTCCTGGGATATTGTGATTTACCCATGGGGAGGAGTTGCAAGGTAGATGAACCAACTGGGCTATTTCCAGTTGGAAAAAAAAAAGGAAACATATTGCCTCTGATTTGTTCACAGTATTTACCAACCCTCCAGTTCAAGAAAAAGTTGCTTACTTCTTTCATTATCCAGGTTGGGTCCTGAAGAATATAAGAACCTTGGTATACGTTTAATAATTTAAATACACAAGCAAGAAATGTCTAGTTATCCAGCAATTCTATTAACATGAAAACATTCTGATCTATAAAATGTCGATGATCTTTGCAATCACATAACACCTCCCTGAGCTGCATGAGGTCATGCCTTCTTCTTCCCAAAATTGATACATACTTTAATCCTGCATTTAACCAAACACTTCATCATTCCTGTCCAGTAAGTTTCCATATAGCTTACAGCCTTCTTGTTTTTGTCATATTTTACCATTCACTTGATTCTAACTAATCAGTTCTGCATTTTTTTTTTTTCCTAATTGAATACACGTTTCACAAAAATGTTTGACTACATTCAAACCCAAGACAGTTGATATTGTTAGAATGCACTCAATGCACTGAATGAAACAAAGCAAAGTATTACTATATTTTCATTGTCTCAAGATGCTGGAAAGATACACACAGAACACAGTTCTTTTTCAGTTGTCTAGATTTTTGATAGATTACTTTGTTATATATGAACAAAAGCTATTATCTTCTCACACAGAACGTTTTTATTTCTAACCCTAAACCACCACAACTGCAACAGTCTGCCACTGAAGTTGGAGAAACTTTTCACATACATAAAGCACCTTTGAATTTACATCTGCATATTTCACATTTTTCTGTTCCTGCCTCTTACAGGTACTATGTTTTCCTACACTCTACCAGTGTTTAACATGTAATTACTGCATTATTTCATGTGCTTTAATAAAATTGGTAATTGGGTTGCAAAGGGTCATCGTTAGTACAGATTCTTTTACTTTTTGTTTATTTGAATTGTGTTTTGCTACCTCATTATTCATCTTAGTGCGTTAATAAATGGGAAACGATATATTTTAAACTTCCTGCTAACAAATATACAGGAACTCCACACCCACGTCAGAACCAATCTGGACATCTTCTATTGGTGGTCTCAAAACCACTGTCCTGACATAGCATACTGTTGGGTGTTCAGCGGAAGGTGATTTCTCTTGGCAGGTTACACGTCGCATACTTTCAGAGGTTTCTGACTGTTTCATCAAACAAGTCTATGCTCCTAACATCAGCTATCTCTCTGAGAATAAGGTATCAGGTATCTCTATGTCAATACTATCCAGGGTAAAACCTTAGTAGTCCTTGTATGGAAATGAACTCTTAAGATACATGATCTGAGTTTGAACATAACTTGTTCTCAGCAGCACAGTGTAGTTTTTTTGATGACCCTCTGAAGGATCCTAACATGCCAGAATATTGCTTATGACCATCATCTCCACAGAAATTAGAGTTTTCACTAATTGCCTCCCTCTTTGCTTGAAAGATCTCTGTGATTTGTATCCCAATATTTAACTGTTATTACTAGATTATCTCATTATTATAGAACATTTCTAACTTTTCAATGTTTTGTCCGGTTTATCACTCTCTTTGGAGCCATCTTACCTTAACAGACTGACTAACTTGCAAAAAAATTATTGTGAGGCACAATGTGAGAAGAAAAGAAAAGCACAGATACAATGCATTCACATAGAAATGAAAGTGGAATTAAATATCTCTCTTCCCCTACAACCATACTCCCCAATATATGTAATTTTTGGCAGTGAGTAAGAGGGACATCAGGCCTCCAGTATTAGGTGTTCCCCGTAGTCTCAGAGAGATGAGAGTAGCTCGGATAAAAGACATCACTTAAAATAAGATACAACTGAGAATTAAATAGTGTAACATTTAACCAAAATAGTCTACCACAAAATCAATACACTTCAAGTAGGGAGAATACAGAAATCCCTTGCTAAATTTTACTTTTGTAAAAAAATAAGAAAGTTAAGTTTTTCTTTTATTTCATTCAGAAAATTTAGTTGTTCCTTTCTATGCCTAAAGCAAATGGTTACTTATTTAATCATATTTCTTAAAACATCTGTATTTTTCAAAGAACTTTTCTCAAGATCAATTTGGTAAAAAATTATATAATGCTTCTTATGTGCAACACCAATCTACACAACACCAGGTTGATTTTTGCAGCTGCCAGATTAATGAAAAACAAGGATTCATGTGTATGAAGCAAGGTCATCTTTATATGGTCTTCTCCACGAATATCAATTTATCAGCTCTTTGAGAAGTACCGTAGAAAAAAGTGACCACATTATGTTTACATATTTGCAGCTATGAGAGCTCACAAAGTGCTTGTCTGGTGTAATACATGATAAAGCATGCTATAGAATTGGAAAAGGGAAAAAAGGAAGTTTCAAGAAATATGAGGCCAAGCAAATTAAACATTTTGAGAAGACAATCGATAGAGTTAAAATTATTGCCAAGATTGAAACATCATTTTCAGAGAGACAAAAAGAGAAAAACACCAGCCTAAAGCAGTATTTAGCTGCAGTATAGATATATATAGAGGAAGCAAAATCTGAAGAGCAAGAAAATTATTCAGTGTATCTTTGGTAGTTTTGTAGATAAAATATGACAAAAGATCATGAGAACAAATACTAGAGAGATGCTTATGCAACAGATATGAAGACATGAAAAATAAAGATCAATTTCTCTAACCTGAAAAATCATTATATTCAACCCTTTCACAGTGAGACTGAAGGTAACTTTGGTCTTCAAAGCATTTCTAATCCAGTGCTGTTCAACTTTTATTTTTCATAGGAAATGTGTAAGTGGATTTGAAGTCTTTCGATTGGTAGTGGAAGTTTGTACCTGCTTTCACTTTTTATACACATAAAACAATGATCTCATTCATTATAGGGATGTTATATGTAAATAATGTAAACATTACTCTTTCCTTCTTTGGTGGCTATGCTGAAAATTCAGGAATAATAGTTTTATCTACTCTCCACTCTGTTTTTGCAGAAAAATATTCTAAGTAGGAGTTGTGCTGGTCAGTATTTTGCAAAATATTTTCCTTCTTTTCTTCTGATGGAGAGATTTAAAGATTCCACATCAGCTCTTATACTGATACCATATCTCTACCTTTCTTTGAATTTAAAACTTCTTTTATGACATTATGCTTAATTTCTAAAATTTCTCATAAATATTACATGTTAGAAAACAACAGAAACTGTAAAAAAATTTAATCTGAATGGTTGTAGCATAATTTGGCAGCAATCCAGAAAAGCAATGCATTAGCATACTTAGCAGATTTTATATTTGCTAAATAGAGTGCCCACTTTATAGTTAGTGACTCACGTTGCAGCTGACCATTATGATCCTACAATCGCATTAATCTGAAATACTCAGTAAATTTTTGAGAAAATAGCTTCTCATTGTGCTCCATTTCTGAACATATAAATAAGTCACATGCTACTATTCATTCTCTCAAATTTGGTATATTCTAAAAAGCAACGTATCATTTCTGATTTGAGTTTTGATTAGTAAGTAACTACTCACTACTAACCTGAGTACAAATGCTGGAAAATTTGTAGACAACTTATAGTTGATAGGGCCTCCATAAATAATGAATAACATGACAAAATATAACAAAACACACTATTTATATATAGTAACTGATGAATTTTGCTGCTCAGACAGCTCTAGTGAAAGGATTGTTGTTATTAGCACAAAGAGATTTTTAGTTAGCCTTTGTGATTATTATTATATGTATGTTAATTTCATCTGGATCCAAATCAAAATCACAAATTAGAATAATGCTAAATTTGGAAAAGTTTACATCTAAAGAGTCTGGCTGTGGATTTGTCTCCTTTGGACAATTTCTACTGTTTACGCTACTGTTGCTTAATAACATAAATATACAAATTTAAATATTGTAATAATACAATATTAAGGATTGAATACAGGACTTAAAATACAGGACATCAGAATCATAGATTCAACCATAGACATCACGAATGTCTTTTATAGCCAGTCTCCTGTTTCCATTGGGTTGAATTTTGGACAGATCGGGCAGAGGCAACCAGGAATTAGGCCAGTGAGTACCCTGCAGCTAGTTTTCCAATAGTTTATGGCCATTTCAGTGGAAAATGGTGCATGGGAGCTAGGTTTCATATTAGCTGACAGTCGCGGGTTTAAAAAAGGTCTCAGAACGTTCTGCTTTGCAAAGTACAGACTGAACTGGCAGGTATGGCAACCCTATTGCATCTGCTTCCTTTAATTTACACAGGATATTTTGCTGTCCCCACTTTTTAAAAAATATCTACTGCCATTTCTATGGAGCAGATGTTTCTGACCACACTATCAGGTGACCTCAAAGTGGAACAGTCTTCTCTATGCAGTGTTGTGAAGTTCCCATTTTGTATTAATGACCTAATCCAGTTATTCAGCTTTTGAATCCTTTCTCAGATGAGCTTTACTTCCAGGGTAATCTTTGTAAGTGGTGAAACTGCTCTTTCCAGGCAAGGGAAACAGATTTTTTTCTTTGGGGGAAATGATAACATTGGCATTGTTTTTTTTTTTAGGAAAATGTGATGTATTAAGAATACATTAAGAAAATATATCCCAAACAAACAGAAAACCCCTTCCTTCCCTCAAAATCTCAGGAAAGATTGAATAAAATCACATCTGTACTTCCTTATAATATACTTAATCAAGCAAACTGTGGATAATTAACTCATAAAGAGATCCACATGGACATTTGTGTAAATAATATACATTTATCATAAAGGCATTTATTAACTCCGTAATCCTGATGGAATTTCTAAGAATTGGTACAAACCAAGAATTAAGAGGAAGAATTTAGTATGAATAATTCCTGAGATGGCAAGAATGAGAGTCTGGAGGGGAAAAAGTACCTATTAAAGATCTTAAACCAGATTTACATGTTAATGAATGGAAAGTGTGTGTGCTCATACATATTTGAGTACATGTATATGTATACATATGTGCAGCATGTGTACATGTGTGGCTAGTACGGAGTAGAAAGATTTCAATATGAGCTTAGATAAGCTCTACATTTCACCCAGAAACAGATTGTCACAGACCCTGAGGGTCATAGTACAAACAGGCTTCAGGTTATTTTCCACCAAGAAGTCTAATACGTACAGTTATTAAAATGGAAAACATTTTTCTCTTCTTTAGGCTAATTGGAAGGGAAAGAGGGTTACTCAAAACAGTTTAAGTTACTTGAACTTATTAATGGTCCCAGGGATAAAAGGATGAAAATTGACTCTCAAAATAAAAGACTGAGCTATGAGAACCCCCGTATAGAGCAGCTATCTATGCCACTGAATAATAAATAAACAAACAAACGAGCAAACGAGCAAATAAATAAATAAAAGAAGGATAAGCTAGCAACATTTAAAACCATCAAAACACTTTCCCCTTGTAATGAGTCTGTAATATAAAGCAATAAAAAGTTACAGATTTCTCTCACGTGTACACATACTCTTTCAAAATGCACACATTAAGGGTAAAAAAATTTATATACCAGTAGTGCTACAACACTTGTCTCCTTGCCAAGCTCAGCCCTTTTCCTGAAACATCTTGAAAATTATCTACCCACACAGCGTGATATGTTTGTTCTACCACTTAAACAAGGTTTAAACTTTAAGTACCAAATCTTGATTCTATAAGTGATAAAGGAGAGGTGAAAGGATTTGCACTTGCCACCTCTCTGGGGCAGTTACCCAGAAGACAGCTACCAGCAAAGTGCTGCTGAGTTTAAAATAATCTCCATATAGATACGTAAATGAGGCCTATGGCGCTTTCTCTGATAACTAACTGTTCAGGGATGAACTTTGCTGTGAGTGCTGGATGAACTTTGTCCGAACTTTGTCAGAATAGAAGAGCAGACTCACATAGCTTCCATTGTGTATATACCTTGAAAGGACAAGGATAGACTAGTTTGGAGGTAGAACCAGGGTGACAGACCAAGTCAGTCTTTTGTGCAGAGGTATTGTTGCACTACACATTTTTGAAAGTATTATTCTACAATGACCAAGAGTTTCTATGCCAGACATAGATACTCTCTCTTATTCTTCTCATCGGCCTGCTTTACTGCCTTTGCTAAACATGTTTTTTGCCAATTCGGTCAGTAAACTGTTTCCCCATTCCCTCAGCCTCCTTCACACAGTTTTCAGCATCTAAAGCTAACCCTAGGTACCCTGAATATTAAACTGAAGACATCGCTTATCACAAATGTCTCACTGGTGTTGCAAGCAAGTTCAGACTTGCAGACTAAAAGCAAAATATTCATGAGATAGGTGAGTAGCATCTACCCCAGCTTTTGCACAGCACTGCACAAAGTATGCTGACTGAACCAAATCTGATTTCAGTTTCCGGTGCCTGTGGGTGCTGGGTCTCACATGTCTTGTGCCAAAATGTCACCTCTGATGGACAGTTTTAGAGTAGAGAAATACGCCTCATAAACTTTTAAAGTGGAACAAAGTTTTGCAAAGCTCACTAACTAGCTATTGTTTCAGTTTCATTTTTTTGAATTCGAGTCAGCACTGATCTAGAGTTGGTTTAGGTGAACAAATTTGGATGTAAGAGGTTCTAGATCTTATTAGCAATTTTTTTTCCCTCGAACACTGAGTAAATTTACCAGCTTAAAAAAATACTGCATTATATGTAGCATTAATTTCGTTCCATTTTTGGAGAGTACACAGATGATGTTACTGAGGCTTGTTTGTGTGTCTTTTCTTAGGCAATTATTTTATCCTGGTGTTCAGAAGTCATGGCCACAAGACAGCTGAGAGGAAAAATTAACATATGGTTATAGAAAAGATTGTAGTTTTGGGTGGTGTGTTTTTGGTTTGTTTTGGATTTTTTTTTTTAATGTCTAATAAAGTGAGCACTTAAACTAAACAGAATAAAATGGGGTAGCAACTTCAAAAAAAAGTCATCATAAGGAAATATCTTTTCCCCCTTTGTTATCAGGTCCTCTTTGAGCAAATAACAGATGAAATCTTGTATTTAATTTTTGGAAGAAAATAATGTAAAGATCCTGGAGTATGTTTTCATATAATCTTCAGAATGTATATGGATAGATTGTACTAAAAATGACCCAGAGAATAAATTTAAAAGGACAACTTCATATCCTCACCATGGAAGCAGAATATAGGTAATAATGTACTCAATGTTAGATCAAAGCCCAGTACTAAAAGCAATGTAATATTAAACAACCTTGGAATACTGGAGTAGCTGTTTACTAAGTGCAGGCTACTATACAGGCAGACAAGTTCATCTTCTTGTAGTATTCTATAATGTGTGAAGATAAATCCTTCCATATAGGAGTTCCTGTCTTGAAACATAGGTGTGTAAGGATATAGCCCTTCCACGCAAAGAAGGTGAGTATACTTTAGCACACCGGTTTAGATGAACTTGAGGTGACAAAGTAACTGTTCTACAGAACACAATGTTTTTGTATATGTAACTCGCTTTTGGAGTAATATACTGGTAATGTGTTCTTGGTGGGATTTACTGGTTACATGACGGATTTATAGCCAGAAACAGATGTTCATTGTTCTATAATAGCTGTAGAAGAGTTATGTTTAAGTGGTGAAATTGCAAAATTATCTACACATAATGTGGAATTAGATTCATTGTTATTAGAAATATACATTGATTGTCAGATGTTTGTGCTTTTTCAGTGCCAAGGTAATTGAAGATCAGTACCAGTCTGGACACTTTAACTTGAAAATACTTTCAGAAAAGAAACCACAACAAACTCAGTTCTCTTGGGGAGCTTTGGGAAGTTTGTTCTCTTGGTAGTTTTTATTAAAACCTATGCATAGATTCTGAGAATTGTGTGAAAATGCACTCCAGGATCTTTATGCTATTTCCTCTCAAAAATTAAATATGATGGAACAAAATCCAGATTGGAGCAGTTTATAGTATTTCCTCAAGAAAAGGGAGCTAAGAAAAATTTTTGTCTGGTGGGAAGAAAAAAAAGCCAGATAATATATCACAGTCTTATTTCCTGAATTATCTTCAATTGTCACACAACATACTAAATCTGAATCTTTTATATCTCAATCTCTGATTAGTTTGGGGAATGCATTAGAAAAATTGTTCTGCCTGTAATACTTGCTTCATGTGAAATGTTGAAGTGGGTTATGTTTAATGCTATATTTAGCGTTGTATTATTTTGGGAGTAATACAGCAAGAAATCAGCTTAATTGGTAGCAAAGAAGATTGAGATTAGATACATAGAAAAATCTTTATAACTGTAAGGATAATTAATGCCATAAAAGACTACCTAAGGCAGCTGTGTGAAAACGCACGATTAAAATTTTCAAAAACAGATTAGGCAAGCACAAGCACATGCGTATCTAATCCTACGTCAGAGCAGAGAGACAAGTTATATGACTGCTTGATGCTCTCTTCTGTCTTACATCTCAGTTTCTTACTGTTGCTGAAAAACAAGAAACATTCATAGGCCAACAGAGGATTGTTGTTTACAATGCCTTCTGTACATTTGTTTTCCCTTGGATCTATGTTCCTGTTTAGAAGGGAATGAACTAAAATGTTTTCCTTTCCTGCACTCTAGTTTGCAGAAATTGTGACTGAAATTCAGGAAGCCTACATGTGTCTTGCTCTCCTCAAAAGTTTATATCACTAATTCTAACAGTGATGTTAGTGCATGACTGCCTAAATTGCCAGAAGATTACAGAAACATGTTCTAGCATCTATGGTCTGGATACATCTGTGTCACATTTTAAATTGGATTTATTTTCAGCTATGGTAATTAGATCTGTGGCTGGTTAACTACTTCTGAAGATGTTTCTGATGTTAACAGTCATCGAAGCTTGCAATATTAGAATGCACTGTCTCTGGAAACTATTTATCCTAAAAATGTTATCCATAACAGAGAATATTCTGTGTTCCATAAACAAAAATAACTACACAATAACTTAATGAGATTGCAATTGCAGTCCTTAGGATTACTATTTGCGTTGCAAAATACTACCAATGCAACTTTTTAACTTGTAAGACCACTGTGTTTTGATATGTAAGATTATGATGAAGCTTCTTTTATGATCCCGTATCTCTTTTCTTGGTGTTGTACATTTGTGAAGGACCCCTACAGGTTTTGAAGACTCTCGGAAAAAGGGAGAAGACAGTACTCAGAAGTTTCAGAGAAGTAGTGAGGTAACATGCTTAATTGATGAATTTAAGGTATCTGAGGCCTATTGGGGCTCATTCCATGTGCAATGACTCAATTAATTGCATATAGACTGACCATCTATTTACCACTGGCAAAGCTGCTGCAACCTGTCCCTGCCACGAGATTATTAATGCATGTTCTATGTGACACATGTGCCTATATTTCTATCCAAGGCAGAATGACAGGTAAAAGAGTATGCTCCAGTAACATAGAGATCACAGGGTGACATTGGTTCATGTTTCAATGTATTTTCAGTAGTTAATAAAGTATTAACAAAATCCCAGTAATTCCCTGACATTTTTTTTTCTTCTATCATATTCAGAGTTCCAGAAAGTTAAACCCACAAAAGGGTCATGTTTTAGAATGCAGGAGTGTTTTGTTTTTAGGTATTTGTACCCATTTCAGAACTATATATTGTGCATTAGATGTCTATGATTCCTTTGCAATGTGTAGGTAATGTTGTACATGCAAGAAGAGAGTATGCCTCCACATGCTGAACAATGAGTTCTTGGAGATAACCAATAGGGATTGCCACCAGGAGGGCCAGTCCTTAAATATTGCTTCTACAGGGGCTTTGTGGCTTAAATTGAAAGACACGGGAAAAGTTCCTCTATTGATGATGCATAGTTCTTTACCTTATTCTAAATTATTTCTTTTATTTTTCTTTCAAAACGTGAAGAGTATCTCAGAGGCAGCTATAGGTAGATGATTGTGAAGCTGTATCTCTGACCCTTTTTCTGCAGTCAATCTCTCTACTGATTTCCCCTATCCTTCCTATACAAGCCATGCTTACTGGTTAAGAGCCTTTAGTCAGAAGATCAGAATCCTTCTATCTCCTTAACTAGAATGGTTTCAAAATCTTTTTCCCAGAAGTCCCAGCAAGAGCAGGCTATCAGTTTCTTCATTCTAGGTGAATTATTAAGCACTAGTTCAGTTGTTACCATGATCTTACACTTCTGGGACTATCATTGGAAAGAAGCTGGGGTCCCAGTCTCACTGCTGGGAGGATCCTGGCGACAGCTTAATACATATTTCATTGCCTATGCTCTCTTTTTCCCCTTGTTGACACATTTACATGGGAGAGGAACACAGTCCAAGGCTGGATCAGCTACAGTGTATCATGAGATTGGATAACTGAAGGTAAGATGACAATCCTCAACAAGTAGGTTATTTTGAATTCTTGTAGCTGCCAACATACATCACAATCACAGATCAATTGGTCTTGGGTAATAGCGTCAGGATAATAGCCAACGAATCATGATGTGTTTTTTTTTGTTTTGTTTTGGGGTTGTTTGTTTTGTTTTTTTGTTTGGGTTTTTGTTTTGATTTGGTTTGGGGTTTTTTGTTACTTGAAAGGGTTGGCATAAAACACACAGCAGTTTCAAATGAAATAGGTCACAGACAGACAATCTGGTGTACTGTACGTTCAATGCTAGCATGGTCCTTGTAATCACCAAGTGTTCCCCTTCTGGAGCCACTGCACTGCCGAAGCAGTAAGTGCATGTTGAGAGGGAGATATTAATATCCTT
Source organism: Baryphthengus martii (assembly GCA_013396935.1). Classification (NCBI taxonomy): domain Eukaryota; kingdom Metazoa; phylum Chordata; class Aves; order Coraciiformes; family Momotidae; genus Baryphthengus; species Baryphthengus martii. The sequence goes on along the minus strand of VWZK01001731.1, from coordinate 592 downwards.
GATATAATCAGTCATTGATTTCTTCATCAAATGCCTCAAATCTACTGTCTTTCCTGCTTAACTTTGCTTTGCAGTTTTTGCTTCTCAAAACAGACATTTTTTTTTTTTTTTTGTCATGCAAGATCTCCTATTTGGCAGTATACAAAGCATGGGCCTTTGCACCTGCTTAAACAAAGGCTTTGCACAGTGCAGAAATAATATTCATACTCTTGTGTCTGGGTCGCTGACTGGCATCAGAAACAAAACTGGGTCTGTTCTCTATGTTAAAGTGTAGTAAAATTTGAGCTGCTATATGCTCCTGTTCTAACATATACATTGAAGGTGTGATAAGTCCCACAGAAGTTTCCTGTTCTCAGTCATCACAGAAATCCCTTTAGGGATCTCAATTTGTATCTCTCTTTATTTTTTTAAAGTAAAGGACTCTTCTGACAGACTAAGGTTAAAGCCACCACAATTTCAAAAAAATTTTGGTGCATTCTTCAAAATTCTTAGCAATTATAAATGTTTTTAAGCTTTTCAAGACATAAGGAAAAATATTAAATCCGGGGAAGACAAATACCTCCAATGAATTGTGTCAAAATCAGAACTTCAA
>VWZK01001710.1:0-16736 GCA_013396935.1 Baryphthengus martii | reverse complement strand
AAGAAAAAAAAAAAGTAAAAAAAAAGTGTAGATGTTATTTTATTTGATAAACAAAGAGGCAGACACACAATTGCTTGTCATTCTGGGCAAAGCAGTGGGAAGTAGATAAACTGTTCCTCATAGATTAGAAATAGATGCATGCCATTCATTTATCAGTGCTTATTCACAGGTAGCTAGTTGGTCATATGCCAGGAAAGAGAAGTTTAAGTCCATTCAGGCAAAAACAAACCTGAATACTTCTGCAGATCGGGTAAGACGCTGTTACAGTGGGAGAGATCTCTGTTCTGAAACAAAGTGGTCTTCAATATTTAAGAGTAGCCTGAATTCATGAAATTCATTAAAGGCTCTTGGAAAACCAAAATAATGCCCAGTACGCCTCAGGGTGATAAGGGACTCATCTTTTCTTAGTATCATCTATGGGATGCAGAGTTCTACTTGCCAGCACTGAATGCACTGAACTTCCTAGCTAACCCTTTGAGTGCTGGCAGCACTTAAGTCTTGTCAGCCACACATGTGAGACGGACATCTAAATTGCCCTGTGGACTTGGTTTGAAATAAATAATTTTCCATTCAGGAGCTCTTTTCAGAAGGGCAACTGCTCCTCCCATGTGAAAATTTATAAATCCCATCAAGAGACTTATGCTAACAAGTTAGAACACGGCTAGGCCCTCAAAGGACTCACACTTTTGTTCTCTCTTTTGTTGAAAGAGTTCAGGTTTTTTTTCATGCATTTAATTACTGGAAAGTTGCCCATTAAATAAATAGATAAATAAATATATAAATGCATATTATGAAGTATCTTTTTCTCCTTAGATATTTAATGTTGCAGTTCTCATGAACAGCAAAACATTTTATGAGAAATTGAAAATATATGAAATATGTATTTTTCTCATTTGCTAGCATTAATTCAATGTGGATTTTCATGAGAAACACTAGCGGTTTACCTCAACTTCTTATACACGAATGTCCTGACATGCTCATGGGATACAGCATATACTCACCCACAGACAGGTAAATCCACATCTAGTTTATTAGATGTCCAAAATTCCAGAGAGAAAAGTATCTTTTTTTTTCCTGGAAGTCTGACTTACTTGGAGATACAAAACTTCTGCAATCAAAAAAAAAATAAAAAAATGCTTCTGTACCTGTTCTGTGCCCTCTCCGCCTGCATATACTTAAGGAGGACACTTAGAAAATGGTCATGGTAGAGAAGATGTGACTCTTCAATCTCTCTTTTGGTGCATAGAAATTGGTGCATCTAGATGAGCTTGATGCATCTTATACAGATAGAAACTTTCCAAAAAAGAGTGCAGCAGCAGTTTTCAGTAAATCAGAAAGCTTCAGTTTCATAGGCACACACAAGTAACTGTATTTAGTAACATCCCACATCATTGCAAGAGTTTCTGAAACTGACCACATAGGTATACTTGATCTGTCACGACTACTCTATAAAATAGCTGAGTTTAACCCTATTTCACTGAAATTTTGGCTAAAATATTGTACCTAGAAACTGGATCATACTCGAGAACATACACAGCACATTGTAGTAACTCAGCTAAAGGAGATAATTTGTGAAGCTTTCAAACTTTAACATGTTTGATTAGTGGTCATGTTCAGAGATGAAAAATTGTCTTTATCTACGAGTTTTGCAAATCAAATGAGACTGCAGTTGTTTATTCCACTGTGAAAAAACAATGAGCTTTACACACAGGAGACTGCATGAAATACCAAGTCTTGGTGACATTCTTTTCAGCCCTTCACATTTACTCATGACCTAAAAATTAGACCAAATGGTATCATTTTTCAATCTGTTCTCACCAATGCCTGGGGTTATCTCTAGAATGTCAGGGCCTTATTCCCCGTGGCCCTGCAATTTGTGTCATCAGTGACATCCATGCAAAGGAAAATCCATCAATCTCTTAGTGACGGTACAGTCACCAAGACATTTCAGCATAATTCTCTGATATCTTTTTCTTGAAGGCATCACAGGAAAACGTAAGGTGGGAGATGTTGCCAGAGCTGCAGAGATGTTGATATTGTCTGCCTTTATAGGGTGCAGGATGTCTTCTCTCTCGATTTCTTAAACCTCCCGTTCTAGAACTTGCCAGCCTTAAATACCAAGAGCTGCAGCTAAAGAGATTCAGATCTATTTGCTCTTATTTTGCATACCTCTTAATCCACTCATGTTAGGCCTCTATAGCACTCTCTAGCTAGAAACGTAAGTTGAAGAGATAGCAAGAGAAGCCTGTGAATGGAAACCAAGATAAAAAGTTATAAAAAACTTTTTTTTTTTCTTTTTTATTCTTGTCTTATGTGTGGGTGTGATTCTTCAACCCTGACCTTGGTTTAAATAAAAATAAAATTAAAAAGAATCAATTCTTTCTTTACAGCAGAGACTTATTATGTACCTCCTATAATGCTTATATAGTTCATGAAAGTAAATTTGAAAGGGGGTGAAGGAGACTTTAACAATGCAGAGCAGCTGAACAAATACATAACAATTGCTTGAATGAATGATTGGATGATACCTAATAGCAGGGAGTTTGCAATAGTACAAGATTACCCTCTGATAATTCTTCAGTTCTGACTGTGGTTGCCTGATAATCCCTGAAGCTTCTAATCTGCAGGATCTGAATCCATAAAGAATGAAAAAAAAAAAAACCTTTACAATCAATTATAGTTACTGCCACATAGCCATTAGTGAGCAAGTGACATAAGTATGACCTTTTTAACTTCAAAGTCATGTCAAAAGGAAAAAAAAAATAAATACCCGAACCCTCAATTCTCTTGGAGTTTGAAATAAAATTATGGCAGTTTTTAATCTAAAGATGATTGTATNTATCCACCTTTAACATCTCAGTGTATGTGCATAAGTTAGTGTTGCCATTTTTTGTGTGATTTTTTTTTTTTTTTTTTTAATTTTCTTTTATTTTTTTTTTATTTCCTGGGCTTTACTTTGTTTCTTTTTGTCAGACAATCATATTAACTCCAAGCCTGCAACCAGAATCTGTTGATTTATTAGGAGGATGGATGAATGAATTATAGTATGATGACGGGCAATAGGAGAGAGAATCTTTGCCCCATGTTTTCAAACCCCATCTAGAAACATTTGCCTCAATCAGTTTTCCTAAACTCAGATTTAATCTTGCAAACCTTTCCTCAAGATGACTATTTTTCAGCATATTCCTTCATTTATCTTACTTGCTTTCTTCTTCGTGAAATGAAGGACTTTGACTTCCTCGTTTCTCCTTTCATGATCTACATTTGACCACAGCAAGGTAACATGCTCCCAATGAGGCTCTAACACTGCAGACTGTGCATGTATAAATATACTAGCTGTGTGCAAGGAAATTTCACTAAGTTTCACACGTGTCAAGAAAAGCCATTGTGAATGACTAGATTATGTTAAGTAATGATATTAAAAGCACTGGGTACTGTACTGTAGGAAACAGAAAAAAAGATTAGGTGAAAATATCTGTTCGGATTGTATCACATTAAGTAGCTTCTATATAAACATAAGAGTGAGAGATGCATACTTAGCTAAAAATGTGATGAACAGACTGGTAACAAATCCTTTGTAGATTTCATAGACTCTGGCTTTTGGTAGCTTACAATCAAGTGGATGTGGTCTGCCAGGTAAGTACTTAAGCTGAGTTATATTGTTAAGGGGAAGTGGCTTGTATTCTATAGTAAGAAGTACTTTCCATTTTCATTCTGTAACAGTGAAAATGGTGGAGAGGATCTCCCCTGTAGTAAGCTTCAGAAATCAAACCTAGAGTCAGTAGATTACAATTCCTCCTGCAGTTACTGTTCTCTGACTCGCTCTTCCACTTATGTCGGGTAGGAGCTTGTAAAGCATTGGAGGTAACAGCGAGGTACTGAAGAATTTTAGTTTGAGACATGATGATAGGAAATAAGGCTTCAGAATTCAACAATTTAGGTAGAAGCACAATCACTGCCTGCCTCAGAAGGCTACACAACTATATAGTAAATTTATCCTAGCAGATTAGGGTTTTGTCTTGTTATCTACCTTTGCTATATATTTAATGACAAATGTCTGAACATGAGTTTGAATAACACATAGTTGAATAGAGATACCAGCTGCATATGCAGAGCTGGATCATAATAAAGGCCAGACCTAAGATGCTAAAATAGTTGCAAGATATGCATTTCCATAATGACAGTAATGGGACCTTGATGACTAGCTTGAAGTCAAACCAGAGACCTGCATCAAAGGAAAATCCTCATTTTTGGGGCCTTAGATCCCCAAGAACCTTCACTCTACAATACACAGCTATATCTAAACACAGCAGCTTGATATCTGGAGTAGCTGTGGGACTTTTCATTTTAGTTGTTACCTGTGAAAGTGGAAAGGTTCCATTTTTTTCCTACCCTTATTGTGGGAACTCATAATCTTATTAACATTATTCACTACAACAATTTGATTGTAAAACTACTGCACTCACTTCAGTGTTATAAAGGACTCTGGTTTACTGTAGCTTGACAGAGATGCACACTAGAAAGATGATGGACGTTTCGTCCAACACACATCATTGCCTTGATTTGTATTCTGGCAGAGAATGAACAAGAAACTGGAGCTGGAGGAAAAAGGACAAAGACAGAACAAAAGCTAACCCCTGGCCACCTCCCTGACAAGATGAGATAATCACGCTGTCCAAAAGAAAAGCCCTTCAAATGAACAGTAAGTTAAGTGCACTTCCTCCTTGAAGTCACCTTGGCATACTGAAATACTTAACTTTAAGAAGAACAAGACATCAAACGACGCTCATTAAAAAATGTGACTCTTGATGGATAATTTAAGTGACAAAGTAAAGTCAAGCATTTAAAGCAGAGAGGTCTTGTCAACATAGTATTTTTCACATCTGCAATAAAATCAGAGACTGTATTTTCTGGTACGTGCAGAAACCTGACTGCCAACAGTTGCAAATTAAGTGGGCCAAATTCATTGTGGAATTGTTGATTTTTAGGAATATATCCTATCCTTTAGCGAATCCAACAGAATCAACAGGTTTACTGCAGGTTTGCTGTATACAAGGATAGGCATTAGGAAAAAGCATAAAAGCCTGCCAATGACTTAGAACTGTATTTTTGTGATGGGATGCTCCATGGGGTATGGACTGGGTCAAACAGGGAGGATTTCTTCCTTCCAACTTGCTGGTACTTGTAACACTTGATAATCTGTTTAATTTGGTAGGGATAAAAAGGTTCTTCTTTCAATAAATAATAATAAAAAAGTAATACAATGCAATACAACAAGTTTATAGAGGATAACATGGTTTTGTATAATACCATTGACATCTCTTTTATGGTAATCATTTTGGTTCCATCTGTAGATCTTGAAAAGAAAATCAGTTTTGTATGAGTTTTTCCCATGTATTTGCCCTGACACTTTGAGAATGGATGTGAGACCTTACAGAAATGCTTCTTTCTTAATGGTGATCCTAGATGGACTCTCGACTATTATCTAGAAATCTAATACAGATGGACAAAGCTTCAGTGAATAAATGAATTTCATGTACCTATATTGAAACATTTTTCCTTTTATGATCTATTTAATTTCATTGAACATACTTTGGTTTAGATCATTGATGCCTTGAGGTACTGTGAATTTATAAAAGTTGCTATATGTGAAGCAATAAGTGATGTGACCTACTGACAGAAACTGAATTTCACACAACGTTTTTTGTCTGTCTGCACTTAAGATGCATGCTGCTAGTACACTCCAGAAATAAGTGATGCTCAGACCCATGGCTCTTTGCGGTGGATTCCATCCCTGGTTTCACCAAATCAAATCACAATCCACTGACTTTGTAACAGAGATGCCCGCTGGATGTCAAAAGGCCCTACATCAGGCTTCCAAGTCAGAATAAACCTTCAGCTGGAGGATTGTTCAGTCTTTTCTTTTCTGCTCCACCAGTTTTACCTGGCTCTTCCCACATAGAGAAGTCTCAGCAGCTGTCCTATGTTAAACTCTGTATTCAAGAAACTAACACACAAATTGAATAAAACAAGCTCTGGAAAATGTCTGACCTTTCTACTTCTACTGTGCAAATGAAAAACAACATCCACAGTGAAATTCATAACTGATGTTCATATTAATAAGTGAAAGGAAAATGGATTATTTTAAAAGTATTCAATGACACTTTAAATTGTGACAATAACATCATGAAATCAGTTTGCATTGCAGATTAATTGAGCTCAGAAAATTACTATCCATCATTCTGAGAATACTTTAATATGTTGAACTCCAGAGTTTCTAGTTGCTTTTAAAAATAACAAGTTAAGTTCGGAAAAACTAAAGAGGCTGACTATACATAGGAGAGAATCGAACAACAACCAAAGAATGTAATAAGAAATGAGAAAAGAAATTTAAAAATGCCTACAGCTCACTTAATTTCATAAATCCTAAACCAAAGAAAGATACAAAGATACTTATGGGAAAACAAACAATCAAAACAATAACAACAAAAAAAGCAAACAGTAAAAAATAGAACAAAACCAAACCCCATCCTGCCAAAACCCACAAAATCAGATAAAAACCCCTCTTAAATGATGAAGTTCAAAATTCTATGTTTAAACGACTACTGACAGAGATACATAAAAAGCTAGGTTCAACACATTGGCTAAACTGGACAAAAGCCAAAAAAGCTTGAGCAGAAAATTCTGAAACACTGTGCTGAAAATTTTCTCTTGAGTTCTTATTGCTTTGAAATAAAAAGCAATAAATCCCAGGATTAAAAAAGAGGATGAGAACACCAGTGCCAATAAAATTTACAAACTCAAATAAAGGATTTTGCCATCCCTCTAAATATCCTACAATAAACTCATAAAAACCTACTTTCTTAAACAAGAGGAAAGTGCTTTCATTTATCATACTCACTATGTAAAAGTCATTGTTTCAGAAGCTACACTCTTTACCTCTTATAAGGTTATACTATTTTTCCAGCTCAAGTCTTACCTGAGGCCCACAGTAATGCTTATTATATATACAATAGACCCAAAGAATGTGTGAATTGGTTCAGTGAATGCCTGAATGAACCAGCTCAAGCTTTTAGACAAACTTTCAGGTAACATCAGGAGTCACTGCACTTTCTCCTTACTGAAAATTTTATACTTCTAAGTTCCAGAAAGCAGAAAATATTTAAAGATGTTCTCCCAACTTGAAAAATTGATCATCTGTATTTACTGCACTATCATGATTTTTCCATGAAAGCACCTTTGTAAGGAAAAGTGCTAAAGGGCTCTTTAAGCTCTAGAAAATACTAGAAGATTAATTAATTTTGAAAGGTAAAATCACATGAATTCAACTAAAAAAAAAATAGCATACATTTTTAATGAAGAATGAAAACTATCTACAGAAGTGGCTTATTCTCCACTATTTGGGCCTCAGATCAATATTGAATGCCTTTCTGGAAAAGACACTCTAACCAAAGAGAAGGTATCGGGCTCAACACTGGAGTCAAAGGTGAAACTCTCTGGTTGGTTCTAAACAGAAGGTTAAGCCAGACTTTTGTAATTATTTTCTGTTGCAGATGCTGCATGCACCACCTATGAGAAGTGTTGTGCTGGATACACTATTCAGATAAAGCAGAACTGGTTAGGAACATGAGAGATTTGCAACATCAGCTGCAGTGACCATGAAATAGCGTTGAGAGAGGCAAGGAAGATAACTGAGGTGTAAAGATCTTTTGTTTCAGGAGACTAGATGTTGGCTTGTTTGGGGAATTGGTATGTGCAAACACTAGGAGGCTGCCCTGAAAGACAATATCTTCAAGGCCAGCGTCCTCAAAGCACCTGAATAATCCATTGTGATCTACAGGAAACAGGCAGACATGGTTAGAGGCCAGCTTGGCTCAATGTAGAACTATGAGTAATAACACCAAAACACTTTCCAGGCATCCAAGGATTGAATTAAGAAGGCCATATCCCAGTTGGAGTTAAAACTGGTGAGGGATGTCAAGGCCGACACTATCAGCAAGAGAAAAAAACCCCTATGACCAAGAGGAAGACCAAGGGAAATATGGACCTGCTGCTGAATAGGACAGAAGTCCTCGTGCTGAAGCATGCAGGAAAAGCTTAGGTATTTGAGGTTTACCTCAGTTGTTATTGGCAAAGATTACTCCCAGCTTTCCATACCTGTTAGTAAAGTGTAGGAGAGAGAAGTATATCCATAGTAAAGTATGCCTGAGATAGACGCAAACTTAAACAAATAAGCTACATAAAACTCCATGGATTGTGACTGGACACATTCAAAGAGACTGAGGGGACGTGGTTGATGCCATTGCTGCTCTGTAACATCTTTGAAAGATCACGGCTATAACTGGAAAAATGTAAAAGTCCTATCTTTGGAAGGGATAAGAAAGAAGATTCAGAGAACAGCAGCTTCACCTACAACACAGGAAAAATTTCGGAGTAAAACCCTCACAGAAGCTACTGTCATTTGAAGGACAAGAAGGTCATTGGGAACAGCTAGCACATATCTATGATGGCCAAATCATACTTGACCAACTTGATTGCTTTTTTATCATGAAATGACTGTGTCCCTGGTCAAGAGGAGAGCAGTGAGTGCTATTTACCTTATTGCAAGGCTTTTGAAGTTTCCCTTTGAAAGATTTTCCTTCTAGACAAATTGCAGTAATATGGGTTGAATTGCTTGATTACAAAGTGGGTGTAAAACTAGCAGAACTATGGGAGATGAAGATTGGTAGTCCATATTCTGAAGTCCAACAGGCAGATAGTTGGCAATGAACTTCCTCAGGGATCAGCACTGGCAGTTTAGCACCTTTTCCAGGTGTCTGAACTACAGGATAAACTGCATGTAGCAGTACAGGCTGGGCAATGGTTAGCTAGGTAGCAGCTCTGCAGAAATGGACAATGCACAAGTTAGCATTGTGTCCTCTTGACAAATCAGGCTAACCACATAATGAGCTGTGTTAACAAAAGCATAACCAACAACTTTTACTAAATGAATATTGCTCTCTACTTGCCACACATGGTATGCCGTCTAGAGTCGTGTGTCCAATTTTGGCCTTCAGATGTGAAAAAAAAGAGTGAGTTCAGCAGAGGATGACCAAAACAGTCAGAAGGTGGAAATATATTATGTTAGTCTGGAAAACAGAAGGCTAAAGGGGAATATTCTACTCTAGCCATGATAGTGAAGACAGAACTAGACTCCTTTCAGACATATGCAGAGAAAGGATAGGAGGTCGTAGTTCCAAATTGCAGCAAGGGAAATTTTCATTGGATATAAGGGAAAAAAAATAATCATCACAATAATAGTTGTTAAGCATTGGAAGAGGTTTCTAGAAGAGTGGAGAAGGGTTTTCATCCTTGGACATCTTCAAAACTTGCCTGAAACAGAAGTAGATCAACTTAATCTATCCTTGCAGCTCTGTCTGTGTTCAGCAGATGGTTAGGTGATCTTCAAAGGTTATTTCAAGCCTTTTTTAATTTTTTTTTTTTTCATTCTGTATGTTTTTCTGATCTTAAAATTTGTGAATCTATATATTTTTCTGATGCGATACTGAAGAGTTTAGAGCCTATTAAACTGCTTTTTTAGGGGAATGAGTTTGCATGTAAATGTAAACATTTTCTGTTCTCATTTTTAATGAATGAAATAGATATACATATTTACTGCATTTAGTAAAAAATGGTCTTTAAAAGTGCCTGGATTTGCAAACTATTTAGGATAGGTTATATATTTTTTTTTTTCTCCAGTGTAAAGAATCTTAGTTAAGTGGGAATTTCAGTTACAAGCTTAAGATTAGATGGGATAAATCAGACTGAGACAGAAAGATGGACTAAATTAAAGGTGGAACATTGGTTTCAGAATAAACTTTTGAGCACATGTTTTTGATTAGAAGAATGGAGCTAGTACATTAAAAATATAAAATAAAATAAATGGACTGGTATTAAAGACAGATAATTTTTCTGTGTTTTCTTTCATTGACAAGCTTCTAAACCAAGATCCAAAAGGGACTTAGTAATCTCTGTGCTCTGAATAGCTATACTGAACTTTTATTTGAATAATTTCTGAAATGTAATCTATAATCCTGAATCAGATGTTTACTCTCCCAAGAAGTGCTTTGAGAGAGGTGTATCTTACTATGCGATTCACAAAAAGACACCTGTTAAGTGACTTCTTTGAATCCTATTTCTTTCTGTGATTTGTGAACATTACACTTCACATTTAAAAGATATCTTCCTTAATGTAGGACTATGTCTCTGAAGTCTCTGTAGAAGTTGAATAGGGCTCACTGGAAGCTGTTTTTTGATAAGAGCTCAAATATTGCAGCATTTTTGAAGAATAAAGCACAGACAGGTTACTTTAGAAGAGGTGTAAACATATACCTTTCCTATGTCCAGACCATATTCAACTTTTAAGTTACAAATAACAGTGATACATTTCCTTCAACTCATTTTTATTTTACCTGTATCAATATGATTCGTAATTAATTAGGAGATGTGATAGCAGATATATAAAAAAGTATATACAAATATAACACATGACTCTCTGGTCTGGATGCCACAGAAATCTGTGTTCCTCAATGATTCCTTCTTACCTGGGAGTGATTATGTAAAATGTAATTTTTGTGTGTTGTGGTTGAAAAGCTTTGCAAAAAGAAATTTCCTTCTAACAATGAAGCTAGAGTGGTCCTTACTCTCCTATGTCTTTGTTCCCTTGTTCATCCTTTTGTTAATCTTGAGGGTTTTTTCATAAAAAAGATGGGAATATATGATTGTCCTAGTTTTTTTGTTTGTTTGTTTGTTTGTTTTTATTGTTCTGAAAAATACTGACTAATCACAGAGATGAGTAGCAAAGAGATCCCTCCACCAAAGCTCCGTATTGTTGTCCTAAGAAAATTCACATGCTACACCTTGTTGACCCTATTGACTTTTCAGATTTACAGAGATCTAGTCACTAAAGTTAGAGAAATCTGGAGAACAAAGCAATAAACTGAATGTGAGTTTCTGATTTTCCAGTGACATTTTATACTGCTTTGTGTATACAAAAATCTTTATTCAACTGTCTACATGCCATACGTGTCCAGAGGCAACAAGTATTCTCAGAAAACTTATTAGAAATCCAGAATATCTTAAAATTATTAGGTACATACATCAAGGCAGCTGTACCAAACCCTCAGTTTGCAAGCTGAATCCCTGCTTAAAATACAGTGGCCATTTATTTATTTATTTTTCCATCATACAGAAATAATAATGGTAAGTATGGATCCCATGCCACCATCACTATTTGAACAGAACAGTCTCATGCAATCAGTTTACAGCAGAGCCTCTCTACCCTTTTTTCGACAGCGATACACTTTAGATGTAAATGACAGAACACTGGAATGGAAATTATGAGATTTCGATTATATTTATAGCTCTGTTATAACCTGCTATATGACCCTCAGTAAATCACAATATCTTTTGTTATTCTGTTTCCTTATCCAACTCTGTCTGTCTGCTTCATTCAGAAGACAACCTTCTTATGCAGGTAATCTTCCTTGTTAACATTTCTCAATGTTTATTTAGGTAACATTTTTATTATTTTAATTACAGCAATGCTAAGAAATAGTACATGTGAACATATTGGGATTGCACTATGCGTAGCTTATATAAATTCAGTACAGAAATAGAGCCTTTTTTTTTTTTTTTTTTTTTTTTTTTAAAATCTGTAGAAATGCAGAAAAAATTGAGGATATAAGACAATATTGTCCCTTCGACTAAAACCAGCCACTAAATCAGGAATCATTAATAAATCCATTAGTTTAAAAAAAAAAAATAAAATCTACAGTAACTGTGGTGAGACGATAGCTTAATAGTCAGGTCAGATAAAATAAGACAATTTCACTTTGAATAGAGTTTACTGAAGGAGTCACAATGACTTGTGGGATTTTAGCTGCATCTGAATTTCAAATGAATCTAAATTTCAACTCTAACTCTATACACCGTAAGCTTCAGTATGACTCCGTCCTTAGTTTTATTGTGTCAGGCATTCTTTTGATCTGATTCTTCATCCTTATTTTTTCATGGGTGTTTGTTCAAGAATCAAGTATACAATGAATGAAATTCATGAATTAAGCATAATTAGCATACTTTGCATCTGAAGATGTATTTATTTTATTTTGGGGCACACAGCAGCCCAAGATATAAAGAAAAAGAAGAGCATGAATATCTCTAAAAGAGGCAACCAAGTAAGTAAAAACAAGGATAATATAAAAAATATTAAAAGTTTCCTTAATTTTATCAACCCAGATTTCAGTGCAATTCTAGGTAGCATATTAAATTTTCATTTCTGGATATACAAGATCTATTCTACATTAAGTAGATCACAAATTAGATATATTTCATGAATTTTTTATCTTTCTTCCTTTTCTGTTCATCATAAAAAACAGCCATCTGTAACTGAAAACTATAATTTAAAAATAGAAATGAGTAGAGGGGTTTCAGATCAGGATTGATTTAAATGGATTGATGTAAATGGGCCTTAATTGGGTCCTGATTCAGCAAAGCACTTGAACATACACAGCACTTAGTACTTGATCAGTCCTATTCCTTTTCTGAAGTAGAACTTTAGACACATTATAGCTGGTTCAGATCAGTTATGTTAGTCTCTTACTAGCAGGCAAAGAACCATTCACAAACATTAGCTGAGGTTTGCTCTTGTACAGAAATTGGGCAGTAACTTTTGAAGTGTGAAGCCAGCCTGTAGACTATAAATGGCTAATGCTAAGAGGCTGTGGGTAGGTTGTTTTGTAAAAGGGGGAAAATATCAATGTGTCAGACAGTGCACTCTGCTAATCTGTCTGGCACTAGAGGTTTTCAAAAAATGATTCTACAAATAAGAAATTCTGGTAATACAAGTGGAAGGCAAGAAAACAAACAAACAAATCACAAAACAAGTCAGGAGATTAGAAAAAAATTCAAGCAAAACAATGTTTCTGTTTAAGGGGATTTTTTTTTTGGTCGGTTGGTTTTCCTCCAGCAACTAATTAAATTATTTTTTCATGTTCCAAGTCTTTCATAAACTTAGTGCTTGGTGCCAGAAGATCAAGACTTTCAAAGTTCTCCAACAAATGCTGTACTGGTAAAAGGTCTTAACAGTTTAAATTTTGGATTAATATAGTATCCAGGTGTACCTGAAGTTCTACTTACATGCAATGAAAAAAAGTAGTTTAAGACACTATTTTTGGTACTGAACCAGGGTTTTCCATTGTGCTACAGGGTCCTGTATGACATTGTAAAGGTTAATAAATTGAGTAAAACTAGATTAAAGTAGTTCACAACTTTTGTTTCTATGTACTTAAGTGCTTTGACCATATGGAAATTGATGACCTGGAGTTACACAGCTTTGATTCCTACATAGTACAACTAATGAATGTCTTTTAACTTACAAAGATTTTTTTTAAATTATTTCTGAAGTTGTTCCATTTTCTATAGAACATTAAAACAGTTACTTGTTTTATTTTTAAGGTTCTGAGAATGATTCCAGAGAGCACATTTACAGTAGCAATTTTTCTGAAATCTGGGTTGTTTTTTTCTTCTTTGCTATAGAGGTCTTACCTCTCTATTGCCCTCCAGAAAAAAATGCAATGGTTTTGCTGCTGCTCCACACATAATACAAAACAACCCGTGAGTCTCAGCTTCTGACATTCTAAATGACTGTTGCAAGCACTGACTTACAAAGCCAAAACCATTTACAGCCGCCACTGTGCTTACATTGCAGGTAGAGTGAGCTCAGCAGCGTGCTCAGAGTTCCTGGTCCCCTGATCATCCAGGATGAGGAATCAGGAGGACACCACCTCCAATCTCTTTCTGTGCACCAATGTGACCGAAATGCTCTATCTTCCACATGGCTGGGTTGGCATCTGAGACCTCTGGCTGTGGCGTGCATCAGAAGTACATGGATGGAAAGGATGCCATCCAGAGGTACCTGGACAATCTTGAGAAGTGGGCCCATGTGAACTTCATGAGGTTCAGCAAGGCCAAGTGCAAGGGCCTGCATTTGCGTTGGGTCAACACATGCTATCAATGAACGCTGGGGGATGAAGAGATTTGAAGTTGACCTGCAGAGAAAGACTTGAGGGTACTGGTGGATGAAAAGCTAGAAGTGAGCCAACAATGTGTGCTCACAGCCCAGAAGGCCAACTGTATTCTATGCTACATCAAAAGGAGTGTGGTCAGCAGGTCAAGGGAGATGATGCTGTCTGCTCTTGTGAGACGCATCTGGAGCACTGTGCCCAGATGTGCTCTGGAGTCCTCATCACAAGAAAGACACAGACCTGTTGGAGTGACTCCAGAGGACAGCCATATAAATGGCCAGAGGACTGGAACCTCTGTGCTGTGAGAATAGGATGAAAGTGTTGGGGTAATTCAGCCTGTATTGATCAACCTCTTTCTCCAGGGAGACCTTATTGCAGTCTTTTACTACTTAAAGGGAGTATATAAGAAAGACGGGGACACTATTTTCAGTAGAACCTGTTGTGACAGATCAAGGGGTGATGGTTTTGAACTAAAAGGGGAGATTTAGATTAGATAGAAGTTAGATATTTTTTAAAATGTGAATGGTGAAACACAAGAACCGTGTATCCAGAGAGGTGGTAGAAGGCTCGTTGATGGAAACTTTCAAGGTCAGGTTGGAGGGGGCGCTGAGGAATCTGATCTAGTTGAAGATGTCCCTGCTCACTGCAGAAGAATCGGACTACTGACCTTTAAAGGTCCCTTCCAATCCAAATAATTCTGTGATTCTATATTTCTTCTGTAATGAAGACAGCGTTTGTCTCCACCTGCCACCCCTGAACATATGCACACATTGTGTGTGCATTGTGCTGAACCTAGCCTGGAAGTAGGTTCTGAGAATTACAGAAGAAACAGGCTTTGCAGGCAACATAGCAATTAAACTCAGGCTTTGAATACTAATGGACCATAAGTACTGACATATGTTGGACAGTTGTGCAACAGACCTTAGCAGTGAAAGCTTGGGATGTCTAAACACACTGGCTTGTCTGTAGCTAACCCTGGTACATCTGATCAGTGCTTTACTAGGTGATGAACCTGTAACTAAACAACCTGGACATCTTGTAGGGTTTCATACCCACAGTAGTAATTTTAGCTTATCTAGGATTATCCATTCACTCTGAAGCTGAGTGGCGTGGAAGGAGCTCTCTTTGTATTACTAAACAATCTTAACTTTCAAAAGAGGAAGGCCATATCCAGACTAGCTAATGGAATCTGTTTCTTTCCCATTGTCTGGGAGAATGCTAATTGAGATACAAAAAAATCCATGCCAGGGAGCACACTAACAGTTTAACAGTACAGAAAATAGAGCCTTTGTGCCTGGGAACATCCCTTGGCACTGTTTAATTTACTAGTGTAGATGCAATCAAAGTGGGTGCATACAGAAGCCTTGAAGTTTGGGTATTTAAAATTTCAACACAGTGCTTCAGTTCTGCTGTTACTTTAGCCCTCTATTTCTGTACATGGATCATGTTGAAGTCCAAATCTGTCTCACATTGATCCACATTTTTCATAAAAAATTAGGTGCGACATTCAGGAGAAGAAAACTCGTCCTATCTCACCTTTATTTTCAACTCAAACTTCTATTCAGTCTCAAGGTGGACAAGGTTGGGCACTGGGAGCTTTTCCTGACTTGACTTTATCTGGCTAAAGGTAGCTGTTTAGTCATTTAAAATCAGTTAGAGGAATTATGTGCTGAAATTGCTCACTACTCACAACTGATTTTATCAGGGATTTAAGCTAGTGAGTTTGCATATCTGTGTTAATAAGACAAAGAAAATTCAACCTCCTGTGCTTACCGTGTACCTCCTTTTTATCTCCTCTGTTTTGGCAACGTCTCATGACCAGGGAGTTTCTTCAAAATGAACCTCAGCATTGCTTACTGCCATGTGGAGTTTGTAAAAGTAGAGCTCCAGTATCTGAATGACAGATATCCCGCAGATGTGAATAGGTTTATGGCCTGGATCTGGCTGGGACTGAGTTAGTTTTCTTCACAGC
This sequence comes from Baryphthengus martii, assembly GCA_013396935.1. Classification (NCBI taxonomy): domain Eukaryota; kingdom Metazoa; phylum Chordata; class Aves; order Coraciiformes; family Momotidae; genus Baryphthengus; species Baryphthengus martii. The sequence goes on along the minus strand of VWZK01001710.1, from coordinate 701 downwards.
CACTTCTATAGCACTAGTTTAGATTTGCGACCAAAACAATGCTGATAACACACTAATATTTTAGTTATTGCTGAACAGCATTTACAGAGCATTAGATTTCTCTGTTTCTCGCTCTACTCCCCTAACAAATAGATTGGGGGTGCACAGAAGCTAAGAGGGGACACAATCAAGAAGATGACCCTAACTAACCAGACAGCTACTCCATGACATATAATATCATATTCAGCAACAAAAGAAAGGTGGGAGATTTCAGCCAGCAATCTTTCCTGAGAACTGGCTGAGCTATGGTCTACACACAGGAGATGGTGAGTGTCTTTGCACTACTTGCTCTGTTTTCCTCTTCTTTTCTTCCACTTTTCCAGTCATTAAACTATTTTCATCCTGAAAAATGAGTTTTCTTGCTTTTACTCTTCATAGAATCTTAGAACGATTTAGGTTGAAAGGGACCTCTGAAGGTCTTCTAGTCCAACACCCCTGCAGTCAGCAGGGACATCCTCAACTAGAGCAAGTTGCTCATTGCCTTGTCAAGCCTCACCTTGAATATCTCCAGGGATGGGGCCTCAACTACCTCCCTGGGCAACCTGTTCCAGTGCTTCACTACCTTGATGGTAAAGAACTTATTCCTAACATCAAATCTAAAGCTGCCCTTCTCTAGTCTAAAACCATTGCTCGTTGTCCTGTCACTACAGGCCTTTGTGAAC
>VWZK01001709.1:0-10073 GCA_013396935.1 Baryphthengus martii | reverse complement strand
AAAATAAATAAAGGGTTAGCCTTTTCTTTTTTTTTTTTTTTTTTTTTTTTTTGGCTCTGATTCCTTTTCTCTGTCAACCTGATGCAAGTATAGGAGCTTCCATTACTTGATGCAGTAATGCAATTGCAAGTGCTGAAGTGCAAAACATCAGGCTTTTATATTAGAAAATTAAAATGGACTTTAAATGTTTGTGCTTGCTGCAAAGCACTTTCCTGACCAATTTCATGAAGCACATTTTAATTAGCAACTGGTGTGGGCTTGAGGACAACTAAAATTAGCATTTCTTGTCTGAAGGTCAGTAGCACTTTCGGATATGTTGGCAAGATCACTTGCATCTTTGTGACTGTTGGCTCAAGTCTGTAGGATAGCTCTAGTCAAGGTGAGCATCAGTAAAACTGCTTTCATTGTAAAAAGAGAAGAAAGCATACCTGTCCTGCTTCCTGTGACTTCACATCCTTGCCTTTGCTGTGGTGTTTTGGTAGCATCTGATTATACAGCAAGTAGGGTGGATGGAGCTCTGCCCTTACTCTGTCTCTCAGCTCATTCCCTTCTCAGTCACAGTCTAAATTTAACTAATTATGTGTAAAAAGCTCTACTTCTGTACGTGTTTCTTCTGTTTTAGTCACCTCTTAAACTGTTCAAAATAGTCATTCAGCTGTTCAGATTGCTTGCGAAGCTCCGTGCTTCTTTCTTTTTGTTGTCTGCTCCTTTGTGGATGGGAGAGCTTGAGTGTGTCCCTGCCAATGGCAGGGGGATTGGAACTAGGTGATCTCTAAGGTTCCTTCCAGCTCAAGCCATTCTAAGATTCTATGATTCTGTGTATCTAGCAGAATCGTTGTAAATATTACACATTTTATTTGGCTTGGTATCAGGTAGAACAAATTAAGTGTTGCTACAAAACACAGTGTTTAAATGATTTATTTTTTTTTAAACACATATTTTAGAGGTTATTCTCTAGCCAAAATAAGACTCTACATAATAGAAGCCATAAAGTACCGTTCTTGCCTTATCTTTAGCTTTCTAGTATGATAACATTTTTACATAAACTTGAATTTTTTGCTTCTTAAAATTTTCTTTTATAATAATTCTGGTTCTGTAAAGATTTTTGCTAGCAGATGTAATCAAAATAAAATTGTCGTATTTTGTAAAATAGTGAATCGTTTTCAACTCTGAACACAAGATAGCCTTCTGCAATGTCCTCTTCATTAGCTGATGTTGAATAGTAAGCTGATTACATTTAATACTAATTTGAAAACCCCATTATCTAGATGCCATGATTTCTAAAAATCAGTACTACCTACCTTAAGCCAGACTGTCAACAGTATTTTTTGAGTTGCATGAACATGTTTTCCATATAACCTTATTTTTAAATTAACATCCACGTAGATATTTGGAATCGATAGACTCATGTAAGTAAAAAGTACTAAAAATACAAACAGCTAAGCAATACATTGAAGTTGGTTAATGACAAGTTATTTTTAAATCACTAATTGTTAATCAAAATAGGAAATTCTGCAGTGTGTGTGTGTTTAGTGCAACTACTTTAGCAGCACATAAGAAAACAAATGATGTGTGTGTTTTCAACTGCATTATCTGCCTGTTGTCTCCATAAATAAGAAAGTACAATATTGTTATTTAAAAATAATTTTTATTATTTTGTAACTTGTGTTTTAACAAAATTTTCAATATTATAGGTTATCATAAGTATAGATGTCTGAAAATATACACAAAAAATGTTCTGTTATGACTGACTGTAAATGTTGATCTTTTTCCTGTAACTATCTTCTGTAGGTATGGTTTGTAAGACTGCATCTGTAAAATACATAGAGCCTACCTTACTCTTCAGTAAGAAAAGTACATGAATACAATTTCTGCAGTAAAAACACTGCAATTGTTATTCTGTTAACATCAGTATCTAAAAAGATTTGAGTCATTCAATTGGTACAAATAAGTACGAGACTGATACTCACGTAGTACAAATGTTGAGATTGGGTTTTACACCTAAGCGCTTCTCCTTGTTTTTCTTGTAGGAAACAGAGATGAAGGTACACATGCACACAAAATTTTGCATCATTTGTTTGCTGACATTTATCTTTCATCAGTGCAATCATTGCCATGAAGAAGGACGTGACCACGGTCCTAAAGAGAAACCTGAGCATAACCATAATGACTATCAGATCTCAAATGAATCCTACTTCCAGAATGGAGGAACAGAATCTATGCCAAGTAAATTTTCAACGTTGGAAGCTGAAAATGAACAAAAATACTATATTGAAAAGATTTTCGATCGTTATGGTGAAAATGGAAGATTATCTTTTTTTGGCCTGGAAAAACTGTTAATAAGCCTTGGTTTAGGAGAGGTGAAAGTAGTGATGATAAATCATGATGATATTGGCCATGACCATGTTTCTCACTTATATGCTTTAGAAGTCCAGGAAGGAAAGCATTCTCACTCTCATAACCATCCTCATAGCCACTCAGATTCAGAAAACCAAACCCTGATTGGTATGGCTGCCAAGAGAAATCATAAATGTGACCTTGAGAGAGATGCAGTAGTGCCATCAGTAAAAGATAGTGGCAGACACTTTCATGACCAGAGTCGCCATCACCATCATCACCACCCTCGTCTACATCGTCATGACCATAATGGTACACATCATTCTCATAATGATTCAGTTAGTCATAGTGAACATGGAGAGCAGAACCATGAACCTTCAACAGAGACAAACACAACTCAGGATCAGCCAGAAAGAAAACAACGGAAACAGAAGAAGAAGCAGAAGAAGAACACTGAGACTTCAGGAAATGCTACTCGGGATTATGTCTCAGATCATGATTCACGTGGTCAGTATGAGCACAATCGTGTTCATAAACATGATCATGTACATGATGCATCTCACTTCCATGTACGCCCTCATGAGCACGGTAGTGATCGTTCTACTGGTCACGGACGTCAGGATTCCAGTTTAGGTAATGAGGATGGACACCACCATACCAGCAACCGAGAGGCACCTCATAAGCAGATTAGTGTAAGAAAACATGCTCTTATTTCAACACGTAGTCATAAGGATCATAATGAAGATGAACGGGATCGTGAAGAGGTGAGTATGAAATGGAGAACCACTAGGTTGACTTTCACTGTTGTTCCGTAATGATTGAAGGTGTGTACCCCCAAGGACCGCAGAAGCATGTTTGTGACCATTGTGTAATACAGGAAGCAGAGTGAAAGGCAGAGGTCACTGCCACACTTCTGAGTTTACTTCATGGATTTTCATTTCTGTCTGCCCATCACCCATCTTTTCTCTGATCTGTCTTTCCCTATTTATCATGAAGGAGATCCTTAAAAATTTCTGAGATACTCCGCTTACAAGTGCTGCTTACAGGTGGGGTTTTTTCCCTTCCCTGTATTCATGAATACTTTCCTCCCACACACCTTTTTTGGTCTTCTTTCCGAATGTAAAATCATTGGCATTATTGGAAACTGCGCAGAAACTCTTTCCTAAAAGAAACACCTGTATCTTTTCAAGATGCTTCAAATTTCTTTGTCCTAAGAAATGGTGAAGCAATGTAGATGTAGTTTCTGTCACACTGTGCTCGGTGTGAGCTCTTAAATTTTTCAACCATTTTTTCTGCCAGGACCATAAATATTCTTTCCCTTCTTTATTACAGGTAACTACAGAAGCAGGACATTTTAATATCATGGTTTTAAACTAGAAGTCAGGGTAGGAAAGGATGGAGTGTGCGCTGAATTCAAAAGTGATACTGAATTACTGAAAAAAAAAACGTGAGAACTGAATTAAAAAATGGTACTCCAAACATGAAAGGTTGATAGGTAAAGAGAAGTGTCAGAAAACCTATTTAGGATTTATGTTCTTCTACTTCTTCCCTGTTGCATTATTCATTGCTTGTCCTGTGTAATGGTAAAGAATAAGGAAACCCATTTTTATTGACATTTTTCAAAAATTATACAAGTGTTTGGAGACTGAGTTTTTAGTGCAGGTATTTTTACTGTTTCTCTTCCTTCGTAAACCACTTAGGTCAGCTTAGACATATTTTAGCACTGGTGAAATGTTGTGGGCCAGAGTTTCTACTTTCTGTTTGTGTTCTCAAATCAGATGCCAAATTTTTGATAACTGCAATTTTTGATGAAATAGTTGCTTCCGTATTTAATTTGTTTCTACGATTTGCTTGCAGTGCTTAAATGTTACCCAGTTACTACGGTACTATGGTCTGGAAGCCAGCTCTCCAATATCTCCTGAATTGTTTATATACATCTGTCCTGCTTTGCTGTACCAGATCGAGCGAAGGCTTTGTATTGTACATTATGATGAGCTTGAAGATTTTATTAAAAGTAAAAATGCATCAATTGAGAGCAAAGATAAAACAGGTGCATCAGGTATGTCTGTTAACATCTAAAGCCTTCAAAATTATTTTGCATTGTAAATATTATCTTCAGAGTTTGAAATATCGTATAACTTGATGTTGACTGGAGTAAAGGAATGGTTGAAATTTAACATATTTATTAAAAGAAATTTGAGGCAGCACGTTCCTTTAAGTCAGGAGACCTAGCATCCTGTTAGGCGGTATAATAGCTTCTCCTAGGTAACTGTGGCTTAGAGAGACATGCCTGTTTTGTTTTGGTTTTTTGTACCTTTTTATCCTTTTTCATTATTTTCACCTTTTTTTTTTGTTTCTTGTTTGCTTATTTTTATTTCTTTTTTTTTTTTTTTGTCTTCTGTCCTTGAGACCTACCATCCTGTCATTGGGCCTCTGGCCCAGCTGTTTTGACCTGGATTCTACTCACATATCATTAGATGTCAGACCCTTTTGTAGTAGGAACACAGGCAGGGTACAGAATCTTTGAAGATGGAATGACCTCAAGGGATGAGCAGGTCCACCCACAGTTTGGATTACTTCCATCATTTAAAGTGTCTTAAGTCATTTTTTTCTTGGTGTGACTGAGATAGTCCATATGTTTATCTCAAAGTTGGAAAGTTGCAGTGTTAGTTTGGCACAAATTTTTGTAATGAATTTGACCTGGACAGCACCTTCACCACAGTTCAGTCACTGCAAAGTATGATTTCAGGTGTTACCTAGCAGTGATGCAAATTTATAGAATTTACATCCAGCACTTTTTGTGAGCTTAAGACATACAAACACTTAAGCAAGATACCAGGGCATTTAAATTACCATTTCTGACAACACTTGCCTTTTCTGAATTCCAATGTCAATTATTCTATACTACTTCTCTCTTGAGCGTATGAGTATTTAATCAAAATCCTCTGTTAGCAGAGTTTTTTGAGTGTGTGTACGTGTGTGTGCCTTGAGCAAAAATCAGTTGACTTTTTTTTCTTGTTACTGTAGTTCTAAGATAAAAATATTTTTACTATTGTTAAAGCAGTTACTTTAAGGGCAGCGTCTGTTATTTTGATTTCATAACTGAGTATACTTTGAAAGTACATGTTTACTGCTGCTGTCTTTCGTAAATTATAATGGAACTGTTGACAGATGGTTAGCTGAGACGACATACTAAAAATCTAAAAAGCTTTGGGTACAATGTCCATGTTTTGAAAATAAAAATATTGGTAATTGTGAATATTGATTATTGAATTAGTACATAGATGCTTCTTGGCATTGTTAGAAATAAAACTCAAAGTAACTACATTCTCGTAGATGTTAATAACTGTTGAAAAAAGTGCATTGCTGGTACTCTTAACAATGCTGGAGTCGTTGAAATAATTAACTTATAACACCTAAATCTCCTCTAGTGACACAGCTACTGTCTTGTTAACTGTTCAAAGATTGCTGTAAACCAAATATACTGGGTGTTTTATATGGCAGTCAAGTTTGTTTTGTGGCGTAATCTCATTGTAGGAAGAGTTGACTCCTCCCTTAGTACCAATGGGATTTGCTGCCAATTAAAATGTTGAAAACATATGCAAAAGTGTCATGTTGCACTTGCTTTGAACCAGCTTACTTAGGAAGTTTCTACAGATGAGTGCTTCTTTTTGAAAGAATGCATTTTCTTTCTCTGTAATGAGTAAGGGAGTTGATGAATAACTCAACTTGAAGACCTTTAACATTTTAAGAGACTTAATTTGCAAAATTAGTGAAGCTTATTGTGAGCATTTAACTGTGTTTTATGGCATCTGGTATCTTGAGTATAAATAACATGCTTGCTAGTTAATTGGAAAAAAAATGGGGTTTTAACTTATTGATTTGGCTTTGCAAATGAACAGTAACCTCTAAAATTGGTCAATTTGATTAGAACGATAAATCGTTCTTCATAACAGTTTCCTGGATACTGTTAGTATTAACTACGGTGAGACTTCGGTTTGTGTAATAATGTCATTTCCCCTCTTGAGTGAGAAAGTGAATCACAAAATAAGATGTCTTAACTGGTATATGGGGATTGTGGGGGTCGTAGGACATATGTCAGTCATAGAGTAGCTTGAGCTGTAGGTTGTAGGATTCTACTAAAATGAAAATATATGCTTACTCAAGCTGATGTAAACGTTTTTAGATAGAAATATTTGCCAAAGTTAGGAGGATGCAGACATTTTTAAACACTAGCATTCTGTGGTTTTCTTTAGTTTTAAATAAAGCTTTCAAAAAAACTTAGTAGACCAATGCTGCTTCTATTGAAGGTTTTCATGAGTTCTGATAATGCAGTTTTCTGAAGCAAAGTAATTTGGTTAACTGATGATCAAAAACTTATGAAGCCATGTTGGGTTTTCTTCCTGTAATTTACAATTAGTTCTGTAACATCTTCAGGAGAGGATTTTCAACAGTGTGTGCATACAACTGAACTTTCACAGTGTACCTGTTGGAAGAGGTGACATTGTTATCACTGAAGGCTCCTAAACAACTTAAAAGGAAGGCTACACCCTACTATTGAACTGTTTGCTCACCACCCGCTTGGGTTTTTTTCCATAGAGCTGTTTTACAACCCAGCACATATCTTCACCTCATTGACCAAACTTTATACAGTATTCCTAAGAGTATTATACACCAAGAACTTTTATTGCCAAAGAGCTCTTGCAATGTTCATAATATTGCATATTAGTTCCAATTCCATAATATTTTAGTGTTTTGAGCAGTACAGTTCAATTAAATCTTTCAATAAAATTTTGTGTCAGAATTTTGTTGTAAGTCTTCCATAGTAGTCCGTTTTATTTGTACATGTATGTAACTGTGGGGTCATGCACAGCTTCTGTATATCATGTATTTTTTTATCTTTATTTGACAGCAACCTTTTTCTGATAGTTTTGATTTCATACCATTTTTTAAGAGTTTAAACAGAGACAGAAGCTGACAACCGAAATCTTAAAGATGCACAGGTTCTGTATTCTCATTCTCATGTGCCTCATCTTAATCATGGTGCCACGTTTAGATGCTGTATCATTCATAAGAGTATGTAAACCCTTCAGAGATGCGTTTGCCAAATCTGTGCTCTGATATATGAAACTTAAGCCAGTTTGCATAACCTCCTTTCCATTTGTCTCCATGTAAGGCTGTTGGTCATCTAACCTGGCACTTAACATCATCATGTCTTGTGTCCAGATTGGAGATCCTGCCAAATGGCTGTGTAGTTTTTATTTGGGCTACTTGTGCAATGCATGCCCGATTCAGTACTGGATTACAAGTCCATGTATGCTCTTCCTTTCAGCAGAGCCTGTTCATGCAGAGTACATGCTTGAAGTGCTCTGGGGATGAAACAAGGCTGTGTAATAGCAGTATTTTGGTCCTGCTTCCACTCTAGACCTACTTTTGTATTTCTGTTTTCCAGCTTCTGTTTTTCAGTTCCTCATCTGATGGCAGTCTTTGCCTTTTCACCAACTTTCTCTTCTCTCGGTATCGATACGCATTTCAGCGTACACCGCATGCTTTCTGAAGCTTTTTCCAGTCAGTTTCTCCTGGTGGATGTGCTCTTTGCACAGGGTGGATATACCCTTTGCATTTTAATTTGATTGTTTACTTTTTCTGCACTGTTGTGGAGTGACAGCTACAGACTTTGTAAAAATTAATATCCCAAAATAAAATTAAAATGGCAGCTGTTTTAAGTTTTGGTGTTGAACCAGACCAGGCTCCCAGCAGCAACAGTTCTACTGGCAAAGTCTTGTGCTAGAGAAGCAGAGAAAGGGGAAAAAAAAGACAACAGGTTTTAATTCTTGTCCTTACTGATGACTTGAAAAAGTAAAAGAAAAAAATTTCATTAGGGTGAGATGCTGTCTGCATGTTTCTTTGGTAACAGGATCTATTTCTTATGTAATTCCTCCTTTTCCGTGTCATACAGACATTTGCACATCTTTCCTAATTAACAGGATTATGTTGAGTGTACCATACCCATGACAGCAAAACAGGTTCTCAGAAAAAAATAAATACTGCTTGTTGTTGGTAGCAGTTTGCTTTCAGCTCTTCATGTTCTTAGAGGAACTTCAGAATCAAATGCTCTATCTCAAAGATTGAGTCTTAATTCTTATAAATAGAAACATATGCTTCAAAGCACGAGTGAAAAGAATGGTGTGTAACTGAAGATGTTACTCAACAAAAGAAGAGGAATATCAATTTCAGTTGAATTTTGTACCGGAATCGTGTTCAAAACAAATGTTAAACACGAATTAGTGCTCATAGACCTCTAGTAGGTTAAGCAGTGGAGATGGGTTTTTTTGCAACATGAAATCTTGCTTTTTGTTTTTCATTAAGGGTTACAGAGCTAAGCCTGAAACTTAGAATCAGGAAAAATTGCTGGGCTCTTTTTAGCTGATTGTCTTCTGATGTCTTTCGCTGTATTTTACTGTAGTGTGAATAAACCGCTGTATTTTACTGTAGTGTGAATAAACCTCTGTATTTTTTGCTGTAGACTTCAGTACTGCCCTCATATTTTTCAGCACCTTTTGAATGAACAGTCACATAGCTTAGGTTAAAGGGAAGTCACCTTCTTAAGAGATAGTTGAAAGTCATGAATCAGTCTTAAATGTTTTGCAAGTATTGTTCTGATAACCTTTCTGTATTCATTTCTTCCCACAGCCTGGTTTTGTGGTATCATCTCTATCACCGTCATTAGCCTGCTTTCCTTGCTAGGTGTGATCTTGATTCCCATCATTAACCAATGGTGCTTCAAATTTCTTCTAACTTTCTTGGTAGCTCTGGCTGTAGGAACAATGAGTGGAGATGCACTACTCCATCTGTTGCCACATGTAAGTATTCTTTCTTTACCTTTTATTCTTAATTGTAACTGAATATAGACTTTTGAAAGAATTGTTTGACAAGTATAAGCAAGTAAATGTTCCCTGATGCGGATGTAGATTGACTTAACTATGACTGGACATCCTGAAACAGTGTTTGAGACTTTCTGTTAACAAAAAGAAAGAAAATGTGTGTTTCTTACAAAAAAGAAAAAAAAAAGAAAAAGATAGTAGCTGTGTTTTTGTAGCTTAACTTCTGTCACGGCATTTTAAAATACCTAATGAGACTAACAAGAGTATTTTAAATTTAGCTGGTTTACTGTCTCTTTTCTACTGATATTTGTGTTATCAGTACCACCTAAAAGTCATTCAGGGGCATTAACCTTCCTGGTTACCAGCTTTTGGGGAGAAGGTAGCCTCTAACTTGCTCAGTCAAGTTCCTGGAAAGGTAAGCAGTTTTTAATTCGTGATGTACTGTAATTCTTAGAATCATAGAATGGCTTAGGTTGGAAGGGACCTTAGAGATCATCTAATCTAACCTCCCTGCCATGGGCAGGGACACCTCTCAACTAGACCAGGTTGCCCAAGGCCTCATCCTACCTGGCCTTGAACACCTCTAGGGAGGGGGCATCCACGACTTCCCTGGGCAATCTGTTCCAGAGTGTCGCCACCCTTGTATGGAAGAACTTCTTCCTAACATCCAGTCTAAACATATTCTCCTTCAGCTTAAAACCATTTCCCCTTGTCCTGTTGCTGGACATTCTTGTGAAAAGTCCCTCTCCAGCCTTCCTGTAGGTTCCCTTCAGATACTGGAAGGCAGTTATAAGGTCCCCCCAGATTCTTCTCTACTCTAGGTTGAATAATCCCAGCTCCTTCAGCCTATCC
>VWZK01001708.1:0-18466 GCA_013396935.1 Baryphthengus martii | reverse complement strand
TCTTCCGTTTTAAAAAAAAAAAAAAAATTAAAAAAATGATGAGAAATATTCAGATTCTAACAGCTGAAGAAAAGTGTGGTTCAGTGTGGATTTTTCCCCTGCACTCCTGCTCTTTCATAGGTGTTTTTTTTCTGAGGGGGGTGGTGTATGTAGGTTCTATTTAGACAGTATTCTTAAATGATTACTGAACTAGTTTTCAAGGCTATGCTCTATTTCCCTTGTACAGTAAAAAAGACTGGACACTGCCTCAAGATGCTGCAGTTCATTCAGGTTCAATAATCATAATTTTTCTTGTCATTGTGGGGGTGTGATAGGCACTCCAGAACACTTTGCTAGAAGGCTGCTATTAATTTACATAGATACGAGGAGTACCAGCTCCTAGTGACACCTATAATAAGGTTTGTCAAACTCTTTTCCCACTTCCCAGTTCAATGATAATTAAATGCAGAGAAGGCTGTGACTGGTATTTCTATGTACTCTTACAGGGGAGTTGGTCTCCCCAGCTATATGAGACCTCGGTGCTTTTTCATGAAAGATTTACTTAGTAGGGTTTTCTTTCTTCCTGCTCAGTTAAAGATCTGGCTACTTTTCTGTGCAGCAGAAATATGTTGTTTTGTTTGTTTGTTTCCTTTTATTTTTTTTTTCCCCATTTCTTAGTGTTTTAAAAACCAGATTTTTATTAACATGTCTTGAAACTTGTATGCCAAATCTCTGAAATATGTTGTCTATCCTTTGACTCAATCCTTGTATCCAAAATGCTGAAGTTTAGTGCTTCTGTATGGTTCTAGAGATAATATTAAAATATCTCTCAGCAGAGTTACCTTTTTATTCACTTCAGTGCTGGAAATATACAACGAACCTGTATTGGGTAAAATTTTTAAAGCTGATTTCTATTCCTCTTCAGAAACAGTCATGGGTCAGAAGATAGTCACACAATTCCTTGCTTTATATACCCAGATTTCTATTCTCATTATTCTAAGAAAAGTACTGCTTATGCTTTCCTCAAACTTACATGATTTATGGTGTATTACTTAACATTAGGAATGAATGAGAAGCTGCCTACCTAAAATGCAGGTAAAAAATTAATGAATAAGAAGAACAAAAGAGAGTAGTTTTTACACAACTGTAATGTCCCTGTAGTGTTAGAGTAATAAAAAATATTGTAGTTATTTTCTTTATTTTGGATGTTACTGGTGTTACTTTTTACAAAAACACAATTTTAATGCTTTAGAGGATAAGCATCTATGGTTAAATATTCAAGTCTAAACACACACAAGGACTGCTTTTATTTTTTGCTTATGATTTTGAGGGTTTCTTAAATTCGTTTTGGTTTAACCAGTTGTACTTAAAATGACCAAATGGATGTTAATATTAAAATATACCTCCAATATTTCATTACACATAGGTTCAGTTCCATGACTTCATTTTGAACTATGTCTGAAACATATTTGATGTAAGAAAAATAAAGCAATAAGTAGATTTATTTCCCTCTGGAAGTGCACTTTAACATTTTAAGTGATGAATTAAACACTTTTTTTTTTTTAATTATTTCAAACCCATTTGCCAATGTTTTCCCCCCAGTTCCAAATGGAAAAGATTAGACTAAATTCAATACTGATCTTGTAGTAAGAATTATAGTTGTTATGCTGACAGGTTTGATAGGGTCTATATGCAATGAAACAAAAACACATGACTGCAGTCATAACTGTTAGGACTTAATGGAATTATCCTTTGCACAACAACTTGACCTCTTTCTGGAAATCCTAGTTGTTTCATTTATTTTTTTGAGATTCATTGGTATGTTCTAGAATATAGTGTATTTTTGTTTGTTAATTTAATTATAGCAGAGAAGCAGACAGAATTTTTGAGACCCAGCATGTCTATAAAATGATAGACAGCCAAAAGGAGCTGTGGGAAAGAAAAAACTGTTGCAAAATCCATTTCCTCCACTTAGTCTTATGCTCAAGAAAAGTCATCAGACTGGTGGGGCAAGGAGTGAGAACGCGTCCAAGATCTTGCAAACAATCTCACTCTGGGTTCTGTGAAAGACGCTAAATTTGTCCTACTTTATATCCTTCCCCCTTAATAGCTCTTAAAGTTTGCCCAGACATTTGCATACTTCTAACCTCTTTCACCTATGAGTAAAAGGTGTTCTTCCTTCTTGTTCTCCTACAGCATTTGATCTTTTCTTGTCCTTTTTTCCAGTACATTAGGAGTACAACTTAGCTAAAAAGAAGGCATCTTATGCTGCATCTTTTGTCTCGCCTGTCCCTTTCAGAAGGTTGTAAGAAAAAGCTATCAAAGATGAGATCCAAAATTTCACTGGTGGGCCTAGTGGCGGTGCCTGTGTGCCGAGACCATCCTCTGACCTAAGTGAAAGTGATCATTTTTATTTCTGTGTAGACTGTAACGTCAGAGTATTGTTTGTCTTCTCTTCTGGAGATACTTAAAAACAAGACTTCAATGGAATTTGAATACGCAGCTTCCTAGAGCATAGGAAAAAGTTGGAGATGTTGTTATCCTCTGTAGCCTTTGAAATTCCCCTGAGGAAATATCCTTACTACTTCGAAAAACCACAAAGGGGAAGAGCTCCTGAAGGGGACAGCATATGTAGCTGCGTGTGTGATGTTACCTCTACTGTAGCAGCATTGCTGATCCCTAGAAGAGAATACAGACCCTAAAGGAAAATTAAAAGGGAGACTATGGAGAAACAATTCCTTTGTGATACTTCCAGGCTCTCTCTCTCTCCTCTAAAATTTTCTCTCCCCGGCAATGCAGTTTTAAAAGGAATTGTTAGTTCTTCATATTTTTCTCTTTCCTTTCCCAAATTGGTGCAACTGTCTTACCATTTGGCAGGGAAACTTTCTTTTTTCTTTTTTTTTCTTCTAAAGTTTTAAAATGTATACACTTCCTCTGTAGTCTCAAAAAACTTCTAATCTCTGGGGGGTTAACAGTGGTAATGGTTGTGTCTGGCTTGTGGATTAAAATCTCTGTAATTGAGTCATACAGATAATGAAAAATCCAAGTATATCCTTTGAGGGACTATTAAATTTTAGTTTGAAAAAATACATCATGTTAGTGATTAGTGTTAGGTTTAGTTTATAATATGTTTGGAGCATTAATGTAAATTAAAAAAACATAGTAAGATAAGGTTGTCGTTAAAGAAAAATAATTAAAATATGTTTTAGAAAAAATATGTTTTAGGAAAAAAATATATTCATTCCTAAATTCAGTGTATTCAGTGGCAGGTGATGTAGAAAATCCACTTTTTTAAATGAAAGGGATATTCTTAAATTTCTTCATAAACTTTAAGACCACAGTATTGTATCAGGTGTATTAAGCAGGTGTTTAGAAGTTCAGCTTTTTACCCATAAAATACTGTTTAAATAAAGTCTGCAAAACTTCAGGTTTTCTTATAGTATTCTCTCCTAACTGCCATGACTTCAAAGAAAATGTAAAGATTATGGCGTCCCTTACATTATAGAACTGTAGTTGTATGCTATAGAGCCTGTGCTAACCAGAGAAAAATAATGGTTTTCTTTTAAAAGGAGAAGCAGGAGATGTGGAGGTAGAGGAAGAGGGATTATTGAGCAAGTTAATTAGAAACAGCCCAAGGGAAAAGTTAGGAAATTAAACCTCATAGAATCGGCATGACGGCAGCTAAAAATATATTGTCACAAGATATGCTGAGGATGGGAAGCAGCAGGGAGGCAAATAAAGAATTTGATTAAACAGCAAGAAATTTTTTCAGGTGTTTTGATTTCTACATTTGTTGTGAGCCAGCCTCAGTAAAACAGTGGAGTATTAATTACAATTTGCAGTTTCATACTAACTTTTAGAATAAATACTGCTGGAAAGTTAAATATCCAGTTAACAGTTACTACATCAGAAGAAAACATGCCGTGGTAAAGTAAATGTACGTAAGCGGTATGCAACATGGGTTTTTCCTTTGAATGTAGAGAGTACTCGGATACCATTTTGTGAGGAATGAAGACTCGAGAGGAAAAATTTAAAAAATAATAAATATAATCATAACATTTATTTTCAGTAATGAATGACTGAGAAGTCGCGATGTGTATGTATATCCTGCATGATAGTAGAAAGCTAAAATTATTCTGAGGCAGATTTCAAAGACAGTTTTTAGCTTTGAAAATAAGATCTATTAATCTATTCTAATGATACTTTTCTTGAATAGAAAGGGTAATTTATAATGTTGATTTTTATTTTATTAAATGGCAAATGTCAGTGAAAAACATCTTTCAGTTTTGGATGACAGTTTTGAATGCACGTGTGCTAGAGCAAAAAAAAGTCTAACGTGTTACATTAGACACACTGACTTTAAAACTCTGCTCAGTGGCTCAATTTCTAAATGTTAAGGGCATGCCTTCATACTTACATACATGTAAATAAGTAAAATAATTTTTAAAAAGTAGAGCTAAATACATATATTGAATACATGTACTTATGTGTTTTTCAAGTCAATATAAAATAGAATATATTCACAGAATTTCCTAGATTGGAAAAGATTTTAAAGATCATTTAGTCCAATCATTAACCTAACACTGACAAGACCTTGACTAAACCAAATCCCTAAGCACTATGTCTACATGACTCTTAAGTACCTCCAGGGATGGGGACTCAACCACATCCCTGGGCAAGTCATTCCAATGGCTGATAACCCATTCAGTAAAGAAGTTATTTCTAATATCCTATTTAAACTTCCTCTTGTGCGACTGGAGGCCATTTCCTCTTGTCCTATCCCTTGTTGCTTGGGTTGAACAGACCAGACTCCACTTGAATACAACCTCCTTTCTGGTAGTTGTAGAGAGCAATAAGGTCTCCCCTCGGCCTCCTTTTTGTTCAGGCTAAACAACCCCAGTTCCCTCCGCCACTCCTCACAGGACTTGTGCTCTAGACCCTTCACTAGCTTTGTTAACCTTCTTTGGACATTCTCTAGTACCTCACTATCCTTCTTGTAGTGAGGGGCACAAAACTGAACACAGTATTCGAAGTGCAGCCTCACCAGTGCTGAGTTCAGAGGTAAAAAATCACTCCCTGGTCCTACTGGCCCCTCTGTTCCTGATGGAAGCCAGGATGCCTTTGGCTATCTTGGCCACTGCTGGCTCATGCTCAGTCAGCTGTCAACCAACATACCCAGATCCTTCTCTGTTGAGCAGATTTCCAGCCACTCCTTGCCAAGCCTGTAACGCTGCTGTGGGTTGTTGTGGCCAAAGTGCATTGCACATTTCAGGTGGTCCACTTAAGCTCCTAAAAGACCTTCAGAAAGAATCAGTGATTAATCTTTTTCATTATAAAGTCACAGCCAAGCTATGCTGTTGTGTGCTTTAAGACAAAATTCAATGAAATCGATATCCAGACATTTCTACAAGTACCCTATGATCTTTCTCAATAGTAACATTCTCATTGTTTTGTTTGAGTTCTGTGTGATTTGATTATTAGCTAAAATGCATTATAAAACCTTCTTAGAACTTCATCTGAATATAAAATTATGTATGAAATATTTAAGAGTACTTAGTGCTTTTAAGCAGACAGCTTTTTTATGTCCCAAGGAGGGTTAGTAAGATTAGGTCTGGAAAACACTTATTAAGATTGGATTATTTTATTGCTCTGTCCTAGAGGTGAAAGGATCAGAATGTTGTATTTTAACCTTTCTCCAGTTAACACTAAAGGTGTTAGTCCTCTTATTCTTAGAGGCTACTAGTTAAGGGCATAGACCATTCTGTGGGCAGCGGCTGCATTCCTTAAATCCACTGCCCCTGAGTTCCAAGGCATAGTATACAAGTTGTAAATGCATGCAAGTTTGTGAGGACCTGATATGAGTCAAGTGATTTATATGGGAACTTGCATTTACGCCTACAACTAACATTTAACTCCTTATTTTGTCATCTCTGATACCTATAGTGTAATTGTTCACAGTGCTTTTCAGTAATATGTGTGTTTTAATAAAGTACAGAGATTTCGCAATTGAATTTTTAGACTCACCTGTCTTTGTTTACACCTTGTAGCAACTGCTGTTCCTTTATGTAGTTGCATTCTTCATCAGCAACTTCTGATACTGCTATCATTGTACGAAGTTCTTACAGGCCGTTAGTGTAGATCCATATGTGTAACTAATTTGTCATGGCACATTTGGATAATGAGCTTTGTGTGACAGTAATTAGTTCAGGGTCTTACGAATGTGGGTTTGGCTCCCAGTTACTTTATGTGCAATTAAACTGTCAATACTATTTCAGGTAAGCAGCTCCTTTCTTGAGTTAATTTTTGGATGATTTCATGTCAGGATAGGGATAGGGCATGGTCTGAATGTATTGTTCCAAGTAAAGCTTTTAACATGATTCATGCGACTACTTGTTTATTATAGCCCCACTACGTACGTTTTGGATGAAGATGAGCCTCGTTTCCTTGAAGAAGTTGATTACAGCGCAGAGAGTAATGATGATCAAGACATTGAATTAGCTGATACTGCGGGTTACTATGAGGCAACTAATCACGAAGATGGACTTTCAGACTCAGATTCAGCAAGGATACTCCTTTCTTGAACCATCTTTCCAGCCATTAATAGAAAATAAAGTATCCTGGATTTGCATAGTTAATACTTTCTTGCTTTGTGTACCAAGGGGATATGCTTAAGAAAACACAAATAACTGGGGCCTGCCAAGCTCAAGGACAATAAATATTTCTGATATATTGGATAAACAAATGTATCAGAATATTCTAAGGAGCCCCGTGTTTTCTTTTAGCACTAAATAGATAAATTTATTTACTTGTTTATTGTGTACTAAATAGCACCGCATGGCATTTTGTGTCCTTAAACCCTATCTTCAGAAAAACGGGTTATAATTAGTGGTGTGTCAGAGTACAGAAACTAATTATTTGTGGTTAGGTTCTTTGAGTTACTTCCTGAAATATACGTATGTACAGATTTTCTAAATTAATTTGTGTGTGTATATATGTGTGTGCGTACGCTGAGGTTATTTTTCACGTTATTTCAAAGATGGTTGATTATGTTTGAAGTAATGTATTGCCTGCTCTGGAGCCATTCAATAATTACTAAATTAAAAATGAAAAAGTGATGTATGAATTGTTGCACTTGTTTCTTGCTTCTGAGGATTTTATAGTTTTGACACAATACGAGGTGAAAATACGTGATGTCTATTCACAGTTCAGGAATTTTGCACGGTGACCAGTGCAGCCTGTACTTAGGAGAACTATGCACTTGTAAAACTCTTTCCCATAAAATAGGCAGGGGTTATTATAAAGAGGTTGGTTTTTTTTCGAGTGTACCCATGACATGTACACTGTATGTGTGTGTTCCACTACCCAGTTGCTCAGTTATTCTTGCAGAAGATGCACATAGTTAAGAGTTCACTTTATTTGGGACACGTTAACTATTACTCAATTTAAGAGGGAAGGTGCATTTTGGTTAAACATCTTTTGCCTTGTCTCAATCCAGTGTTAACCCTGCTCTGAGAAGGAGATTGGACTGTAACTTCCTGAAGGTCTCTTCCAGCCTGAATAATTATTCTGTGATTCTATATTCTTCATGTTTGAAGTCAAGCTGTGAGGCATGGGATTTACATTTCTTGATCTTCTCCTACCACCTACTAATTCTTATTGCCTCTTTCCTCTGCTTAGGGTAAAATCTAATAGAGAAATGATGTTGTACTCTGTTGTTTACAGAACTGACATGTTTTGCCATGAAAAATATTATTCCAAAATTATTTTTACATGATGTGACCCAATTGTGGCATTTGTTTTCTGCTGCATGTGCAAGGGCTGTAAGAGCATGAAGAATAACACTTCTAAACTATAGCAGGTTGTTAACTGATGAGAATTTTGTGTATGTTTCTTGTTGCATATAAATCTGTGTTTTGGAGGGGAAGGGTGCTTTTGGTAGGAGGAGTACCAAAAAAAATAATTTGAAGAGAATTAACTGTATCAATGATTCTCAATCAGGAGATGGATTTTCACCAGGATATGCCATTTCAAATGCAGCATTGTTTGGTGAAGCCTGTCCATACCATTCTGATTCTGAAGCTGGGGAAGGTTGTTTGATCCCTCATGAAATGCTACTATATTTTTGTTTAAAGGCTTACATTTATATTAATAACCATGCAGTTTTGAGATGTAAGGCTATAATGGGAACATTTACATTCTTGTCCCTTTATAAGCTTCTCTCTAGGAATAATTATCTTCCCTTGTGTTCTGTGAACTACATCCTGTAAATAAGAAAGTTAATTTAATACCCTGTTGAAGAGGAACTGCCTGCATTGACACTGTAGAGGAATTTGGAAATCTGCCAAATGGAAGGATTAAACTTGCCACAGAATTTGAACTCTCTTTAAGTCACCCTAATGTGAGCAGTGCGGAATGCTCATATTGCTGTGCCAGTGCTATAGTAGTTATCTGCACAGATAGATTTTCATCCTTAAGGACTCATACTTCAATACCTTACTTAAGTATTTCTGACAAATTTCAGGGGGTGTGGGATGCCACATGTTAGTTAACCCTATTGTGCGTTTCTCCTTAGTTTTCGTATGAATCTGTATTAATCCTGGGACGCTATTTTCATACTACAGGCAAGACTAGAAATGCACTTTATCTATTTAGAAAGAGTTGTTGCTTAGCAGTACAAAAATAATCTTTTCATCCTGAGTTAAATATGCATATATGTTTTTCTCACATCTTCTAGAGCTTTTAGTCTGTGCAAAGGAGTTATGAATGACTAATATGATGGCTCAGAATAACAGGCGCTTTCCTAAACCAATAATGTTGTGCTTATATGTTAGATTTTCATGCACTTAGGCATTAGATTAGATGGATGTGTTTGATTAGATGAGATGCCAGTCTGGCAGTTGTGGGTCTGAACTTTTACCAGTGCAGTTCTGATGCACGAGTGAAATTTTGTCCTTACCGTACACATTTTTGGAAATGCAAAGCCTGTTACCTTTTATGAGTTTAGCAGCACTTCTTAATGCACCTTCTGAAAGGGAAAGTCTCCATTCGTGCTCACAGGGATACCAGTCCATGCTTCACACTGTTTATTCCTTCTCTGCTACGTGTTGCCATTGTTGTGGTGGTGTTGGCAGACACATGCTGGTATCCCCTTTTATCTGTTTTGATAGAAAGTCTGGTTTAGCTGGAAATGGAATAGCTGAGGTTTGAGCACACACTCCATTCTGTTACTATGGTGTTCACTCTGAATAAAGGGGAAGAATGGATCACAAAGAACGGCAGCTTCTTAAACTGTCACAAGCCAGTTATCTAGCATGGCCTGTCCCAAACAATTGACTGTCTCTATTTCATGCATTGGCATTCCAATGTGTTTCCGGGTTTAAATGATGCTCTTCACTGTAAGCGTGACTGATTCTGTATCGGACAAGAAAATACTCTTATTACTGGAAAAAGATGTAACAACTAGTAAGATTATACAAAAAATTACATCTGTGTTACTTACTGTCTTGCTTCTAAATAACTGCTGGATGATGAATTACTTTGTTCCCCTTCCAGGTATAATTCAAGTTGCAACACTAATTTTGGTATAGTCTCTTCACCTGTGACATCCCCTAGTGTAATGTAACTTATAACTAAGACTGCAGTTTGTGCCAGAATCTTGCCTCATCATTTTCGGAGGTGGATTGCTTTCTCAGCCTGACTTACCAGGGAGAGCTGGTTTGAATCTCAAATAAGACTGCAGTAGCAGTAAACACTGTTCACAAAATGCCAAAATTCAAGATTTCAGATAGTCTGTTGTAATGCTGTGATAGGTATAATTGTTGCAGTGTTATTATGCATGCCCCAAATAACAATACTTATTAATAAAAATGCATAATAAAGAATTAATTACAATCACTTTGCTTCCCTATTATTGATTAGTAATGTTTAAAAGATTCCTCATCATGGCATTTTCAGCAATATGCCCACCTATAAGAATTGAAGTGAAGGAGGATATTTTTGTTCTCTGTCAAATTGGAGTCAATGTGCTGCAGGCTTTAGAGTATCATTTGCATATTAATAGATTGAATTATAACTTTCTTTAAAAGCTTAGTATTCATCAATGTATGTAAAACTTATGAAAACTTTGGATGAACCACAGTGAAGGCCGTTGCAGAGCACACAGAAGAGGAAAGTCTTTTGGTGAGAGTCTTTCTCTCCTACACAGCTAATAGACTTTCCACCTGATCTAAGAAAGTTTATTCCTCAGTATTTCATCCCTTTACAGTTCAACTCAGACTGCAGTCAAGGGCTAAGCTATTTTGACTATTGATATTTTTGCAGTAGCAGTTGTAAGATTTGAGACAATTTTTTGAGGGAAAGCTTAAGATAAAAGCAGATCTTCTAGTTGCACGGAGCTGTCTGAAAAAAGCAAGTGGTTAACTAGGAATCATCAATGTCACTTTTTCAAATATATACGCAGTTTACTTAAATTCATCTGTTGTGCTAGTTTAACAACTTCCTTCACCAGTTCTGTTGTCCAAACTGTTGTAGAGCGTAGAAGAGTCTCAGTGACTCTTAAATTAGTCTAAGGGTATCTTTCTTTGATCTTAATGTTTCTAAGGTCATCAGGATGTAAAACATTTGAGATGTTTTTGTTTAAACTAACTGTAGATTGCTTTGAAAAAAGGGCTTCAAAATATGAAATACTGAACAGCTTAGATACCTAGTAAAGAATATATTATCTTAAATTATGGGTGGCTTGGCTATTTTTATTAGTTTTGTTTAATCCCTGTAAATTATTGCAATACACATCCTTAACTCTTATTAGAAAAAGTTAGGTGCAATTATATATATATATATTTTTTTTTAAAAAAAGGCATAATATCGTTAGTGCAGCTTTTGAAGCAATTTAAAAAGAATCATCACTGAAAAATATGGGTTTAGCAACACAAGAAAAGCACAGCATAGGCTATGTTGATCCAAATTTTGTGGTTACCAATGCCAACCAGCTGCAGCTTTTTTCTGCCTGTGCAGCATTCTTACCACGAGATGTTTCTGCTTGGTGTGTGCCTTTCTTTCTTGGAATGGGGTTATTTAACGTGTATCATTTTTCATTGTAGATTGGAAGAATATATACTTAAACTAGTGCCACCACATAGCACTACTGTACATTTTCACTGGACTGAATGCTAAATAATAAAAGAACCCAACTAACAAAATTGCACTGTAGTTACTTCCATACATGAAACATTGCTCTTAACATAAAGTGGAGAGTTTGACTTACAGTAACCTGAAATAGGACACTTCTTTGCACTGTCCCTCCAGACTTACAAAGGTGAGATAATAAGTGTACAAAAGGATCTCCACAATTTAGTAAAGACAAACAACTTTTTTCCAAATCCCAGACCACGCTTACCTACCTTTTGTCCTACTAACTTCAAAAGAAAAAGGTCTAGATTCTCGTCACATATTTAGAGAATGTTCTATTACTTAATTCTTCTTGAAAGGCAACTGGAGTCTAAAAACAATTTAATACTCTTGTAGAAGTCTTAGTACAGCTTAATCTGTGTAAGGTGTCTTAATAAAAGGTAAGTTCTAAGCTTATTAAATAAACTGCCACGGTCCTAATGAGACCTACATATAATGAGAGTATGTAGGTCCATTGCCCAGGAATAGCTGAGACAGGGTTAGCTTTTATGGAACAACAGTCTTTCTTTCTCTCAAACCTGAATATGAAACAAAGGTTATTTGCCTTCCAGGCAGCTGGGAAAGGCAATTTAGGCTGAAGCCAAAACCTAGGTCACCCAGCCCATGTTTTATGTACAGCTTACATTAGTCTTACGTTTAACCCTGACACCTGAAACAGCTCTGGGAGGCTACTGGCTTTTGGAGTTTAGTTGTTTTGCACTGGGGTGGTCTTGCATCACTTGATGGGTTGCAGATTGCTCTCCTTAGCAAGCCTCACATAGGCTTTTGGGATTAAATCAGAGCTGTTGTCTTCTCTGTGGATAATTATTAAGGCAACATAAACTACTCTCAGATGGAAGAATTGCATTTGTGCTCACTTTGTTCCCAAAAGAGATTTACCATGAAAATATTTCAGCATGAACAAGACATGAAACACTGAGTAAGGAAGATAGGTCATCTTTAATATTTTATATAATATTTGATTAATTGTGCCATATTTAGATAAATCTTATTAGTGATACAAGCAGTCCAGCTGACCCCAAAGATTAAAATGGCTCAATTGTACATTTTGTGAACACAAACTGGAACGCGT
This sequence comes from Baryphthengus martii, assembly GCA_013396935.1. Lineage (NCBI taxonomy): Eukaryota > Metazoa > Chordata > Aves > Coraciiformes > Momotidae > Baryphthengus > Baryphthengus martii. The sequence continues at coordinate 6,228 of VWZK01001708.1, read as the reverse complement.
TGTCTCACACAAACTCTCAGCCAACAGTCAGCCTTACGACTTGGCTTTGATCCAGCATCCTACTTAATTTAATTTAGCACAATACATTGTCAAATGAAAAGTCTGAAACTGGGTCAGACAGTATTGCAAAATAACGCATGCCTGGGTGTTTTTGTCTTGTGAAGACTTGCAAAATTTGCAGATTCTCTGCAACAGTCGTCCTGCTGTTAGAGCTGATGTATAGTCACGATTTACACAGACCTCACACTTCTGTGCATGAGTTCAATTTAGTCTACATCTGCTCTAGGTTATGTTGTTCTTCTAAAGCATCCACTCTGGTCAAGCTAGTCCCCTTTAGCTTAAGTGATTAGCCAGTGATATTTTTCTCTTCCTTTGTGTTTGACCTTACTGCTGACGGAAGCCTTCTGTTATGAATCACATCAGCCAGGATTGCTTGAAAACTCTAATGTTACCAAAATCTACATCTTGAGTGTGTTACAGAATGAGAGAGTGAGCCCCAAATTATCTGTATAAAAACTAATTCCTCAGTATGTCAGGTACACATTCTTCTTGTCCAAAAACCGTCTAGAAAAGAAGTAGACTATATTTCAAAACAATATTTTTTTTTCAGATCTGTGAGTGAATTCAGAAAGATATTGACTATACAAATTCCTTTTATTCTGAGCACCTGTTCCCAAATTTTAATAAGGAAGTAGATCAAATCTGATGTACTTGAGCAAGGGTGGCTTCTGTTCAGCTGATTCTACAGGGAAGCCAAATCGCTTGGAGTTCCCTCTCACACAGCTTCCTATGTTGAGGAAAAAATGCTGTCATTCACATCAGATGAAGAAGTCTTCACCTTGACATTGTTCACCTGGCTATGTTTGCTTAGTAAACCCAAGAGATTTGTGCTCTGTGGTATGGGGAGAGAGAGAGAAGGTTAAATTGCAACTTGCCAATTGTAAGAAAGAGCCACACAGGCTTAAAAGCAACCACCCTTATCCAGGACTTATCCAGCAGGACACAGTGGCTCTGGGCAAAGCAGCTATTGGCACTGAAAGGAACTGCAAGAAGATGGACACGGGAAATAGATCCCATATTTCTAGTCTGTGCACAGCAGAGACAAACGGGGCCCAAGTAGCTCCTCTGCTGCCTGTGAAACTCCCTCTTCACTATTCCTGCTGTGACATTCCCTCAGGGATGGTCACAGAAGCACCTGCTGGCCAGATGCTGGAGGCCCTGATGGAGCACTACTGCCTAAGCTGGGACCAGGCTACTGGCACAGCTGTGAGACCATCACCACAGCATTACTCTGAGTTGTTGAGATAGGATCATTGATGGGTCAAGGATTCAAGAAAGAAAACATCAGACTAGGAATCTTAAGGGGAAAACCAGAGGGCTGTCAGGTGGGAGTCACTGGACTGAGTCACTAGTGCCAGCCTGTGGGTGGCAGGTACCTCTCTGTGGGGCTAGGCATCCCATGGGAGCCCACCTTCTCTGTGGAAGCGATGCCTACCAGGCCTCCAGAGTCTTGCTGGGGTGGTCTGCACACTAGTGCTTTGCCTAGAAGCTCACTAAATCCCAGCTTCCTTTTATGCATGCCAGTCAGTGAGTAATTGCTTTATGCTTTTATGTTGTGTATATCCCACTTGCAACTTCTCTTCGCACCCAGAATAAGATGTGTGAACAAACGGACCCAAAAGAAGGTTTATAACATGTCTTACAATCACTGATCAACCCGCTTGGGTGATTCATAGAAAATTTTGGCCCTTCAGTAGCATAGTCACCAGTTTGCAGAAGCAGGATCCTTGAGTGTATGATTCTTTGAGCAGGAAGGCCAGTGATCCTAAGTACTTGCATATTTTTAGTTTATGGCTTGCACAGTCTATTTCTACTGTTCTACCTCCCTCATACAGATCTTTAATTATTGCCAGTTGTATCCTTAACATCTCAATCTGAGTAAACAATAATGTGCTACAAAGATGGGACACAAGCACTCCTTTATAACTTGAAATCATCAGCCTAAAACCAGGATCCACGTACAACAAAGCTGTCCAGATTAAATGTAATGATTTACATCACAAGGATTTGTGTTCACCATGAGCAGGTGCTTGTGTGAACAGAGTAATGTAAGTGGAGTACTTTAACAAAACTTAAGAAATATTTGTCAGATTTGAGGATGGAAGGAATGTGCCTGAGACCACAGCCTTATAGGCAGGAAGCCTGATGTGTTCATTGAGCTCTGGGGTTTGCAGGAAGGGACATTTAAGCCAGGAAATTTGGAAAGGCATATTCTCGTTTCCAGCCAAAAGGCTCTACATGCCTTTAAGTGCTAAGGATGTAAAAAACACCAAAAGAGGAAGATGGTAAAGAAGAAAGAAGTTTTAAATAGCTTAGAAGTACTTACTTTCAGTGTCTAAAAAAAAAAAAAAGGAGAGTACATGGCAGTTTAGGCACAACACATTCACTATTATTTCTGCAGTTCAGTAAAACTCTGAATTTTTACCATTCAGGTTCTCAATTTTTAAGCTAAGTAGATTTTAGTATTGTCTTGATAGGAAAGACATTTTTCCTGGTATACTGACAGAAGAAGCAGTACTCTTTCCTATAAAATACCACCTGGCACTTCAAGGCTACAAATATATGCTATATGTGTATACCGCATGTATAGCACAAAACCAAGCCTATTCTTTCTTCTTCTTTTTAGCGATGTCTTTTAAAGCTTCATTCATAATGCATGTCAATACTGTGAAAGAAATGCACCATTTTCCAACCCAAGGTTTGTAAATTGGGAAGGGCAATTATGTTACATCATATAAGGATATAAAATATTGATTGCTATAATAAAAGCTGTGATGACTGGTAGTACACTTAAAATGCATTGCCCAATAGTATTACATATGTAGAAGACTCACATCCCTACATAATGCCAGTTATTAGAATAATCCCTTGAGAAAACTTGTGAAGCGAAAAAGCAGTCCATATGGTGTTCAGCAGTGTAGCATGTTTCAAAGCTGCAAGACTGTTCTGAGGAGAAGTTGTATCTTATTTTTACACAAAGTTTCTGTCTTTGCATCTTGAACTTCATTATTTTTACTATACACATCTGGCTGCCTGTTGATATCTTACATTCAAATAAATAGCAGAATATTGCACATGATAGCTGTGGAAGTGGTAGAGGAGAAAAGCAAATGTCACTCCTTGTTTGTGGGCAAGTGCCTTTCCAGGCAGCCCTATGAGTGTCAACTACAGGTCATATTTATACTGTGTTTCCCTGGTGACTTCTTTTTTTGATGAGTGTCTCTAAAGATGAGGCAGGCCTTGGCCTAATGAAGTGGCAAAGGAGATGTCCTTTGATAGGTATTGACCATGAAATACTACCAGGAATCATTAAAATAATATTTTCCTGTACCTTCTTCCTCTGGTTTATATTAATTTGTGCTGTTGTCTTTTACTTATTGAAGAGTCAGTGATTAACCTATGAAAAAGGTGACAACAGAGGTACCTATATTATAGAAAAAAATATCCAGCATGTTTCTATATACTGGCACAATTTCCAGGTTAACCATTTTCTTTCCTCACAGGCTGGAAAAGACATAGGACCTGTGCTACTGAAGCAGAGAAAGAGTTAATAACCTAGTATTTGCCATCAGCCAGTGTTGACAACTCTAGGAGAGACAGGAGGAGCCATTTATTGGTTAATCTAGGGAGAACAAAACTACCCCTAGCAGCCAGAGATGATTGTTTAAAACCCTGCAACAAAAGAGGAGTTGTTTTCTCCTTCACTTAACTGAGCATACTTACCCAGTGTATGCAGATGTCACTGTTTTCAATATCTTTTAATATCTTCACTTAAACGAAGTGCTGTTGTTATCCACACTGCCAAACAGGAATGCAAACACAGAAAGAATTATAAAGTTTTGTGAAATAGTGCTTACAGACTTAATTCGGCCATAAGATAAGCAGGATGTTTGAAGCAAGAGGACCATCCTTGAAGTTATCCATATGATTAACTGGACACCTGTGAAACACTGAGAATAGAGCCAGACATCCTTGAAGAAGAAAACGTCCTGGGAAAATGCGGACCTATGCTTAGAGATTATATTGTTTTCATTATTTCTGCTTAAAATAATGATTAGTACTGTCCTGAACGAATCGGTATAATTTTCCATTTCAAAATACGCCTGTTTAAAATTCAATTTAAACTTATGACAATCTCAGTTTAAGCAGTTTGTAGAAGCAATTAAAAAATTGGACTAAAACTTACTTTAGTGTTCAATGCCTATGAGAACTACAGACTGGTGAAAAGTTAGTACATCGTAAGTGAAACCAATATAGGTAGGAAGGACTCCTCTGTATTGACTGTTGGAGTTGTGTGGCAAATAAAGCACAGATTAATCACCAAAAAAGCCTCAGTTGTTAAAGCCAGCCTGAAGATCTAGATTGGGCGTTCACTGCTGCTTCTGCTTTTTGAGAGTTAGCCAGGTTCCTGATCCTGGCTTCTCAGCAGCTTGTGAGTGTCAGTTTCTGAATGCCTGATTTGAGACCACCACAACACTTGCTGAAACTGGTGGGAGCTGGTTCTGAATAGATCGAGTGTAATGCTTCACGTTTTTCATAGTGCACCAAACATATGAGATTATTTGTCCTCTGAAATTCTCAATACTCCAAGTCCCAGATGAAAAAAATGGAGAAACCACCCCTCTCTTACATTTTGAGTTTGTTAAATAGAAATACAGTGATGAGCGTAACTGTATTTTAAAAGACCTGTTTCTAGAAGTTCTGCAACGAACTTGAGGATTTTGGTTTCAGAATATTTTCAACAGTGTGAAGTTAATAAGGCAGGAGATCCCACACTGAACAATAGAGATGAAACAGCGTATTGAATAGTCAGTCTCTCATTAAGGGTACCAGAGCCTCTTCCATGCAGTGAACAAGGCACAGATGCAAGAGAAAAAAAAACAGTTTATACCCAAAGATTGCATCATAATTTAGAAGCATATAGCAGCTGGATGGAGTCTGTACAGGTGACTTTGGAGTTCTTGAATGCAGCTTTGTTTCTTACTACATTAATCCAGTTTTATACAGAGCATACCATTAGGTCTTTCACTGCATTCTAGAAGCCAGTAAATGCTGTTTCAATTACTGCCTTCAAATGATTCCATTAAGTTATACATGTTGAAAAAAGAAGAAAAAATCTGACAAGAACTTTTTCATCTTTGTATTACCATATGTAAAGTATATAGATATTTTGACAGAGTAGCTGTAAAATGTTTACATATTAAAAAAGCTCAAAGTTCCCTAAAATATACCCATGCAAAAAACCAAACACCGGTTTTTATCTTCTGCTTATTTTCAAAGGAAATTATGCAAAATAATTATCTTTAAAGCAGAATAAAAGATAGTAACTTGCCTAAAGCAAACTTGCCTCCAATGTTAAATCGCTCGTTTGCTCTGAATGTAAGTTGCTTTTATTTTGAAGATTTTTATATGGGATGTTATTCATGCTTTTGTTTGTTCTTTATGTCAAAGCAAAAAGGGATAATCACTCTTTCTTTCTGCAGACCTTGGAAGATACAAAGTTCCAGAAAATAGAAGGAGCACTGCAAACCTGAAGTTTGGTGTCATTGTTTGACATCGTAAGTGAGGTTATGGAAGACCAAGAAGCTCTCTTGAATGTCACAAACAATAAGATAAGAAGTAATACAGGACCTCGTTAGCCTAGAAATGGACCACAGGAAGAATTAAGTGTAGGATTTTTGTAATGCATATATGCAAAATTAAATTCTTATATTCCATCCATTTTTTAAATTACAGAAAATGCTAAAAATACCATAGAAATATAGAAGATATATAAATACGAACCACAGATTTTTTGTGATTCAGCATGTCTAAAAAAAAAGTCTGGGATAATTTGTGGCTTTATAACAAAAAAACCCACAATGGTTGCAGCCCCCAATCTTTCCCAGTTTCGCAGGATTCAACATCCTGTTAATGGTGTTCTGAGTGGAAGCAGAATAAACTGTTTGCCTTGAATTTAGGTCCTGGCCAGAACTTTTAAAATTCTGCTTGAAGACACAGTTCTTGCTTTACTTTGAGGTCTTCTGTGACATAACAGACCATAATTTAAACGACCCAGTATAGAAGGGGAGAATTGAAATTATAGAATTTCTGAAGTGCTAAGGCTGGATGTTTCCCTGATCACATTCACTCCTTTAAAATAGAATTATAGAATCATAGAATCATAGA
>VWZK01001689.1:0-12404 GCA_013396935.1 Baryphthengus martii | reverse complement strand
TACCCCTGGTAGGCTCGCTTACCAGCTGCAACAGGAAGTTGTCATCCACACATTCCAGAAATCTCCTGGACTGCCCCCTTTCTGCTATGTTGTACTTCCAGCAGACATTTGGTAAGTTGAAGTCCCTCACGAGAACAAGGGCTAGTGAATGTGAGACATCTCCAAGTTGTTGAAAGAACATCTCAGCGGTGTCTTTATCCTGGTCAAGTGGACCTGTAATAGAGTCCCACGAGGATATCAGCCTCATTGGCCTTGCCCTTTATCCTTATCCATAGACATTCCATCTTGGTGTGGCTAACACTGAATTTGAGACAGTCAAAGCACTCCTTAACATACAATGCTACCCCCTCCACCTCTCTTTCCTTGCCTATCCGTTCTAAAGAGCGTATAGACATCCATTGCAGCACTCCAACCATGTGAGTCGTCCCACCACATTTCTGTGATGGCAATTATATCATGGTTTCCCTGGTGTACAAAAGCTTCTAACTCCTCCTGTTTATTGCCCATGCTACGGGCATTGACATATATGCACTTGATCTGAGGTGTGGATATCAACACCAGCATACTCTCCCAAGGCTTATCCCTTCTGGGTTTGTCCCCCTCCTGCTTTGATTCTGGTTTAAAGCCCTCTCACACCTTCTCCTTCTACAGGACTATAGGAAGTCACCTGTTGAATCACAAGTTGTCTCTGAGAGGGATAACTCTTTTCAAAATATTTCTGGAGAAGGAACACAAGTATATTTATTTTCATTCGTAGAAATTTTCTTTGGAAAGAAATGTACCAGTTTTCCTTCTTTCTTTCAGATTTCAAACCATAATCAAAGCTGTAAAACCTCACATATACTGGATAAACAAACCGTGACTTTTATAGAGACTATTGGTGGGAGTGACATTGATTCCAGCGATAGAGTACACGCTGCATAAGGCTACATGGAAAGACAGTTGTTCCTCACCAAGAATTGTTTAAAAAAATTCCTACTAAGAAATAAAATCTTCAAAAACAGGATGCAAACACTGTAACCATGTGAAAGTAGTATAACTCTGTATCATCATTCTTTGCTTCTATTAGAGTGGAAAACAGGTCTTGACATTGATTGACATGCACATAAGTCATATTTTTACAGGAATTTTAGATAATGACTGAAAATTGTCATCTCACCATTTCCATTTGTGTATTATGTTCCATTTTTCTGGTGTAATTTTTCATTTCATTATCACTCTGTGTGTTTTCCCTTTATACATTGCATTCACTTCATTTCTTTCGTTAGTTTTGTTTCTTTTGATACGTTAACAGCTGGGTTTAAGAAAGTGTTGCTTTTATTTTTTGTCACTAGAGGCAAGGAAATTAGCACCTTGATGGAAGGTGTACTACAAGGAGTATATAGGCATTATAGAGCTCTTAAACACATTTCACTTCACTGTGATTAGAAAAATTTAAAACAAGCGTCACAATTTTCAACTACTTTACTTCCTTGTCTCCTCATACTGCCTTTGCAGAATGACAACTGTAGAAATGTACATTATGAAAAGTAGCTCAAGCCTCACCCTTGATATTTTTGTCAGACGATAGCAGCAATAGTGAACTTTCCCTTCCTCATATGATTTCAGACCATGCTACAGAGGGTTAATGCACTAATTAGATTACTAACTTTTTAGTCAATTGCCCATTACAGCTACAGCTGTTATCTCTGAAATATTCCAGGGTTAACTTCAGTGAAAACTTACAGGCTGGATCGTGAACAATCTCAGAGGCTGGAGGGGCAAGAAAGAAGACTGTATTTGTTCCTACCTTCAGGGAACAGCAGTTGGTACAGAGAAGCATCTAGGAGGTGGTAAAGTGGTGTTAACTTCCTGGGAGATTTATGGAGAAGCTAGTCAGGACTAGCCATGCAGCTCCAGCAAGCTGGGAAGCAAAGGAAAATACACTTTTGGAGAAATGTAGTTACCCTCTGCTTCCAGGGGACACACTCACTCCTCATTACTCATACCAGTTTTGTAAATTAAATCCACCATTTGTAACAAAGAGGACTTCTAGGGACTTTTTACAGCTAGTCCTCAAAGCTTCAAAGGGAGTTTGCCTTTCTGGCCAGAATCCTATGACTTCTGAAAATCCACAGTCCCTTTTTACAAACATTTGAAGAAACTTACTCAGTGATGAGAAGTGCGAACTGAGAATTGATAGAGGCACTCACAGTACACACTTTTAGGCACCTAATTAGGTGTTTGTGTTCAAAGACTTATCTCTGTAATTCCTTACGTAGTCAAAGAAAAAATTCTTCCCCATAAAATAATCAAGGGCAGAAATCTGCTACAGGTGCTCTGAACCTCCTTAAATAAACCTCAGTCCACAGACCACAGAAAGAGCTTAAGGAAACTAACCTCTTAATGTACACACAAAGGATACAACCTACAAAATTAATCTGCTAATTAATATGCATACTCCACAGATGAATTAGACATAAAAAATGACACACCTGGTGGGTGAAATCAAATAAGTAGGAGAATACTGGGAAAATACAGGGAATGTTACTTTAGAAGGGTCCTGTATTGAAGGTCAAAAAAATCTCAAATCTAGCACTCTGAAATCTAGCAAAGTCATAATTTCTAAAGGGAGCGTAAAATGCTAAAGGACTCAGGATTATAGATACTCCATAATTAGAGGTGGGCACTGGTTATTGTGTCTATCTTTCATTTTGCACCTGGACTTTGGTTTACCAGGACCATGACTGCTATTGGCATCCCTTTTAACAGATGCATGCAATTGTACTTTGAAGATTTGGAGTGCCTCAAGTGCTGTTCACAAACAAAAATCAAGTAAAAAGTGAAAAAGATATGATTGCTCCTACTGTCCCTATTATACCTATTGACTATTCTGTGGCGTATATGGACAGATACATCAATGAGTCCATCTGCAAGAGTGTCCTGGTTTGAATCAAAACAGAATAATTTCTGTTCAGTGATTTTACTTTTCAGCTCAGTCTTTTCTAACCAACTGCACTTTCTAAGGTCAGTGGTAGCTTTTTGCAGAGTTTCTTCTTCCAACAGTGACAATGCTCGATGTCAAGAGTTAGTACCAAGGATTGGTGTGCAGACCGAAGTCACTGTTAGATCTTGTGCACCACATTGAGGGTGCAGAAAGTAAAAGGTCGCACCTGCAGGGAGGAGTGGACAGGACAGGTGACTCTAAACGGACCATTGACGAATTTCATCCTGTATACGTCCTATTTGGTGTAACTCTAAGGGATCATAAGAGCCGAACTCTTTTTTTCAGTAATAAATATCCAAGGAGGATTCTGTCTGTTCTGTCTTCGACCCTGATCTGTGTGCTCCTGAATCCAGTACCAGAATCCATCTCCTGAACACAGTTCCCATTTGCTGCTGGGCCCAGTTTGAGATTTCCCCAGTGCCTGCTTAACGGCATCAGTGGTGACAGTAATGTAATTGCCATCAAGGGTGTTGGGTTCAATATTGATTTTGTATATATTTGAATACATTTTTTTATTATTATTATTTTCATGAAACCTATTTTATTTTTATTTTCTAATTGATAAGTCTCCCTTACTTTCTCTTCTCCTTTGGGAAGGGAAAGGGATTAATAGACAGCAATCTGTCGTTCGTCTAATGGCTGGCCTGGCCTCTAAACCTTGACAAAGAGATTAGTCTAAACCAGGTCTTCCAAAGACTTAGTCCCAGTACCGTAAAACATTTACCAAATCATCTAATTAGCCTCTGTCACACAAGTCACATGCTTAAAATTAAACACATCTTTAAAACTACTGAGCTTAACTGGGGTCTTCTGCTCTCTTCTATTGGTTCATCCAACTGCAATGTAAATCTGGCGATGTTCACTCTGTTACTCACCTTTTACAAGGTCTAGAGATGAGCAGTCATGCTTTATATGCAGAGCTGTACTAACACCAGGAGAGATTTGAGCATGCAATGTTGAAGACGAGGTGTTTAAGAACAGTATAAAAAGGCTGCATGGCAAATTATAGCATTTAGGTATAAACCTAAAGAAGGAACTTCCTAAGGTTACCTAAAGACTGCCAGGAGAAGACATTTAGATGTTGGAAATTACTTGACACTGTCGGCTGTTAAAGCCGAAATATCAGTAGATCATTTTCTGTCCATTTTCTACTCATACTAGAATCTGAATCACTATTTCCATTTACTTTTTGTAACAGTACAGTAAGAAAAACTGTCTTGACCGAGGACAGAAGGGAACTCTCCTTTTCAGAAGCTTTTGATATGTTTTCAAAACACTGGAAGATTCTGTCAGCAATTTAGAATAATTTTGGCATATTACAAGGGCACTTCATTAGCAAGGACACTGTGAAATCATGAAAAAAATTTAGAGAAAATTGCAGGATATTTAGAGCATTTTCTTCCTGAAAATATGCAAAGCCCTTTGAGAAAAATATAAGCAGATGGTGTGCAAATCATTCATTGTTTTAATACATAGAGATAAACTAATATTTCAAATTAAAAATCATAACCAATCTTTAGGAAACTTCATCCCAAATTATAAACCAGAAAAAAAAAAAAAAAACCACACAACAAAAAACTCTCAAAACCCAGCATACCTTTGAATTCTCAGTGCTTTCCTTTAGCTTTTCCATTTCTAAGACCATCCTGCTGTGAATCTTACTGACTTGGAGGGATAGCTCTTGGAACAGGTGCTGAGGTGGATAATCACTCAGGAAGACATTTGGGCAAACAAACAGAGCAATGACAAGTAACAGAGGCAGCAAACCTGTAACTTGCTGGGGCAAAGGCAGATGAGGGCAATAACGCTCCTGCTGTTCCGATGACTAGCTAATCTTTCTGGATTTTGGCAACATCTGCATTTTATTTGCTGTTTAGTATGGTCTTCTAAACTATCGCTACTGTATGCCTTGGTTTACCTGACTATTAAATGATTTCTTCAAAAACACGTCCTAAATTATTTGTATCAAAGGCCGTAGCATTTGTAATAACTAACACCATTTAGCTCCAATGGCCATAGTATCATCCTGATAAACTAAAAGTCTATCACTGTTACAATTCGCTGACTGGACTGTTTTCTGTCTAGTGAAGGGGAACAGCATCTTTACTAAACTTGAAGATCATGGCATGACAACATTGTATTTACATATTTCCAGGCACTGCTAGCATGCCTAGTACAGTGACCAGAACATAAAAAGAAGAACGCTTTTCAGAATGAAAAGCAAAAAAGAAACCAAAGAAAAAACCCAACAATAACAACACAAGCAAAGAAAACTAACAACAAAACAGCAACAAAAACCCACAAACAGGAAAGTACTTGTGGAAATGCTTTGTGTAATGAATCTTACTATTTCTTCAGTAAAGTAGTTGTTTCACAGCTGCAAAAGTGATACTGAACTCTAATAAAACTGTGCTAAACTGAAGAATCTCATGGTGTAAAATTTTCCTCTGAATGACTATAATGTGGATTTGATGTGATCCCATTAACATCAATAACACTAGTTTAATGAGTTTGTCTATATTTACTCCAGTGTGACTGAGAGCACAGCTTAGTTCGCAAGATAACAAAGCACTTGCTGGTAGACAGTGCACCAGTACAGGAGTTGAGTGGGAACATCCTAGTCTATGGAAACAGCATAGGTAGAGAGATTAGTACTGATGAAAGAAAGAAAGAAGCAAGTGGAAAGCCTACCTGGCAGTGGCAACACTGAAGTGAGATTTTGGAGATGGATTCTGCCTCATGCTTTCTTCACAAATACATTCTTTGTCTCTATCTCACTTCTCCATATGAGTTGTAACACTAGCAGTTCTTTTCTCTAATTCTGTTTATATCTCAGGCTAGATTTTGAGACTCAGTCCTAATCAATAGTGTTTCACAAGACAGACATAGGTGTGTAGCTCCTGTGGTGTGACAGGGCAGCCTAATGAGAGAAGAGATGCAACAGGTTTCCTGGATGGAAAACTCAGGGTCTATCATGGTATCTGACACAACAGAGGCTTGAGTTCATCTGAGATACTCAGTGCCACATGAACACTAACAACACGTTTTCAGAGGAAAGGTTAAAGGAGAAGGCAGAAACAGAGGGATTCTGAGCACAAGTGAAAATAAGCAAATTGGGTACAAAAATGTAAGTACATCAGAACTGGAGTCTTCAGCTGTTCGTATTCAGGATTAGGACTCTGCATTGACCTGTTACCTTGCTATGAATATTCACGTCGATTAAGTGATAAGGAATGACGTATGAGGTGAGGAATGATGTTTGATATAAGGAATGTTAAAGAGTACATTTAATTATCCCTTGGAGGGAAGATGGTGAAATTCTTTAGGAGCTTTAATAAATGCCAGCAAGAATCTGAAGTTAACCTGCAGCTCACTCTGCCAACAATATAATTCACAGGTCACAGATACCTCTAGAGATCATCTTGTCCATCTTGCTCAAAGGAGGGTCAAGGTTGCCCAAAGTGATGTTCAGTTGGGTTTTGAATTTCTCCAAGGATGGAGAATACACAGCCTCTCTGGATAGCAGGCTCCAGCACTCAACAGCTTCACAGTAAAAAAATGTCCTCTTCTGTTTAAATGGAATTTTCTGCACTTCAATTTGTGCCTCTTGGCCTTAAACATGAGTTAACTAAATAACTAACCAATAATTGAATAAGATATGACAGTCCTGCATAAATAAAGTGAGTGATATGCTATCTGAATAGGCTAATGTATGTGGATATTGAAAAGCAGCAGCCCAGTATGCAGGCTAACAGTAATTGGTTTTCTTAATTTTCTCTTTCGTGTACATTTCTAACTCTCTAACTCCCATATGAGTTAGTGAGCTATTATGTAGAGGCTACCTATTAGATATAAAGCTTTACAAGCTCATTGTTGATAATGTCAATGTCATGAAGAAAATTCAGGCCAGTTACAATATGTGGTACAAAGCTATCTAAAATTGTAAGTGTGGGCGTTTCAAGCGTGGGCCTTATCTCATTTGAAATTGAAATATGTTTGCAGTGCTTGAATGTGGGAAGATTAATTAGCACCTCTGTTTCAAAATAAGAAGGAGTAGAAACCCATCACAAGGAAAAGGGGTAGTGACACTGTCGACAGCTATGGAGAGAGTGTTTTTCAGCTGGAAAATAGTGCAGAAAAGAAACAAATGCATCCATTTCTTTAATCTGAAGGCAAGGAAAATGATATTTGGTACAGACTGAGTTTTTCAAAACAATCCCATGACCACATTTTTTTTAACTCACAAGTAACAGCAAGCTAAGATATTTAGTTCATTCTCAGCAAGCTACTGATTTACTCATATTTCAAGATATCAGTTTTCCCAGATTCCAGCTCTCGATTCCTCCAAGCAGGCAAAATGAATGAAGCTAGAAGGTAAACAAACAACAAATCCCCATACATATTATGGCACATTTCACCCTGACGTATTTCAGTGAAAGGCTGGGATACATTAAGCAGTCCTAGGTATTATTTGAAAGTAGTGCTCTGTTGTAGTTTAAGAAATAGAAGCATCCATTTCCCTATTTCATGTATTTGCTATGATCCTCTATTGGCTAGGAACAGTTCCCTTTGATATCTCACACAGGTTCACCATTAGATGCTTCTTTTATTCTTTATAAAAGCAATCTCAAGACACATGGTTGGTACACCCTTCATTTACTATCAAAGGTTCTTATTATAACTCACTAAAATGACATCGAAAAGCAGCCTTCTCTTAGGATGAATTTGTTAATGGGGTTTAGAGATAGAAAGGTAGCTATCTATATCATGTCTTACGGTCACAAGATGAAAGAGACATATTCAAGCCCTTGAAACCCTTGCTATCTCACAGGTGATCTCTGTCTTGCTTCAGGTAGATCAGTAGCACAGCAACATTGTATTTAGAGAAATGTTGCCACTGATTAATCCAAAGTGGCAAGATAAATTATTCAAACATGTAATTTAACATACAAAATGAGTAGTTTATGCAAAAAAAAAATTAAAAAAATTTGGAACTGTGATTGTGCAAGAAGAAATTCTTATTATAAAAATTTTCCATGCAGGAATATATACATAATCACACTTCCCCATTTCACTTTCCCTCCTAGCTGGATTCCTACCTTCTCCTTTCTATGAATCTGCAGGGAACGTGCTCCAAAGCACCCATTTTGCATATGCACCTTAATGGTAAGAAAGTGTGCCTTTGAAAAAGATATTTGCTACATAAATGAGTTAATTCTGAATTTTGCACAGCATATGAAAAAATCTAGATACCAGAATTATTTTGCAGCAAATGTCGCATATTTCATTTGAATCTGTTGGGAAGAAAGCTAGTGAAATGTTATACTGTGTATGTACTGTGTACAAAGCCTTCCTGAATTCACTATGTTTTTTTTTTTCAGCTAATATAAGCCCTACAGGGGCAATTTAGCTTAGTCAAACTCAAGCTGCCTTCTATCAGCCTCTTACATCTTTCAAAAAATGGTAATAGTTCCTGAAACTGAACATGTTTTGTAGTAACTTGATAGTGCTGATGTTGAACAAAGCAAATAAAGTCAGTTTGATTTTCCTAAATTCAGATCAATCTACAAATCGCTAAGTAATAAAAATATTATTTTGACTATCAAACTGAGCAGATATGACAGCAATTGTCAGGGAAAAGCATATGTCATGCACATACATAAACTTATCACAGCAGTAAGCTGCATCTTTTCATATCAGCTCAAATTTCTTTTCAGGAGTACCTTTCTTCAGGATTGCTTTGGGAAGATGGAAAGGTGGAAGAAATCAAGCACTAAAAGATTTGAGTTGCTCAGAAAGAAATGTTGAAACAACAACATAGGAAGATAAATAGTGAAAAGAAACCCTAATATGAGTTCCCTTAGTGAAAGTTACCAGTCTGCCATAAAAGGCTGTGCCATAGGAGTTGTATGCATTGAAAGTTAGTGATCCACAGGACACTGCATATACCTATACATCCTTCTCTAAGATTTAGCTGGAGGCAGCATCTATATGAAAACAGATACCTAGTAAAGCCTGTGGAATAGTCTGCTGAAGTTGCCCAGTTCCTCATGGGCTTGTGCCAATACATCTTCCAGTGACTAAATAAATAATTAAATTTTGCATGTTTGGATGGTAAAGAGTCCTGTCAAAAGAAACTATCAAACCTAGTGTCTAGGAACTTAAAGGCCTATGTGGTTTGAGGTTAGTTTTGAGACTGGAGTGCCAAGGTTTTTCAGAGCAAGGAGAAGTGTATAACCTCTACCACAACATTTCACCAGATGAAGGCAAAATCGTTCAGGTAGGAGCATACTTGTGCTGAGTAGTATTCATAATGAAAAGGAACTGGAAAAAAACAACAAAAATCAAACACCCCCCCACCCCCGAAACCAAGACAGAGATAGAGAAAAGAGGTAATTCTTGTGCTATCCAACGTGTTAAATTAACTCATGCCTTTATTCATCCAGTCGTTTTTATTCTACAGAAATATAAACAAATTGTAAAGAAGAGAAACCTGGCAAGATTCTGAGCAGCAAGAGGAATATCATGCTGAAGGATGGAAGAATAACTGGACTCATTTTTTGAGGATTATGATCATGAGCTGTGATTGTGTGATTGATTTCTTATTTGGATGGACTCTTAAAATATTGTGAGGTGCTTTTGTTCCTTTTTTTTTTTTTGCTTGCTTGCTTCTTTTGTGAGACAATGGCAGTTGTGTGCATGCGATGAAGAGGAAAAGAAATTTTGTAAATACCTATGTAATATTTATATACATATACGTTATAGAGTAGCAGCACTGAAAAATACTCCTCATAATATATATTATGTATATTTCATTGCCTTACTGTTTTTTTTTTTAAAAAAATTTTATAAAGACCTTCTAAAAAGCTAATCACTTACTTTGTAGACTGTAACGAAGTTTATAGTAATATGATGGCTGAATTTGTCAATGTAAGTGGAGATTTTTAAAACATTTTTTACGTGCTACCTAGAATGAATATAACGAAAATGTTATAGTTCATCTCAGGAAACATAATTTATCTCCTTTAATGAGTTAGAGTACTACAGCACTAATCCAGGCAGGGTGACACATTCAAAAGGAGTTTTTTGAACTGATGAGATTCCCTTTGTATGAGGAAGAGGAAGGAGCATTTCTGCTGCCAAATTTATTTGGCTTTTCTGCCAACTAGCTTTATGTCCTGACAAGGGGCCTGTAAAATCTGAAATATCAGTGACTGCCATCAGGTACAGGAAATTATTTAGAGCAGAGAAAGAGATGAAGTGGGTCAGAAGCAGATAATGTGCTGCAGTCACCAATATAAACAAACAGCAGTCAATATAGGTACACTTCCTCAACCATACTTTTGTTCTTTGTCAATGCTATACATTTTTTGTCGTATTTTATCTGTCTTACTGGAGGTAAGTTTGTAACTGCATTATAAAGGTGAAAAAGTATCCCTCTAATTAGCTTTTTATTGTAAGTTAACGAATTGTTTATGCTGATTGGATGACAAACAGGACAAAGTATTTTTTTTTTTTAGCTAGTGTCAGGCATAAAGTAGTAGCACTCTTTTCCATGCGGTCTTTCCCAAAGAAAGTGCACTGAGTGAGAAGAAGGTACATGCTAGTGGAATTTGCTACCCAAGTAACAAAGCTCTTGACTTGGGAGGTTATAAAGGAAGAGACATCATATTTACTTTTTTTCATCAATCCTAGTTCAAAGGAATGTTACTTATTCCAGCCAAAACTGACAGAAATCCTTAGGGGGGGAAAAAAGCTAAAACAATATGTGGAAGCTAAACAAAGATTTGTGAATGTGGAGCCAAAGGGCATAATAGATCACAAAGTAGTGAAACTCTGGCCCTATGTAGGACACAGAGGCTTTCCTCAATTTTCAGTGATTTCAGCACTTTGTCTGATATATTGGTAACTGCTGAAGTGTAACAAAAAATGAAAGCAACCTATTGTTTAGTGATAAACTGTAATTCAAACCAGAGTCCATATCTTTTTTTCTTCCAAGTGAAAATGGAGGTTTTCCCTATAAAAGAATCACTGCCAGAACTAGAAAAATTGTTTTGAAGACACTGATTTTGCAGACATATCTATACATTAGAAGAATATTCACTACAAGACAGTCTATAAGCTACTGGCTACTGAGTATCATGGTACGTAACAATGGTCCTTGAAAACACACAGTAAACCCCCTATTTTGCAAAGGTTTCATCTCATGGATTAAGGAACCTGGTATTGTGAAACACTGCGCTTGTACCAGCATCACACATTGCAGAGATTGACTCATATGCAGCTCTATCCATTTGGAGGCAAGACACATTGTGGCTGTTCGTGACTTTAACTCAACAGCTGCTATTTCTGAAAATGCTCCTAGAGGGATGTCTTTTGAAGGTTTGGAAAACAGGACAGAATTAAAATCTGACTGGAGAAACAATCCACTGCCAAATAACACAGTGCCTGGAGCAAGTCAAATAAAACTTCTTTCAGATGTCGCTTACATTGTTACAGTCTCCCATAAAGATAAAACCTGACCTATTTTTCTTTTGTTTCAAAACTTGTTCCTTTTGACATTTTATTGCTGTTGTAATTACTGCCTCTCTCTCATTCCTTCTTCACTCTGGCATTTGTTATTGTGGCGTGTTTACACTGTGCTTCCCTTCCTCATTTCCACCACCCAAAAGGGGCCTGGCGGAACCTGCCAGGAGTCTGAAGTGGCCAAGAGCATTACAGTGTTCCGGCTTTGCTGGACATGACAGGGTGTATGGATTAAGATAGATGCAAGCTTTCCTTTACCCAGGGGCAATCATCACCTTCTTAAAAAAAACCCAAAAAGCTAACAAGGCAAAGGGCTTTTCATTGCATACTTACCTCTACATTTGGCTTGAACACATTGAACTTGGAAGGCTGTTCCCTGGCTTAGCAAGCTATGGACATGTTGGTTCAAGGCACATCCTACACACAGATCTATGCATATGTTGCCATGTGTGATACTGTTACAGGTACATGAAATGTTTAAACAAGACATAGCTGAATTCAGAGAATGAACAGCTGATGGAATAAAGTCTTTTTCAACGGAGTTACAGTGTCAGTGGATAAGGGAAGAGCAACTGACATCATCTACGTGGACTTGTGAAAAGCATTTGACACTCTCACATGACACTCTAGTCTCTAAATTGGAGACACATGGATTTGATAGATGGACCACTCACTGGATAAGGAATTGCCTGGATGGTTACACTCAAAGAGTTGTGATCAATGGCTCAATGTCCAAGAGGAGGCTAGGGACAAGTGGTGCTCCTCAGGGATCAGTACTGGGACTGGTAGTGTTCAACATCTTTGTTGGTAACATGGATGGTGAGATCAAGTGCACCCTCAGTAAGTTTCCAGATGAAGCTAACCTGTGTGATGTGGTTGACATGCTGGAGAG
>VWZK01001682.1:0-52556 GCA_013396935.1 Baryphthengus martii | reverse complement strand
ATATATACACATACATATTTATAAAACATTAAAAAGAGCATTGGTGGTTCAAGCATTTATTTCCCCCCCTCCCCCACGGAAAGAAAAAAAAAAAAAAAACCAACAACAAAACAAAAAAAAATTACACATTTAAAATTCAAAATGAGCTAGCAATGGCTTATAGTCCTAGTGTGCAATATGGATATTACAAAAGGCTAGAATCCTCCCTCTTTGTCTTTTTTTTTTTCATTTTTGTTTTTTAAAGTTGTTTTTTGTATTTTTTTTGCTACATTGGAAAATTTTTTTTAATTTTTTTTTTTTTTTTCTTTACAAAATTCCTTCCACGCAGACTTTAATCCAGTTGAGTTTGTGGCTAGAATGAACAATCTAGTCAATAGTTTTTATTTGAGTTTATTTTTTTTTTTTGCTCTTCAGCAGTGAATGGTAGCAGAATCAGGAGGGTCCATCTCAAGGTTTATTTTGTTTGGTTTTTATCTTGTTTTGGACAGAACAGTTCCTTTTCCTCTCTCCTCTTTCCCCCTCCTCATACAGTTAGTTGCCTCTCCCTCTCTTTCTCTGGTCATTCTTTTAAGCACGTTTTTCTCACTAGTATTGTGTTAACAGTCTATTGATATGGTAGCGCCAAGCGAACGACCACCTGCGGTACCGGGGAGCTCGCTGCTGTTGAGGCCTCGTTCAGAAAAGCCCTTAAGCGTGGGCTGGAACCGGTGCCCCTGCCGAAAGCACCTCCTCAAGAGTTTTGCTGAATTAAAGCCTTAACACGGCGGGATCGAAAGGCGGGTTTGACTTTCTCGACTTTTTGTTGTTGTTGTTGCGAATAGAGACATAGGAAGAGATCGACAGAGACAGGGCTTGGAGAAGGTCGAGCGAGCCGCGCTCTGGGGCAGGGCCAGCCTGCTGGGTGGCCCCGGCCGGAAGGGCAGAGCGGCCACCGTCCTCTCAGGGTCTCTGACCTTCGGCGAGGGGGTCAGGCCCCGCCAGGGTGTCGCATTTAGCCGGAGCCTGTCGGGAAAGAAATCTCATTCCCTGTGCCAGCTCCCGCAGAAGAGGCGATACAAGTCTGGGAGAAAGGCTGAGATGGCAGGGAGCAGGAGGGTGCCTTGGGGAAGAGAATGGTGTGCATAGATAAACGTGGGCCCTTCCGCACGCGTGGAACGAGGGCCCCGGTCCGGCGCGGATCCCGGTGCGGTCGCACTGGCCGCGCCTGCCTACGGCTGCCTCCCGGGATGACAGGTTACTGCCAGCGTTTCATCGCTGGGCCGGCGTCGGCGGAGCTGCCGGTAGATCTTTCACCCCCTTTTCTCCACACGCTCCCGCTTTTTCCCGCTGCCGTGCAGCGATTCAGTCAGTGGAGTCCGGTGCGATAGGAAAGGGGAGAGGTAAAACCACCGCGTCACGGCGCAGCTTCCCGGTGGAAAATCCACCTGTCTATCCCGAAGGGCAGCGCGTCCCACGTGGGCCCCGCGCCCTGCCGTGAATCCAGACCCACCCCCCCTCGCCTGCAGCGAGCGGCTTTCGTCTGCGCCTCGCGGGATGTCGGACCGATGGCAGCAGCTCGATCCTGCTCCCGCCAAAGTCACTGATACGCGTCGCGCCGATGTCAGCGGTACAAAATCAACACATCTGTTCCGCAAGATGCGGCTTGTGTTACATCCAAGGATTCCTCTTGGAGCCCATCACCATACTATCTAAGTAGCTGAATATGGGGGGAAAAAAAATGTACAAGTACAGAACCTGCAGCAAATGCCGTTACAGTAAAAATCTTTTTGCCCCATCCCAGTTCTAGAAATTCCAGGGCCTCGTTCCCTCGCTCTGCCCCAGGAACGTGAGCTTCATTATATTCAAGAGTGGGGTTGTGCTAAAAAACATACAGCTGAGGGCAGGGGATATACCAAACAAAACAAAAACAAACAAACAAAAACCCCTATAAAAATAAAAGCCACACAAATAGCTGATAGAGGAAAAGAACTCCAAAGAATTAAATAAACTACAAACTAGTAATAATAATATTTCATTTGTTTTGTTTTCATTTGTTTCATCTCTACAAAATTCAAGTTAGAGTTCGGAATCGTGCAGCTCCGGTCAGTGCTAGGAGTGTGAAGTCAGCCTCAAACCGTAGCATTAAGGCCCCCCCTCCCCTGCCACCCCCTACAAACAAACACTACATTGAAGGAAAATTTAAAAAAAAAAAAAAAAAAGGAGAAAAGAAAATAATTGCACACAATTAACCATATCTAAGGACTATCCAGAAGGCAGGTGACCCCCCTCATCCCCCTGGCATTGGTGGCTTCTCTTTTGTTCTATATATAGTAATAACCTTTACAGGAAAAATACTGTACAACTTTTTTTTTTTTTTTTTGCCTTTCCTTTTGAAACATTATCTGAACATTCTGTCCCCACATTTACACAGCTGAGCTGCTTGTTTATAAATCAGACCTGATCTGCACCAGTTCCTTAGGGAAATAATTAGAAAAAAAAAAAAAAGAAAAAAAAAGAAAGAAAAGCAACCTAAACTTCTTGGGGCCTTTATCTGCTCAGGGAGAAAACAAACTATGGGATCCCTTAGAGCTGAAGTGCTCATGAAGCTGGGGGGAGGGCGCCTGCATGATGTCAGACAAGAATAATCAGGGTTTTGTTTTTAAAAAAGGGACAAACTTCAGACACAAGGAACCTTTTGCTAGGCTGGTATACTTAACAAACTGGCACCAAAATAACTATTAGCAGAATGAATTCATAGGGCTTGTCCTTCTGGAGCCCAGACACGTATAGACAAGCCCCCTCTCAGCCTCAGGTGAGGGTTTGGAGTCAAAACAGCGACCGGCTCACCTGTCCGAGCCCGGGACGATGTCCTGTAGTGTGTGTTCCCGGACTGGGACAGGAAAGGAGAGCTGGGAAGAGCACGTAAGCAGGGGAAAGCCCAAGCTTCTGGAGGTGGCAGGTCTCAACACGGTAGAGTCGCATTTGCTTACGCAGTGCCCAAGCTATTAGCCCGACTTGTCAAAATTTATCAGCGTGGACCCAGAAATGCATTAATTCTTGGCTGGGCTACCTCCTGGCCTCGGCCAGCATCTCCCCCACGGCTGAGCTCTCTGTGCTGCGCGTCTTGCGGCAGCCTCATGTTTTCTAGCTGCAAAAACCAACTGCGACAGTCAACAGCCTTGTCCCTCCTCCCCGCCCCAGTGCTGCGCAAGAGGGTCCCCCCAGTCTGAGCAGAACATCCCACAGTGGGATCCTGAGTGTTTCCCTCTTTAGTGGTGCCCTCCCCCTCCCCCAGAGATGAAGAAGATCCCTATCGGCCCGTGCAGGAAGGCGGCCCTGCCCAGCCCCGGCGAGGGGCTGGGGACGAGGCCCTGAGGGCTGGGGACATACCTGTCATGGTACGACCCCTCGGGTCAGAGCACAAGGAGTATTTTCCAGGTTGCGTTAATGGCTGGGATGCTCTTCTGTGAGCACGGTGCTCCCTGTGCTCCACCATGGGACAGAGGGTCAGCTCACAGCCTCCTGAGATGGGGATACTGAAGCACCACAAAAAAAAACAACGCCTCACCCTCAACAGAGAGGAAGCACCTGGGGGGGTGTTGGGATGAGATGGAACAGGATGGGAGATTAACCCCAGTCCTCCAGTGTGACAGACCCTTTCACTGCCCGCTGTGCTCTTCCCAAGTTACTTCCGCTAAATCCCTACAGGCAGAACAGCAGGGATGAGGAGAGGTGTCCTACAGAGAAAGTGTAGACTGAGAAAGCTTTACAATATAAATAGCATTCAAAATTATTATCATTAATAGTAAAAAGGATCTGGAAGAACAGAGGAGTGTCCCATTCCCACCCCTGCTCATTCATTAATGCGTCCTCATTTACGTGACAATAAATACCCACTCCCACCCTTGCCGTCTGATGCCGTCATTTAATGCTGGAGAAAGAAGGGGGGAGAGGTGGAGAGCGAGCGAGCGCACCCCTCACCCCTCCTTCCCACTGGCAAAGCTGAGCTGGTTGTCTTCGTGACACCAATTCCTTGAATTTTATATATGTGTGTGTGTGTGTGTGTGCATTCTATAGAGACACACGCACAAATATATAGTTCTAAAATTCATTCCCTGTTGTTCCCACCCACCCCTCTCCAAGAAGTGGAGATTATTATTAATATCGTACAACTGAAAACATGGAAAAATAAAACCCAGAAAGAAAACCGGGAGGGATAGAGCCCCACCCATAACAAAGGGTCCCCAGATGGGCACAGGCCCCACGCACCGTGCCGGGAGCAGGGAAAAGCAGCTGGTACCCTCAAGGTTCGTGTCCGTGGAAAAAGGGTATTTTTCGCTGCGTCCTGCCCCCGTGTTCCGTGATCTGCAGAATGAAGCGATGCAGCACCAGTCCTGCTGCCAGCCTGTCTCTCTTATGGGGCCTGTGGAGGAGTGTGGGTTTCCTTCTGTCCTTCTTTCCATCCTTCCTCTCTCTTGTGTGTGTGGCACGGAGTTTGTGTTTCACTTGCCATCCCAACCTTTGTTCTTGCCTCATATGGGGTCCTCTTAGTAATTCTGTTTAAGAGCAAAACCAAACCACTGCCGCTGCTGTCTCTGAGATTAAGGAGAAGCTGCCGGAGCAACGGTAGAGGCTGGGGCAGCAGCTGGAGCTGGAGCAGGAGCCGGGCCTGGAGTAAGGGCTGGCTCGCCCTGGGGCCTGGAAGCATCGCCGTGGTCTGTGGAAGAAGCAGCCTCCTCTGGTTCTCCATCTTCTTTCGTGGCCAGGCCCTCAGGGTCAGGCAGCGATTCTTCAGAATCTGTGTTCAAGTCTTCCTCTTCATCATCCTCCTCATCGTCATCATCATCGTCCTCCTCTTCGTCATCCTCCTCTTCTTCATTCATCTCCTCCTCATCATCCTCTTCATCCTCTTGGGAAGAGTCATCCTCGTCCTCCACATCACCAGAGCCAGATGCCACCGCCGGCCTCTCCTGAGGCGCGGTCCCGGCTCTGCTCGGTGACGGACCTTCGGTGACTTCCGACTGCTTCTTGCTGAGGTCCAGGGAATCATTGAGGCCCACGCCGGCCGCGTTCTGCAGGAAGAAGAGGGAGCTGTTGTTGTCGGTGCTGAGGTTGAGGGAGCTGTCCAGGTTGATGGAAGAGTTCTGGATGTCGTACTCGAGGGTGGAGTGGGCCAGGCCCTCAGGGCCAGGCGAGATGGCAGGAAGCTCCCCTCGCTCCTGCTTCTCGTGCTTGCGCTTGTGCGAGTCCATCTGCGACATGCCCACCACGGTGTGTTTGCAGCCAGGGTAGGTGCAATGGAAGTGGGAGCACTTGAGTTTGTACTTGCAGTCAGGCACCTCGCAGTCCACGCTGGAGCTGAACTGGCAGAAGCCGGCAGCGCTGATGACGTCCTGCTTGCCGTGGTGCTTGCGGTGGGCCGTCACCT
The DNA here is from genome assembly GCA_013396935.1 of Baryphthengus martii. Taxonomy (NCBI): domain Eukaryota; kingdom Metazoa; phylum Chordata; class Aves; order Coraciiformes; family Momotidae; genus Baryphthengus; species Baryphthengus martii. The sequence goes on along the minus strand of VWZK01001682.1, from coordinate 47,149 downwards.
TGGTGCTGTCGGTGCAGCGGAAGCCACAACGCAGACAGTGGAAGTGCGTGCTGTTGCCAGAGAACTGACAGTCTGGGAAGTTGCAACTCAGCGAAGACTTGAAGCGCTTGAAATCATCCAATACCAGGTTGTCAACGCGGTCGTGGTGCTGGGCGTGCTTATACATGTGGGTGCGGCCGCAGAACTTGTAGCCGCAGTTCTCCCGCGTGCAGTGGTAGTGGGTAACCTTGAGAGAGAATTGGCAGCTGGAGTCCTTGCAGTCCTCGTAGAGGTCATAGCGCCGAAATCCCTCCAGCATCATCCCTTCATCCAGCATCTTGCGTGAGGACGCGGTCTTGCGGCGCTTGCCAAACGGGGACATGTCCTCAATAATCCAGAAACGCTTTTTGGCCCCCGAGGCAGTTGGCATAGTGATGGTATTCCCTGAGGAGAAAGAGCAGAGAGTGGTGTTGCTGACAGCCAGGTCTCCCTCCAGCTCCCAACCGTCCTGGCAAGCTCTGTATGTGCCAGGGCACAGCGCTGCAGCGGATCGCACCCCTCCAGCTCTAAGTAAGCCTGAACTCTGGGATCATGGGCTGGCTGATGCCTGCTGGACACCTCTGCCGGACAAAGCTTCCTCAGTCGGCAGCATCTCCCACCCTGCCTCTAGTGTCTGCTCTGGTACATCTCATACTGTCCAAACATTAACTGTTGCTTCTCTGGTTTGCTACTCTCCTGCTGCTTAGTTAATCTCCAGTCCTATTTTCCTCACATCAGAGTTTAATACAGAGGAGCTGCCTTGTTCTGATCCAGGGACCGAGGGGGGCCACTGTGGTTCACCAGGGTTGAAGTGCTACAAGAGTTTAAGCGTGATAAAAACCGGCACGTGTCCGCTGTTCTTCCCCATCCAGGCTCTCGTCGTGCGCTACAACTGCCAAGGACAGGCAGGAAGGGAAGGGAGATCCCATGCGTGATTAAAACTGCAAGGGGGGGGAATTTATAGAAATAGGATGGACTTTGGCCAGGAGACTGCAACATCCCTCACTGTAATGAGCCTACATATTACGATGAGTGCACTTAGAAAGACAGATGGACAGATGTTCAATGGGGCTAATTCTCATCATCACTAGCCAGTGGACTCTGAGAGAAAATACCAGTTCTACAGCTTTCCCTTGGGTCTCAAAAAAAAAAATCACATGATGCCCCTAGTAAATAAAGAGCCCTCATCTATCTTCCACTTCCATTCACAGGGCCAGCAGAACTGGCTAGTGCTCGTGTCCCCTAGGATCAAGCTGACATCAAGGACTCGACCTCATTATATCTATTAACTATTTTTTTTCTTCTCTGCTTGCTATTTCCAGAACCAAACCACAATCTCCAGTATCAACATGCAGCACAGACAAGGTTGGAGGCAAGAATTTCTCACCAGGTGCAGAACTGTGAGTGTAATTGGAAATTATAGCTTGCAACTAAAACATACTGCCCCCCCCTCTTCATGCTGAAACTGCCATCCTCTTAAAAAGAGGCATGATTTGTGACAGGCAGCGCCTGGGGCCTGAGAATCCAGAGCAGCTTGCATCCTTGTCTAGGAGGCTGAAGAAAGAGTCATCTGTTTGACTCCTGGAGAATTATTTTTTTTTATTCTGGCTGATAAGCAGGTAGTAGAAGTGATGAATGCTATTTTTGCCATATCTGGCCCTTTCAGTGACAGCCCTTTCAGAGAAGGTGGTGGTGATCTTTGAAGGCAGCCTCCAAAAGTTAAACTGGCACAGTATTGGAAGACACAGCTCAACGGCAACGGTAGCAGCCACCTCATCTCCCGCACCGTGCGCGTGGCCAGGCTCTAAAGATTGCGGACAAGCGAAGAACAAAAGGGTTTTCCACGCCCATTCCTTCCACGGCATTTGGCTCAGATTGCCAAAAGGGAGGCCAGTTTGGGGCATCCACAGTGAGACCATCCTAACCACACGTAGCTGGTGGAAACCGCACGCTAAGGCTAATTTAACCAGCTACCAGTGAAAAGAATAACTTTCTGTCACTGTAGATTTTAAATTAGCAAGCTCTTAGCTATGGAATCTGTGACCAATTAACTCTCTGCTCCCCCTCTAAACAGCTGGAATTGTAAAATCTAGTTCTTCACTTCCAGGAGACTGGTGTAAATAAGTGCATCATTGCCTGGACGTATTGCTGCTGTCCAGATCAACTCTTCCTTTAAAAAAAACAAATTACAGCCAAACTATCAAGTGTTTTTCATCAGTGTGATGTTCCTCTTGCCTGCCCTCACACAGGAGCACACAATAAGCCATCCTAGGGGGAAGACTCTGCAGGGGAAACTGAGAAACAAGTAGAATTTAAATTTTACCTGTTTTAAACTCAATGTGTCTGCCTGGATTTTACAACAGTTCGAGCAGATTTCATTAACCCAATTCTGTTTTCTCCTAGAGGCCAAGTTTCAGACCAAGGGCATGAAAAAGAGCGAGGATAACCTGGCGCACTCTCCTCCTTGAGCCACTAGACATCATCCAGTCCCTAGCAGCCAGCTGAAGATTACCAGCCTCAACAGATGTAATCCCAAGTGAACCTCAGTGGTAAGTTCAGGCCATAAGCTCGTCTTTTCAACTACTAATAATGTAAATATTCATAAAAACTACACACTATACTAAAGACATTGTAAAATACATCATTAAAGCACAGCACAAGGTTAAGGTAGTTCAGGCTGCATGCAAACCAGTTAGAAAAAAAAAAAAAAAAGAGCAAAAATATAGTTTCTTGTGAGTTTGGTTCCTTGGAACACACTCCTCTGGACAGGGCAAGGTTCCTTCTCCTGCCAGCTCCCGTCAGAAAAACCTGTGAACTTCCAAGCGGAGCTGGACCTCCAGCCATACCCCCAACCATTTACCTTGGCTTTGCTCGTTACTAAAACTGGCAGGAAGAATGACTGGGGCATTTGTAGGCTGCCAGAATCCTCTTAAGTGTGAACTTTAAGCACAAGTATGCCCTTAATTAACTAGAAAAGAGCTGGGAGTTGGGAAAAGAAGCCAAAACTGAGACACACCCTAAAAAAACATTCCCAGCTGGAATGAGAATCCCCAGCCTGAGACATCTCTGATCTTGGTCACACATGGGAAACATGGCAGCTTAAACCTAAAAATCTCGATATATTTTCTGCAGCTGTTAAGAGCAGATATAAATAACAGTGAGTGTGAGAAACAGCCTGAGCTGTCTGGTGATGTCATCATAGTGACACTGAGGGCACTTCCCTCTGTTACTTGTGCTGGGGAAAGGAGCCCTGAATTTTATGGCTTTGTCTATGAACAGGGGGCAGTGAAGCTTTCAAGACGGGTAAAACCCCGGGAACTGGGTACCTCGTGTGCAGCAGGCTGTGGCAGGCACTGGGCTGGGTGGTCGGGAAGATCTAAACAAGAATTCCAAGTCCCATTAAATGCTACGGGAGCAAAAGTTTGCTTTGTGGCCACCCTGCTGTTGTCAAGAAGCTGAAGGTGCACTTTCACTATGAATTTTCTTAGGTCTTTTGGATAGTTTGGAAGCGGTGGGAATTGCTCTCAGGTATCTGAATGTCTCAGGGTGCTTTGCTGCGGGTTTGGTTACTCCGACTCTCAGCAGAGCCAGGAGCAGGCGTGGACGGGCCCTTGGATAAAGTTAAGTGAGACGGAGAGTGACACATCCTTTTTTTTTTCAACTGATCCAAAGGTGCAGAGAAAAAAAAGTGTGGGCAGGGTGAGTAGGGAAGGAGATGAGCATAGGACACTAAGAGAGAAAGCAAAGAAGTGTTACCTGCTGCATCCTGAACTAAGGGAACGTCACTTTTTACTGGAGTTGGAGTGGCAATGATGGGCGAAAACCCAGCGGTGCTGGCGGCAGGCATGACAATGCCTCTGCTGGATCCCAGAGTGGCACTGAGCAGAGAGTATGAGAGACAAGATGGAGAGAAGAGGTAGGGGAGGGTGGGAAGGGGAGACCTAAGCAGGGCTTGTGAGAAAGATGGAGGCAGAGATGGTGGTTGAGGTTGTGGTGCATTGTGGGTGGCATCATCGGCAGCAGCAGTAGCAGTAGAAGGAACCAGGCAGCCTGGAGAATGTGGAGAGAAAAAAAGCAGAGAAAAAAAAAAAAAAGAAAAGAAAAACAAAACAAAACATCAAAACCAAAACAAAAGAAAAGAAAAAACAAACACAAAAGAACTGAAATGAGAACCCAAGAGCAGAAGCAATATGATGAAAATGGAAAATACATTCACAAATGTATGAAACAGAAAAGAAACAGAAGGTGAGGAACTGACAGCATCAGGAAGAGGAGGGTTGTCTCTGCAGAAGGCAAGGTGGCTTTAATGGAGTGGGGCAAGAGCCACAGGCTTTCACCCAGAAATTCCTGCTTCCTTGGTCCTTGTTGATTGATACGGTGCCAGCTTGTACCACTAGTGGCTGTCAGGGTGCTCCTACCCTGTGGGCAGCTGGAGCTGCTCGCTATGTGGCCAGCAGTGGAGGGGTCATCTCCTAGGAGTGTGACCTGGGGCAGACAGCGTACTGACAACAGACTGACACTGTTCCTGTCCCACCAGAACCCTTGGGAGGAGCTTTCGTGTCATGAGGCAACCACCATCAGGGCCCGCCAGTGTTCATACAGCACCGGGTCAGATGGGCTCTGTGGGTACCTTCATCTAACTGGTGTGGGAAAGAAAGGCGGGAAAACGTGTACGAAACTAAAGCAAACTCCGTGAGGCAGCCTCTCTAGAATGTAAGACTTAACCCTGGGAAGGGCAGCTAAGAGATCCCTGGATCTCCACTAGATGACAACAGAATTCATAAAAGATACCTGACTACTGAAAAGCTAACCCTGCACTGGGAGGTGGCTACAGGAAACCGGGGCAGAAACTTCCTTCCAGAAAGAGGGGACGGTGGAGGCCTGTTCTCTGCAACACTGCCCAAGTGGAACAAGAGCTTTTGCCTGAGGAAGGGAGCTCAGTGAGCTGCTTTTATATGTTGCTTTCTAAAGATGTGGTAGGTTTTGTTTCCCCTGTGTGTATAACGTGCTATTCTACAGTCTTTCTGTATATCCACAGTACAGGAAAGTGCCTCGTGCATCCTTCCGATGCTGCACAGGGAAACACAAAAAGATATCGAGGGAAATGCCAAGTACAGAAGGGGCCCATAACTTTTTTTTTTTTTTTTTTTTAAAATCAGTTATTAAAATAGATCCAACTCCAAGACACAGGATAAAAATCTCTCTCCAAGGGATTAAAAAAACCATACGCTGTTAGTTCATGGATGCTTGAGGTGCACATTTTGATGGATCCCTTCTCACAACCGATGGGAGCTGGGTTAGTAGGAGGCACTACCGCGAAGCTGTGACAGTTTCGAAGGTGCAACTGTCCCTTGGCCTCTCTCTTTGCGAGTTTATCTCCCAAGAGAGCAGCCAACGGATGCTCCACTTCACCCCACCCCAGCCCTTCTCTCTTACCTGCCGATGTACTTTCGTTGCCCACTGGAGTGCTGGAGCAGCTGCGGTCCATATTGGAAGATTCAGAGGAGATCCCCCCAGGGCTACAGCCAGTGTAATCCATGTACTCATCTGTTTCGGTGTCCATCATGCTTGGGGGTCCCTGAAAGGAAGCTGGGGTTCCTGATGAGGCTGGGCTGGGTGCCATGCTGCCAACCTGGGGGAGATTTTCATTTCTTGGAGTGTGGCCAATAACCTGCAGCGAGAAAACAGGACGGGGACTTTCACACCAAAAGCAAGATGCCAAGACCACAACCATCTGTCTGCACGTTTCTATCTCTCTGTCACAGTTCATGAGGGATGGCTGGAACATGCTCCTGAGTGGGACCCACGGCACCGCGGCGAGGAGCCCGCGTCTGCCTGCGTCGGGAGCTCCGAGCATTAAACTTGGCACGTGGATCCTGGTATGTGAATTGTGATGCGCTCAGAGGCTGGGAGTGTTAATCTTGGCACCGGTATCCTGGTGTGTGGATTCTGACGCGTTCAAAAACAGGAGGTGTTAATCTTGGCATTATTACCTCGCTGTGTAGGTCCTGCTGCCTTCAGAGACTGGAAATACCACTACTGGCATGACTGTCCCAGCGCCTGCACGCTGAGACACTGCAACAGGGGAACACAGGCTGAAACCGGCAACGCCCGTGTCTGTTCACACCAAGGTGTTATGGCCTGGCCTGCTCTTCTCTGGATGCTTCCATAGGTAGGTACCCAGAAGCAACGTACACCCAAACACGGCGCTAAGTGCCTACCGAGCACTCGGGCCTGGGAAGGCCGGAGGCAGCGGCAGTGCGGCAGGCGGCTTAGCTGCGCCGCGGGCCACCGTTTGTGGGTTCGGCCTTGTTTTGTTGGTCGCTGGACTGCTCCATGGGCTGAGCACAGCAACAGGGTCAGACTAGCACTGCAGGCTCCCAGCACTGCTCAGGCCACAACTGCTACTTCTCCACCGCTGCAGGGACGCAGGAGATGGAGGTCGAAACTAGCAGTTTCTGCCCAGCACGTGCCAGAATTCTTAGGGTTAGACTCAGCATGTACTAGAAGAGTAGTGAAGACAAATCTATTTGTTAAATCTCTCCTAAGTCTGAATCTTGTACCTAAGATTTTCAGGTTAAGCTAACACCAGTTCCTTAGCATCTGTGAACTCATTAAATCCAACAGCAGTAGACTGGAACAATTAACTCCTTGACAGTACTTAATAACTAATAGGGAGTTCTCATTCCCATGTTGTGGAATGAAAGGGGGTTCCCATCTTGCTTCTACAGCTGGCTTTTTTTGTTTTTCATACACCAGAAGATGTCCTTAGGGTCAGGGCAGTTAAAATAAAGCTGGCTTGTTTCAACTCCCAGGTCAATGGAAGTTAAAGCAACTAAGGCATAAGAAGAAGGAGGAGGTTGCAGAACTGCTGCCATTCCGAGCTGCAGCTCAGTGCTGCGCCTGAAACTCTGCAATTTATTCATGAGACAGACAAACCTAATCTGTCAGTTGCTCTCAGTTATGTGTTGGAAAAGAAGCAACTGCATCACTGCTACTTCCTGAGAGAGGACAGAGTGCCCCAAACTAACTCCAAATCAATAAGGGAAGAGAAATTTCGAGCCTGGTATTTCTCCCATCCTAGGTGGAAGCAGCAAATAACTCTTTATGTGCAACAGGAAATGTTTGCTTTAACCAGCACGTTCAATTCTTCCACATCCTAAGCACTTTAATTTTAATAGGCCAATTGGTGTACATTGAGAGAGCAGGGAGGGAATGCAAGTTGTAAATATGACTATTCAGTATTATCCTTCTTGGCTTGGTTTTTTTTTCTCCATAGTTCACAAGGAAAAGCTCCATACACTAATTAATGCTTTGATATCTATGCTTCCTCGTCTTTCCTCCTATTGGAGAAGTCCAACCAGGTAAAGGTACCTTGGGGGACACCACATATCCCAGTTGCACCCCCCCAGTGCAGACCTATATCCTCAGGAGTTTGGGTGCAGGTGTCTTAGCACTAAAGCAGTTCTGCAGCGAGCAACCAAAGGGACCAACTCTACATGCAGAGCTACCACCTAAATAACCAATGAAGTCACCTGAGTAGGAACACGATCAAAGTTCTTCCCCAGCATCCTTCTCATGTGCTTTCTGGCATGGGATGTCATTTGGTGCTTGAGCAGGAAGGAGAACTGGCAGCCCTCGCGAATGCAGTGGAAGTGGCTGTTCACCTGGTTGTACTTGCAACCTACGGACACAAAACCATTGGATGTAGTAGGTGACAGGGACCAAGAGGGAAAGGGGCTGTGGGGAGCATGATCTGGAGAGGGACAAGGCTGCTGCTACATGGATTGCTGGTGGACTGAAGATTATCAGGGTCATTTTCATTCAGGAACAGTCCTGAAGGAAAAAAAAACAAACCCACAAACCACGATCTTAAGCCTGCTGAGCAATTGCAAGAGAGGATTGCAGTGTACACGGACGTAGTGAGCTTGAGCTGCAGACTAGTCCCATCCTTCTTCATTTTGTTATAAAGAAAGGAGCGTTTCCGTTACATCCAGTAGTGCCTAATGCTCTCCGGTCTTAGCTAACGCCTTTCTCTTTATGATGAGAAGTTACAATCTACATGCTCATAATTACATTAGAAATGAAAACTTCTTTTTCTCTTTTTTTTTTTTTTTTCCCCTTTAATTATGCTCTCAGAAAAAAACCTCCCTTAAAAGCTCCAGCTCTGGACAGTGTATGCTCTCTGGTCAGATAGAAATGAGTCAGGAAGTGTTCTGTGCCACTCCAAATTGGTTGTGTAATAGGGTCAGCTAGTAAACAACAAGCAATTTCTATGGGTTCTGGCACATGGCACTTGACACTTTTTGCTCCTCGTGGATAGTGCCCTGCACGCTGGGAGTTTGTGTATCCCATCAACAGACAATCCCAAACATTCTGTAGCTGACAAATAATGGCTTCTTATAGTTAAAACACAGGGATGTCAATAATCAGGCTCTGTCTGATCTCTGTCATCTCTTGGCCATACCCTTACATTCAGAGGTACAGACCAACAGACCGGCTCAGTTTTACTCATCTGGCTACACTCATCCACCTTTACCTACATACACACGTATTTTCTCTATCATCTCCCTCCCTCCCCACCCATACGCCCGTGTATCTATTTATACACACACACAGAAAAACATCTATGGAGTGTGTTTGTTCAGCAACATTCACAGCCCTGCAAGCAGGGCAGCGCTCGCTGCACCTGCTAAAGGTACATACCCAACGTAAAAAGCCTGGGGACGTACAGACACGGACGTGCATTTACACGTCGGTGTAACCCTGCACACCCACACAAACACAGCCAGCTACACCGGCCCATCGCGCCGCCTGGATCCACACAGGCGAACGCAGAGCGCCGGCTAAACGTCGGCTTATTACGTGGCAAGCCCAAGCTATAGGCATTATATACATACAGCTGGATGCGCGCACCCCCGTCGCTCCCCAAAATAAACCCTGCTGACACACGCAGAGCCCGTAGGTGCCTCGCTGCCAAACGGCTCCTGAACCACCCAGCCCATCTTTAGCTCCCAGATAGCGTTTCATGTGCATGCCAAGTTGATGTTTGTTTAGGTATTGCCCTCCCCCACGGCCCCACCTCATCTGCCCTCCCCAGCACGCCGGGCTGTTCCGCGGGATGGAGAACAAACAGTGCTGGCGGGACTGAAAACAGTATCGGCGAAGGGCAGGTGAAGGCTCGCCTGTTGCCAGGGCAGCCGTGTGGGCTGGGTGTCATACATCATTGTCCTGCTTTGTCTGGCCCCTGCTATCACCTGAAACACCTCAAGTTGGGTAAATAACAGCAACTGCAGGATCTACTGACGGGTGTAAATGAGACCGAGGTAAGTACCGGCTGTGGCGTGTTGACGCTCAGCGCCCCGGTTACCACAATCGAGCTACCATTTGGGTATAAATACTGGGTGGATTCAAAGCTGAAAAGAGAAGTTTAGTTCTGGTAATTGTGGCTGTTTCCCTGCAACGTGAGGACAGCACCCCAGAATGTTATTCTCAACCCTGCTTTGTTTCAGCCTTTGTTCCAATCTGTGCCCTACTCTAGGTGATCCTGCTCTGGCAGGGCGGTTGGACTAGATGATCTTTCGAGGTCCCTTCCAACCCCTAACACTCTGTGATTCTGTGATAACTCTTAAGCCAAAACACAACGTAGAAGGGTTAAATGACTCCCAGGCAGTTGAGGCGAGAGCTCTGCTGGAGCTCTCTTTAGGGATTCCTAAAATTCAGAGCCCTGGATTTCAGCTCTCGACACCTCCCTGGGAACGCAGCCCACCTTCTGCTGTTGTGCGTTCGTTTTACCAGCTTCGCACCAGAGGCACTTGGCTTTAATAACCGCTGCCGTGCTGCTAATAGTTTTGGCAAGTGGGCAAGGCACAGTCTGAGGCTGGGCCACCTCTCGGGAGCTCCCCAAGGCCGTGCTCTGGCAGGAGGCTGGCACAAAGACAGCGCTGTATTCCCGGCTGCTCACGAGTGGCTGTGGAGAGGGGTTTTGAAGGAGAAGGGAGTACTTCAGTGAATGCTCTTCTCCATAGCTCTGTCTCTGGTTATCTGCCCTTTGGCTTTCAGTATGTGGCACTGGCAATGGCTAAAACCAAAAAAAAGTCTCATCTGAAGCTGCCTGGCATCAGGCAAAGCAGCAACTTCCTTGCATCAGGAAGACTCACACAAGGCACTCCTCAGAACAGGCGTTTGCACTATGCTTTTTTTTACTCCTAAGAGCACTCCTAAACTCCACCTAACACAAGCAGCAGGCCCAAAAGATCACAAAGTACATTAAAAAAAAAAAATAATTAAAAAAGGCCTTGACAATTAGATGAAAAACAAAGGGGAAGTTGTATCTCCATATACGTACCTATATGTATATAGAAATAATCCTCTATATTATAGTTTATATCCATTTAACTGGGATCTATTTGGGAAAACACGCTTCAAGTCAGATCAGGACCTGCCTTCTTCTTCTTGTTCAGTGACTTCATGACCAAATACATCTTAAGTGTAACTCGGAGGCTCTGACTCGTGGCATTCTTAGGCCAGGCATGGGACAGACCACATGAGAAAGGTGACGGGGGCAAGAGAGGAAAACTCACCTAGTCTGCCGCACTCTTCTCGCTTGGTAAAATACTTGAAGCCGTTGGCCGCCCTTCTCTCTGCCTTCTCGTGTTTTTTCACGTGCCAGGGCAGCTTGGTGGTGATGTTAGTCACAAAATAGCAGCCAGGACGAAGACAGTGGTAATGCCCTCGCATCCTGAATTCACAGTGCTGGAGAGGAGCAAACAGGCAGGTTGCTTTAAGTGTATCTAAAACAAACGCGCTCTCATCTGCTGCCTACTAATCCCGTTCCTCTGAGACGTGAGAGAGGGGCCTGAACCGATACTCTAGATCACATCCATTTTATCTTCCACAAGCTGCAATGCAGCCGTGTTGCCTGTCGTGTAGTAGTTTGTATCGCTCGGATGGATTTTGGATTGCACTGTTCTCCTCTGTAACATCCCGCATCTTACCCTTGGCTTTCCCTGGTATTCATCCTAGATTTTATTCCTCGTGTGTCACTTTGCTCATTCTAGTTGCCTTCTCCACTCCACCCAAGTCAATGAAACAAAAAAAAGTCAACGTGGTTTTACCACAGCAATTTTCAATTTGATGGAAACCAAACATTTTGCTAGAGCCTGTACTTGAGACCCCTCCATAGTTCTGTAGTTAGACCAGGCCTCACTCAGCCTCGCATCCTATGGAGTCATCTACTTGCTCTTTCCCGTTCTCCTTCTCCCCAACACGTGCTCCAACTACAATGCCGCTTTCAAATTCCTCTTACCTGGTTCGGACAGAGACACTGCAGCGAATAGTAAGCGAACTGGTCTCGCACATTCACCAAATTATTGTTGGGGTTGATGTGGTCCAGGCAGTGGGATTCTGCTTTGCCAGAGGTTTTGCACACGTACTTGCAGTTCCCAAAGAGACAGTGGAAGTGGAATTTGTTGGCGTACTTGCAGTCCGTTGCCAGGCAGGGATCACTGGAATACATCCAAAACCCAGTCGTCACCCTCACTCGTTTCACACGTTTGTTTCTTTGCCAAAATTTAACTCAAGGGGAGCCCGGCCGAAGCCTCTGTTCCAAACATGGCCTACAGATTTCCCACAGCCACCTTCCTCGTCAGTAAAATTGATGCTGGCAACACTACCGCAATTCCACCAAGCTAGTGCACTTTCTTGATTAAGATTATTAAAATGCAGCAATGCACGGTGGGTTCTGTAGTCTTTGAGGACCACATTTCCAATGTAAAGCTCTGTCGAGATCTGGAGAGATGCTGGTTCTCCCTTTCTGCCTGTACTGACCTCCATGGATACATATTTCCTCCCATCTCAAATTCATGTAACCGAAATAAAACTCTGGGGCGCACACGCTGCGAGATGCCAGGGCTTCCCCCGATTAGACAAAATCAGCAGTAGCCCATTTAATCAGCTAAATGGTTTAGGTACCTTACTGCCTGCCTCATTCCATGGCTTTCTGGCTGCACAAACAGAGGTCAGACTGGAGCTAGCTGAACATCGATCTCACGGATCCCAAGCTCTGTACCCAGTGATACGTGGAACGGAATTAATGCACTTCATTGGAAGCAGACAAATGACTGTCAATATACACCCCAGAGACCGATGCTCCATCAGCCTCAATAACTAAGCTGTAACACCTAACCTGATGCTGGACTCCTCCGTAAACCACAGAACTTCTGGGCCTCTTTCTCTCTACCTCACAGAAACACCACCAACATCAGAGCAACACTACAAAACTTTAATGGTTTAGAAGTTCAGCAAGGTAAGTAAGTTACTGTCTAGCTTGTGAATTATTTTGTAAATTAACACTACAAAACCAAAGGCCCAGAGCACTTTCTAGCCAGAAGGTCTCTCAGTGGGTGACTACAGATGTAGTACTACAGCTCTGAAGAACAGTAAAGAGGGGATTGCAAGACTGGAGAGAACATAAGGAGGCAGGCAGCATCCTCTTTTAACTTACTTCTCCTGGAACTGGAGAAATCCAGGTTTGACCTGAGGCTTGGCGTTCTCCAGGGAAGTCGTTGCCAAGGGTGAAGTTGCCAGGTTAGGCACTGATGCTGGGATCTGAGGCATCTGGGGTATAGTCGAAGCCAGCTGCTTCCAAGCGAGCAGTGTGGGGGCAGAGGGCACAGGAGCTGGGCTTGAAGTGGGCACGTCAAGAGCAGGAGCGCTTGCCATGGTGACAGAAGTAGCAGATGGTGATGAAGGGGCCAGTGAAGCTTTATTCTCAGTAGTAGTTGAGAAGGGTGACTCAGAGTTACTTTTCACACTTCCACCCTCAGTTCGGAAGTGAAAACTGAAAAAAACCCAGAGCGTTAATTCAGACATAGATTCTTGACCATCGCATATAACTGGATTAAGCATCAGGAACGTGGCAGGAGTCTGCAAGCAAATGAGCTGAGGTTAAATCCTAAAAAGCACTCTGCAAAAGAAAGATTTAGGGGCCTCCTAGACTGTCTGTGCAGAGAAGGGAATTCAGTAAGAGGGATGGAGACAAAACCATTTTGAAATCAGAGAGACGCCAGAATCGCTGCAGCCGGGGAGATCGATGCCTGTGAGGGCAGCTTCCCACGGCTGTTGTGAGAAGCCAACAGTTTGCTGTGGTGAACCACAGGGAACTATCCAACACCAGAGACCTACAGTGCTAACAGGTCTTTCTGTCTTAAAATTTGCAGTATCTCCTTCCCTTTGAACCCCTTCAGACTCAGCCACGTGGCCAGCTGCTGACGGCCACGTTCATTCTTCACTCAGGTAAATCTTCCACTGCCTCGAAAAGGAGCTTGGTGTGGTTTTGAACTGCAGATTATGCTCTGTAGAAATCTGCAGTAGGGAAAATTTCCAATATCCCACCATTTCTTTGCTAGTCCCTCACTGTAGGAGTGGGAGTGTATCTAGAGTTGTGAGCAGGCTGTACAGCCTCTGTAATACAGGCCATATTATCTAGCCTACAGTTCTGGCTACCAAATTCTGGGCTGTCTGCTGCTTTCTAAAATGATGCAAAATGAGAAAAGGACAATTTAAGAACATGGCACCGGTGAGGAGGACGTTACTGTTGGGCTGGGCAGTTTGACTGCTTCATTGCAAGGTCTTTATACACGTGATGTGAAGTTCTTAAACAAAACCATATAAACTAAGTGTGAGGGAAAGCCTGTTAGAAGAGGTATGTCATGACCAGACAAAGAACAATAAAAACACTGCAGTGATGGGAGGCTGTCTACTCCATAAAAATCCTGTATCCAGTGACAACGGTTGGGTTTACAGGGTCCTCTCCCTTCTAGATTTTCTTAATTTTTTGTATGGTGTATTTATGCACTGTGAGAAACGTGGGTCTCCTTGAACACACTGTCTGTCGAGTAGGTTATGGACAAACGTCCAATTCTCAGCTTTGCCAACACTTTCTCACCAGTTAAGCGCATTTATAGTGAAACAAAATTAAAGAGGACATTGTGTTCTGTAAAGATTTAGCGGAGCACATCTACACGGGAAGCACGTGGATGCCCACACTGCTGCCCCCAGGACTGCCCACGTTCCTCTCTTGAGCGAGTTACTCAGCACGGTCCCTCTCATCCCGCAGCGTGCGTGTTTGTTGTGGAGTTGTCTCAAGGTTTCCCAAGACTCGTGCTCTCCTACTTACTTGGCGTGCTTGATGGCTCCATCCAGGGTGCTGAAGAGGGCTCCGCATTCCTCCACCACACAATGGAAATGCACCTTATGGAGAAAGTCGCACTGCGCGTCGCAGAAATCCTTGGTACCAAACCTGGCCAAAGCAGACAAGCAGGCATCTTACAGAAGACCCCAGAAGAGCGGCGGTGTTGGAACCCACATACTTCCTTTGTTTCTCGACTCGACTCCCATTCTGTTTTCTAACGTCACCGTCCCCGCTGCACAAGCGGCGCTGCTGACACTGTTGGTTGATTACTGCCTGTTACATGGATTCCCAGCGTGCAGAACGAGGACCTAACGTCTCTCCGGCTCTCCAGTTTGACTGACAAATTCCCATTCACATTTACCAGGGTTTCACTGCTCCCCCACTGCTGAGATTCTCTGAACTTAAGAAGAGTAGCAGAAATCCATGTGATTTCAGGAAACTCCAGAATCACAGGGAATCTAGAAATCAAGTGAAAAACGCTGGCAGGAAGGATCTGAAATTTAACAGGGGAATCTTGCATAATTAAGATACGACAAACTACAATTGCTCTGATGAGCAGGAAAGCAAGAAGCAAACAGCAGCCTGTGTGCTCCCAGGAGGGACCTCGTAACAATCTGACGGGAAAGGAAAAAGGAAAAAAGCTTGTACTGGAGAAGGAAGGTCGGTGGATATAGAATACACACTGTCAGTTAAGGCTTGCAGGGAGGAGATGAAGGCAAGTAAAGGTGTAAGAGATAAGAAACCAAGTTAGTTACTGCAAACTAAAGGGGTGGTTTTATCAGGGGGAAGAGGTATTGTACTTAGAACGAAGGTCAAATAAAAACAAGAGGTGATGAATCAAAAAAAAAATAAAAATTGAGACTTAGAAAATTTGCTTTGGATAGGAAAAGTAAAGACAAAGCAGTACAACTAGGGATAAAATGAAGACCTTCTAGAAGAGTAGATCAAAGGGACTGGTTGGAAAATGTAAATATGCACAAATCAGCCAGTCCAGATGATGTATGTCCTGAAGTGCAATGGAAATTAACTCACAAACTGATTGAATTACTATTTGCTATTTTTTAAGCCACAGAGAAGAGGGAGGTACTAGAAAATGGGAAAAAAAATAAAATTTAAAAACTAGGCACTGATTCTTTCAGGGAAAAAAAACAAACAAAACAAGTGATCTTTGGCAATTATCCTACCTCTAGTCTTAACTTCTCCTTCCACTAAAGTAATGGAACAAATATTAAGAGGGAGGAGAAAATCATTAAACATCTAGAGGATAAAGGAACCATGAGCAATAAACAGCATCAGGATTATAACGAATAAATCTCGCCAGACAAATTTAATTGCTTTTTTTGATAGAATTACAAAATTAGTGGATGAAGGGATGCAATATATTTGGATTTTAGTAAAGCGTTTTGATACAGTCTCGTAGATGCTTAGAATTAATTCCGATTGGCCTGGCTGAGGATGCTACCTCATGGATTGAAAACTGGCTGAAGGACCGTAAACAAAGGCTAATGACAAACAGCAACATATTGAGCTGGGAGGAGGCATCTTGTGAATGCTGCAAGGACGACTTTGGCGAGGTCTGAGCTTATTTAACATCTTCATTAGTAATCTAGGAGAAGGAGTAAACGGCGCGTTAATGAAATTCACAGAAGATACTAAACTGGGAGGAGTTGGCAACACCAGTGCAAGAGGAGAAAAATAACAGAGAGCTCTTGCGAGACAAGGGAGAAGGCTCCGCGCACGAGAGTCGTGCTTGGAAACGCACGGCGAAGGCAGCTGAAGGGGTATTTTTTATACACCGGGGACTCATGGAAGCAACATTAAAAGCAATCCCGTGTAAGAGTGGCCGGTAAACGATACGTATACATCGTGCAGTATAGATGCAAATAAGGTAGAGCAATAGTGAGCTGCGGATATGGGGGCAGAAAGGTGGTTCTGTCTGGTGTGGGGATGCGGGAGGGATGGCCCAAGTCTGCTCCCGTACAAGAACGACAACGGCAACGCCGCGATCAGGCTGAGGGGACTCGTTTACTAAGTGAGATTAAGGGAAGCAAATAAGCTTGGTTAAATGGTACAGAATCATATCCTACAAGTCTGTGACTGTCTGAAGGAGGGGAACTCCAATAGCGGAGAGGGAATTATCTGCTGTGGTTCCAGGGGATAGAACGAGGAGAACAGCAACAAAATTACAAAAAGGGAAATTCAGGCTGAATGCCATGGAAAAAAAAAGAAGTAAGTGACAGTGAAACCTATTAGGTAGTAGAATAATGCTCCTAGAGATGAGAAAATAGCCACAGTGCTTGGCATAACAACAACTCCGCTGGGCAAAATGCAAATGGACTGCGGGGAAGGATCGCACACCAGCCGGGGCAGATGGGGACTGAAAGACTTTCTAGTCTTCTCCATTAAAGGCTGTGATTTACCAAGTGTCCACAGGCGTTTGCAGGCAACTATCTGTGTCAGAGCACAACCCCCCGAGTGTCTGCCTGGGTGTATCTGTGTGTGCTCAGAGCACGTGTCTGGCCGGGCATGTACGTGCACATGGCTGTGTGTGGGTGAGTTTTGTATCTGTTCCATTTTCCTTTTGAGCCTTCGTGTCTGCAACAAAACCAGCAGAAACCATCCCAGTTCCCATATTCCTTCCTCTGTTTCAGTGGCCTAGTCCTGTGATCAGAGGAAATCCCGTATCAAGCACTTTAAGGCTTCTGTGATCGGTGTGGAATAACTAAAGGAGGTCCAACAGAAGTTCAGTGCCGAGGGCAAGTACCCAGGTGCCCTGGCCTTGCAGACTGGGGACCTAAAGATGATTCTAGGGTGAAGTCAAGGCTAACAGTACTGTGTGAAGATCAGTGCCTGCAGTTGGTTCCCAAAATCCTTTGCAAAATAATTCCATGTGGACAGCTATGTCTTACAGGACATCGACACCTGCTGCAGCTAGCCAGGCCTGAGGCCTTAATGCACTCCAGAAGGTGACCAGCATAGTACACAATTTAAATTCAAGGGAACTCTGCATTCAAGTGTGAGCTAATGAACCAGACACTTTGCAAAAGAATAATTTTCCCCTTCCTCTATTCCCAGTTCCATGCTCTCCTTACCGGCGCAGGTACATCTTCCACGGCTCAGAGAGCTTCTCCTGGACGAGTGCCTTCACTGCCTTGCCCAAGTACTGTGTGGACTCTCCAGCCCCAGTCTGGCTGCCATCTCCTTCCGCCTTAATGTTCAGCAGGTTGCCAAGGCTGGCACTGCTCTTGGACATCTGCAACAAGAACACAGACACTGCATCAAGCCCAGCACACGGCCGTGGACGCTGCCAGTCTGGATCCCCTCAGGACTGTCCCACGGAAAGCTGTGTCTTCAAAGGTTAAGAGAGAAGACAGGAAGTCTGTGCAGGTATCAGCAAAACTTCGTAACACCTCACCCTTCTGCATCCTCCACCCATCGATCCCAAAGTACTCGGGTGCCCATCTAATCTTCATGGCTCCTGTGTAAAGTAATGATAGTCCTTTAAAGGGACTATCATCAGGCACGTTTCTGGGTGGAAGAGGGGAAATCTCATTCAACTGGGGAAAAATTTTGTCTCCACAAGTTCCTGGAAAATTCTTACTGACTTCAGTAGAGAAATGATGCCACTTTCTGTGCTAAATGGACATATTCTCCACAAAGCGGGACTTGGACTCACAATTTGCATTGTGTGAAAAACTTCAAATAGATTCTACACAGAGAAGCTTTAAAAGGTCCAGGCGTATGATGTGCAGGACAGAAAAAAGAAGTTACTCGGGAGTGCTTCGAGAGAAAATCTTCTGTCACAAGAAACGCACGATTTCCCAGACCCTTTCTTGCTTTGTTGTGCTCTCAGTTACCTCCGGTATCAACAGTGAATTTCACAGCACGAATAAACCGCAGGATCGGGCCCAATACTTGCATTAGAAACCCCATCCACTTGAGGATCTCGCAGCCCTTTATAAATATCAGCTAATTAAACCTGACAGCCCCCTAAATAAACTGCCAAGCGCTACGGGAACCCTGGCTAGTTGAGGCTTTCTTAATGCCCCCTGAAGGTAAAGCCCCTGCTGCTGTGTGGAGACTGCAACTCTTTATGGCCAGACTCAGAAATTCAGGTTGTTTTTTTTCTCTTGGTGTTTGCTGGGCATTCCATTTCTGTTTTGTTTTTGGTTTTTTTTTTCCCAGGCAAACAATGAAGGATCCCTCCACGAACAGAAGTTGTGTGCAGCAAGGGGAGGCAGCAAGCGTGATGTGTTCCTGAGCGCACGGAGCTTGACTCTGCAATCCAAAGTCTGGTAGGCTCCTTCCAAGCAGTGGGCTTTACAGTTTGCTGGTTTAGATCATCAGTTAATCCTGTTCCTTCTTTAAAAAAGGAACAAACCTGAAGAACACGTATTTTGTAGCTGTGCTATGCTTACTTTGCACAGCATAAAGAATCTTGTGCAGGGCTGCACACAAACAAATGCTTATTTCTCAGCATAGGCTTAGATCTCATTCTCCTGGAGATTTCCAAGTGAAGTGTCTATTGAAACAGAATTTTGCTGAGTTGGGGGCTTCAGAATGACTCGAGACCCCAGAATTTCTACCAGGTTTACTCACTAGAGAGAGAGATGCATATTTGGAAATGCTAAAGGGACAAAGCACAGGAGTGAATAAGAAACTAAGTTTAAAAGGGACCATCAAAACCTCAGTGCAACAGAGAGCCAACGGAGGAGCCAAGTGGCATAAGGATAAAGGCAGAAATTAAACAACGCTAAGGGAAAAGATTAATGAAATAAAGAGAGAAAGGAGGCAAGAGATTACTAGGCAAAGTCACTCTGCCCTCTCCTGAGGGTTATATGGCCTTGCTGCATGTAACGCCCAGAGCCAAGGGGATGGCAAGAGCTGTGCCTGCAAAACCCATCACGCAGTAGAATATTAAAGCGTGGCTCAAAGGCTGCCCTGATCTCTACTGCAGTTGTATACAACAGGAAAATTAATCTTGGTACAGTAGAATTTATCATATGAAAGGGAAATAGATATTTGAGATGATGTATAATTTAAGGAAAAAAAAGGAAGGAAAAAGAAATCGTGCATTATCTAAAATGAATATTCTAGAGCACGGTAAAGGAGGCTCTGTTGGACACCATTACTCACGCCAGAAAGACAGAAATTGATGATTTTGGCTCAAAACTTCTAATTTTTTTTCCTTCTCTTTCATAAGAACAAATTATTCTCCTTCCCCTCCCCCAATGAAAGAAAGTGGTTTTAAGTAAATAAATGAAATGAGTAACTATAAAAAGAGAGCGAGAGAGAAGTTGCCAGTTTCTGGAAATAAAAATGAAAAAAAAAAAAGAAAAAAAAAGAAATCTTTTGGAGCCCTCCTCTGTCTAGAAAGGATGAAAGAAAAAAAAAAAAAGGTGTCAGAGGCTGCAATATATTTCTTCAGCCAGTTCATTAAATTAATTCGTAAGCAGTGGCTCTGAAATTATACCCGATGAAAAATGGTCTCAAAATTTAAATGGTACAAACTCATCTTATTAGAGGCAAAACATTAAAAAACAAACGCATCTCTGCCCCCCCCCCCCCCCCCTCCCACCATCGCAGCTTTAATTTCTCTTGGTGGGGGGAATGAAAGGCGTTTGATGGATGGCTCTTACCTTATTCATAAGCGAGGATAAAAGAGATGAATTTGCCGAGACTGTGTGGCCATTTGATTCATTACTGGAACACACAAACCAACAGGGTTTAGTTAAGATGTGCGCAGGGACCGCGAGCACCGAGATTAATCCTTCTCCCTTCAAGCTGCCTCACTCCTCACCTGCTGCATCCGGAGGAAGAGAATGATGCCCACCCTCCCCTGGGCAGCCCGCGCTCCTTTACTTGTGATGGCCGAGATGGAGAGGAAGAGGGACCCAGGTCTGCAGAATTTAGTTCTTTCAGCTATGAAAGAGTCCAGAGCTCTTCCTCCAGCGCCCACATCATCCCGCCTTCTATCGCCTAACTCACAACCCGCCCCGTGTTCCGCTCCTTCATCCCATTAGAACTTTCTGAAACGTGTCCCAAGCCCGGGGGGGATGCTGGTGGAAGACTCGTTCTGCCAGAGTCCGAGCCCGCCCAGGGCAGAAGAGAGGGCAGGGAAACAATCCTTATGGCCACAGCTAAGCAGGCTGAAAAGCAACCTCAGGGCTTCAGATGCACCACGTGCGTGTTTAACTACCGTACGGAAAGGCAGGTATCTAACAAAGGTTGCAGGGGAGCAGGCTCACTTTTCCCCAGTATCAGCTCCTCCGCAGTTTTTCCACACAGGACAATCCCCAAACACTCCTGTTCTCAGTAGAGAAGCTGGACACGTGGGACAAACCCTCTGAGATAGGTGCACTCCCATCTGCACAAGTGCAAAGATTCGTCACCGTAACTATAGATTAGCACGTGCCAGACCCAGCCCAGAGCTAGTCTGGCACCCAGTTGTTCTGTGTGTCCAGTTCCTCTGGAAGGTACCTCTTTCAGACCTGATTCAATGTCCTGTTACACCAGTGCAAGTGCTCCTGCAAAAAGTGAGGAGAAACTTCTTTCCTGTGAGGTGATGGAGCCTGGCCCAGGCTGCCCAGAGAGGTGGTGGAGTCTCCTTCTCTGGAGACCTTCAAAATCCACCTGGATCTGGTCCTGTGTTGCCTGCCCTGAGTGATCCTGCTCTGGCAGGGGGGGTTGGACTAGATGATCCCTAGAGGTCCCTTCCAAACCATCCTATTCTATGACTCTAGGAAAAGCGTGCTGAGGTGTGGCGCTGGAGCAGCCTTGGATCAGCTCTTGATGCCAACAGCAGGAATAACTAAGCGAAAGGAGGAGCTTTGCCAGTGGCTCGTTTTTCAGAGGGGAGCACAAGAGGCGAGGCTCTTGCCAAAGAGTCAGTAGGTGCCTGTGAGCCCTGAAAAACATCTGGAGAACATACACTTGAGAGGGAGCAGAGAGAGCTTCTCTGTCTCCAGTTTGGGGACATCCAACTCAGTCACTATCAAATTGCCTTTCACCCACATGTTGTGTCCTCTCTTACTACAGGTACAGGAACTTCTCAAGAGCTCGATGCTGGAAAGATCTCTCACCCGTGATCCTTGACGCTCAGGTCCAAGCTGTGCTCCTGCAAGGAGTCCTGACTGGTGGCAGATGATGATCCCATGGCCTCCGCAGGTTCTTGCTTCACCTGAACCGGATTGAACCGTCCGGGAGCTGCCGGTTGTCCATTCCCTGCTCGAGAAAGTCGTCAAAATTAAACTCAAAAACGAAATGAAAAAGGGAGGCCTAAGATGAGGTTACAATGGCAAATCAGTAAGTGAACTCACTAGCACCGGTGCAGAAATGGAAAAAGCAAAGAAAAAGTGGGGGGGAGGGAAGGGCTGGGATTGCTGGTCAGCGTTTATTGCCAAGCTGACATGATGGGTTCTGACGTCCACTCCAGCGTGGAAATTCTTCAAGTGATAATTATTGCAAAATTATGTCAAAGTTGTCCAGGCTATGGGCCCTTTAAAGGAGAAGGGCGGAAGGAGCGTGGGGGAGACCTGATTCTCTGCACAAACTGTCATAACTAATTTGCGAGGCTGCCTCTTAAGCGTTTATTAAAGACTCTGTTAATGCTGAGGCAATGTGGCAGCTTTCGACTGCTAGTCAAGCCCCCTTGCTCGTCCCCAATCCCAGCGTTGCCGTAGCGACAGCGATGGCCCGACACTGCGCCTGCCCAGCAGGAGCATCTGCCCCGCCGGGGCTATCGAAGGTGACAGCCAATGGGATCGGTTCAAACTGCCTGACCTCCTGCCACCGCCCTCGCGTTGTCCCCATCAAAAGGAGGAATTTTTTTATTGTTTTTTTTGCGGGGGGAGAAGGTTTAGTGCTTAGCCCGTGGAAGAAAAATTCAAATGAGAGGAGGAGAAAAAGAGGAAAGGAGGGAAACCAGAAGAACAAATTAAAGAAAAAAAAAATCAGGAACAACGGCAAAGAAAAAAGGAGGGAAAAAAAGTTGCTGACAGGAACATGTCTGCAGAGCTTTTTTCCACAATCCCCAAGTGACTAAAATATTAATTTACCCTCCGGCAGTACAGCTGACGGCGAGCTGCTTCTCAGACAGCAAGTGGCATTTTATTAAAAAATAAAGGAAAATAGTTCCCTCAATGACCTTTCTCTGCTTTAGGAAACAATTTTTCAAATAACAATTTTTGAAGTATGTGAAAGTTCCCCTCCCTCTTTAATCAGATCGCTTCGTTCTACTGCCTCGGTCGCTCTTGGGCAGGAGGGAACATCGGCAGCGCTCCCGTACCCACGGGGAGCACCCCGGGGAGGGAGGCTGTGGGGCAGCCCAGGGCCCCGGGGCACTGACAGGCAGAGCCTCCACGACCCCACGCTGCCCACCACGAGCTGCCCATCTTCAGCAGGAGGCTGTGGAGACAGCCTGTGCTCTTGGGGGAGCCACACGTCCCCGCTGGCAGGGCTAGACACGGACAACGGCCTGCTCCAAGTCTGGATGGCAGCAGAAGGAGCTCCAGGCTGCCCCACAGGACTTCTTAGTCCCATCTTTTACTCTTCTCATGGTGTTGCCGCTCCTCACAGCTCAGGGAGCTGCAGGGACAGAGAAGCACAGCTTGCAAGAACCGAACAGGAGACAGGTCCTGTACCAATACGGTCTCCAAATCCACAGCTGGGACAACAGAGCTGGGGCACAGAACCAACCCCTCCAGATCAGAAAGCCACCTGGCAGTGAGTTACAGGAACACCACCGCTGGGCCCAGCTCAAACTTGATACAGCCTGCAGAAGAAGCCTTAGGCTGCTGTATGGCCACCAAGGACTGGCTAAGCTTTTTTGCTCTATTTCCGTTTTTAATGCAGTGGGCAAACCGGGCAAAACACACGGCAGCACTCTTCTTCCAGATCTGGGAAGAGCCTGCTCCATCTGTGGGCAGAGCTGCGGTTCCTGCCTCTCTTCTGGGTACACGGCTCCCCAGGAACCATGCCCAGAGTGCCCTCTTCAAGGGTTAACTGGACACGACCAAATTTATACCCCCCATTTATGTTACTTTACTCCCTCCCCCCAACCCCAGTCCCGTGGACAACTGGGGGGCTTCTCATTCACTGCTTTCCAAGTCATCTTCCTCCGACCGCACGAGGGTAACTCACCTGCTTCAAGTGCCACAGAGGGCTTGAGCGCAGCTGCTGCCAGCCTGGCCATCATAGGAGAGATTAATCCCTTGCTAGCAGAGATCCTTTCCATTATAGATGCCGCTGGAGCTGGAGAAGAAGTAGCCGCTGGCTCACCAGATCCTGAAATGGCCTGGGACGCGGAATCCGTAGGAGCAGATGATGTTGGATTGGTGCCAGAAGAACCAGCCGTCATCAGATTAGCCGAGCTGGCGGGAAGCGGCGTGGAGACCCGACCGGGGATGATGGGGAAGAAGGATCCAGCTGTTCCAGGAAGCGCTGAGTTGGAGAGTGCCAGGGCCAAGGGTATATTGCTGGGAAGAGCCTGGGAGAGCAGGCCAGAGATCTTGGTGGCTGGTGTCATGCTGTTGGCAGACTTGCTGGCCTGTGAGGAAGCAAGCTCAGCAGCAGAGGAGGGCGCAGCTGGAACTATGAGAGAAACGGAAGACTGTTGACTGGTGGGGGAGGCACTCAGGCTGGAGTTCTTCGAGCTCATGGCAGAGAAGTCAATAAGGTCATCGTTACTGGACTCCTCTTGCTCATTATCCTTGGACCCGAGAAGAGAGGCAGGCAGGCCCAGCACTCCTGAGCTCCGGATGTGCCGGCGCTCATGTTTGCGTTTATGGGAGGTCATCTGGCTGGTGGAGGTGAAGGTGAAGCCGCAGCCTGCCCTTATGCAGTGGAAGTGGTTGGTGGCCTTGCTGTAGACGCAGCCCTCGTACTTGCACTCCTCATACTTGTAGAACTTCTTGAAGCCATCCTTGGCGTAGGCATCATCTTTGATGTGGTAGCTCTTGTGCTTCTCGATGTCACACTTGTTCTTGAAGGTGAATGTGCACCCAGGTCGCCTGCAAGGGCATCGAGGAGGAGAGGGTGGTTGGCTGTGTGGGCTGGGAGCACAACGCAACTGCTGTCATCTGCCTCCCTCTGGGCTAAGGACCCGGGCCAGCGTGAGACAACGGCCCCGGCTGCAAGGGGGTTGCGGAGCTTTCCGCAGGTTAACCTGGGACACCAAGGCGAGCAAAAATGCTGCCACGTGAGAGAGCTGGGAAGCTCACCCCACTCTGTGGAACCACCACAATAACGTGGGGCTGCAGGTACCCACCGCTGGAAGTTCCAACCAAAAGAGCAGCCGAAGGGGACTAAGGTACCAACTGCACTTCCCTACTCTTCCTGAGAATGTGAGACATCAACAGAAGAGCGTTTCTGTACAGAAGGCAGAGCCTGGCCCTCAAAGGGCTGAGCTGCCTGACTGCTGGCTGGAGAGAACTCTAGCATGGCAGTGCCATTAGCAGTGAATTAATGGCCTACTTCAGTCAAACTCCGAAGAGCACTGTGATCTTTCCCAATTGACTCCAGGAGGTGTTTTCTAGTGGGTGCTCTTTCCTCAGATCACTGCAGACGACACTCCTGCCTTCAGAGTGGTCTGTGGCAAGATCCTGGAAATCAGTATCTGCCCTGGAGCAGGAATTCTCTGAAGAGCAGTACTGAGAAGGTCACAGCAGGGAAAACCAAGTCCCTGTGTACGCTCCTGAATTTATGACTTGGCAGAAGGAGGCAAACAGACCACGCAGCTCTGAGGCAGGATTCCTCCCCTCCCCTGCTGTCTCACCTGCAGTGAAAGTGAGTGGTTTTCTGCCCGTAGAACTGGCATTCCACGGTGCCGCAGTCCTCCGTGGCACGGAACCGCTGAAACCCGTCGTTGATGAGCTGCGTGTTCTTCTTGTGAAAGTTCTCATGGGTCATCACATCGGAGGTGCTTGTATAGACCTTGTTGCAACCCACCTGCCCCAGGCCAAAACAGGGAGTCATCAGCACGATGTTTTAACAACCTGCCATTATTACCAGTAATCATAGACACACGAGCGGCGCACACACGCTTAATAGTTCCATTTACGTGCTTCTCCTACGAGTATTAAGTCATCACTGTAATTCCCAATCTAAAGACTGATAGAGCAGTTGTGGAAAAAAAACAACAACAACTTTCTGGGTGTGAAACAGCAAGAAAAAACGGGGAGGATGGGAAGAGAGAAAGGACTGGCTACAGATAATGCTGCCTGCTTAGGGAGGCAGCGAGGCAGGAGGGAAGGAAGGGTGGTGCAACACGAGGCCGATCTTTTGAGCTTGTAATATTCTAGCAAAGCACAAACCCTGCGTTCAGCTGATCTTAGCAAAGCCGGTGACTTTTTTTCCCTGTCGCTGTTCAAGACTAACTACCACTCCAATCATTTTAAACTCGTGCAGCAAATGGGAATGGTGTGACGAGGACGGAATGCTGAAAACCTGCCTTCCTCTGGGTAAAGCGGGCAACTTTGCCATATTGAGTAAAAAAACACTGGAATCTGAAAACGTCCTCAGCTCTGCTGAGGGAGGATTTTTTTTTTTTTTTCCCTTTTCTTCTCTAGCACAACATGTGCCAATGTCTGCACCATCTCAGAAGTGAAGAGAACGAAAACACCACCTCTTAGTTCAGCCCAGGTTGATTCAAACAGGCAATAACAAAACCCATGACAAATACCCAGAAAAAAAAAAAATAAAAAGGATCTCTAGCTATTTCCAATATAAAAGAGCCTCTCTCTCTCCACACTGACACCTTGAAAAAAGACAGACCCTGCACGGCATTAAAAAAAAGAATTAAACAAAAACCTCCTTAGGAATAATTTGCAATGCAGCTCTTGGTGCTAAAGCCTAAAAAAATGTCAGTTTATATAAACAACTAACTGAATTTTATCCACACCAATTATGGACATAAAGAAAAAAACACCCCATGAGATGGATGGCACAAATTCGGCCATTTGAGCAGTATTTTCTTTCATTGGGGGTTTGTATTCAGACACCTTTCCTGTAACACACTGCTTACATGGGCATTGTCTTACTGGAAGACAGTGGGCACAGGGTGGAATTACCCATATATAGTGGTGTAAACGAGGGTCTCTATTCAAACTGGGAGTGACTTAAAGCTGTGAAACACTCCCCATACTCTAAAAAATACAGAAGATAACAAATCCCATTCCGGTCAATTGAAGAAACTAAACTTCAATATTAAGGAAGCACAAGAGAAAATATCCTCAAGAGAAAGTCACATGAAGTTCCCGATTTATCAACTGTTGGAAGCACGTGCTGAAACCGGCCCCTATTCAGGACAGCACTTGAGTGCATGCCTAACAATGAACTATGTGCTTAAGCCCCATTGACTTCAGAAAGCTTACCTGACTTCAAGTTAAACATATGCTCAAGTCTAGCCTAGCAAAGCATTTAAGCATGTGATTAAGGCCTTGTGACTTTAACTGGAGTCTTAAACTGTAGGGATAGGGCTGGAAGGGAGACCTGAGTTTGCAGACCAGAAAAGCTTCCACTTCTTCAGAGCTGCCCAATTACTCTGTCTGTCACCACAGCGCGTTCTCATGGCAATGGTTTAGGCCACGATTCTGATGAAGCAAGTACATCTCAAATCCTCTAATCTTAAGAATGATCAGGGTAAGATCCAAACAACCTGCTGTGTCCGTGTCTAAAAACGGCGTCACAGTTTCATCTGTGCCGCAGCTCCAGCTCTGGTTGTGCTGCTGTTGAAGCCTGGCTGGCTCTTGAAACAAAGCTCCCGGCCCACACCCCAGACAAGCACCAGTGAAGGAGATGGAGAACCGGGGCTGTTAAGTCTAGAGATGTGACATTAAAGTTTAATTACTTTAGAAATTGATTATGGAGGAAATTAACCCAATGTTAAAGGGCAGACGTGCAACACAAAAGTCTGATTTCGGGGGAGCGACAGATGCGGTTTGCATAGAGGCAGAGCAGCGGCATCGTGGAGAAGTCCCGGAATCGCAGAAAACGGGACCTGTTTGAACAAGTCCAAGACTGTGAGAAAACCCCGAGACCTGCTTTGCCTCACTGCGCGCACAAGGCTTCCAAAACCAGAGAACGGTGCTTCCCTTCACCCTTCCCAACATTTGGCAGGGCAGGAGCAGCGAGGACAGGGCACGGGCTCTTTAAGGAGGTGCCTGAATCAGAAGAGCGAGAGAGGCTACAAATGTCCCCCCTTGGCCTCAGGACAGCCCCTCGCTCTCTGAACAAGGAAGCGTTGGGCTGCCTGAACTCAGGAATCCTTCCAGTCCACCCCAAAACGGACACAGCTCAAACAACAGCTCTTCGCTTGCCGCCTGTGCGACCGCCTGTTCCCTGCTCCAGCGGTTACCTGCATGCAGTGGTAGTGTGTGCTTTTCCCGTTCAGGTGGCAGCCGTGGTAGTAGACGCTACAGTCGTCCAAGGGGCTGAAGCGCATGAAGCCGTGCTGGAGGGAATTATCCCGCTTCTTGTGCATGTTGTAATGCCGGATCACATCCTGTTTACTAGTGAATCTCTGGAGAGATACAGAGACAGACAGTGAGACACACGTGATGGGAGGGGGTGAGGAATCCTGGGGGCAGGGTGCTTTGTTGGGGGGCGGGGGGTGTTTTTTGTTGCTGTTCATAGATTTATGGTACCAGGAGTTTAAAGCTCAGCAGTAATCGCCCCAAAAGAGGCAGAAGAAGAGGGATTGTGTGCGTGTATTTTCTTAGTAAATGGAAAGTAGATACACATGAAAAGTTGTAAACACGACACTGGGGTGATGTCCAGAATCCGCTCCCTGCAGCTTTAAGACTGCAGTTCCTCTAACGTAATTTTAGCTGCTACTATCTCAAGAACTGCTATAGTTAGAAAGCAAACCAGTGAACTAAACAGCCTGCAGGAGAGGAGTACTCCAGGCTTCCAGATCACTCGCTGCCGTGCTTCGCAAGGCACCGGCTGCCACGTTTGTGCCAGGCGAGAAACTGGGAAAAACACTCTGCTTTTTTATAGTGTCTTCCTGTCTTGTGCCTCCCCTACAAGGTAGGATGGCTTTATTAGGAAAACAGGGACACAGAACTTTCTTCCAGTCACAGAAAAAGACGGTAGCAGAGCTCAGAGCTGAATCTGTATGACCAGAAAATCTTTTTCATCCTCTACCTGCCTGAAGCCATGAAGGGGTACCCCACTGTCAGAGCAGGCTAAGTGCCTTTAAAATGAAGCTTTTCATTTCTATTTCCCACAGACATCAATATTTAACAGTGAAGGTGGGAAAGTAAATCTGATTTTTTAAAAAAAGAAATCAATATCCATTTATTTTGAGGAGTAATTGAAAAGGCCTGTATTCTAATGTTTAACAACTTTTCTAGTCTCCCTCATAGGAAACAAATGATCATCACTTCCACTCTTTCCTCCTATAATATCAATCCTGATCAATCTCGTTGGTATTGGCACGGGAATATATGGATATAGATTTCAACAGGAATCCCTTGGAGGCAGGAGGTATGATTTCCCAGGGCGTACATACAGGATTGCTATTGCCAATCATTGCTAATTTGTGCCCACTTATTACAGAGCGTTACTTATTTTAAAATATATCTCAGCCATAAAATAATTTGCATTTTAAAAAGCAGCCTAAATCCTTATTCCCTGCGAGACCAGACAGCTCCTTTGCAAGCAGCTTCCAGACTCCTTAGGAAATAATCACGAGGCCGATCATAATAATAGGTTTTTCTGTCTTTCCAGCCATTGCATTTCTCTCTCTCTGTTGCAGCTGGGACAGACTCCTCTGGATGACCAGGTGCTGGGCTAGGAAGACCACTACGCGCACCCCAGAGACAAACTCTCCTCCGAGCAAACCCACAGCCAAGCCCAGCAGATCCAGATCAACTTCCTACGCTGTGGTCAGGCGCCTTCCGTTGAGACCCAAAGGCCTCCTGGGGTAGGGCTGGAGTTGTGCCTGACGCACGGCGGAGGCAAACTCTGGGATTCCCACTTAGACACAGGCAGCCTGACCACAGCAATGGCAGAGTCAAGCTCCCAGACCTGGGAAGAGGGTAAACAAACACGGCACGTGACTGGGCTGGCTTGACGTCGCTCCCCTGGCAATCCTCCCAGTCATTACAGCATCGCACATGCTCCTGCCCCCACGCTTTCCCCACAAATCCCCGGCCCGCTGCTGGTCTTATTGGGTGTTTTGTTGCAGATACTGCTGCTACCATGTCACTCGGGCAGCGGGAGGGAAAGAGACAGACTTAACAGATCAGCATTCCCCAGTTTTCAGGCACAATTTGTAACGCAGCAGAATTTATTCTCTTGGTGTCACTGATGTAAATCTGGAGTAGTTTCCCCTGACTTGAGCTGATCTATCTTCTGCTCTTCGTTGCAGCGGTCTGGGTTTGGTTAAATGGTGTTCGATCGGGTTAAATGGGAACAAACCAGGGTTCTAGGAAGTTCAAAATATATCTTGCCCTCTTTCAGGGCAGAAAGGTGAAGAGGCACGTGCATCCACGGGGGAGGAAAAGCACAGGAGGAGACATGTCTCCCCGGAGTTGTGCCCCATTATGTTCAGGCAGCTGCGCTGATAACTTTTTACCATCCTTTTACCTGGTAGTTGCACTCGGGGTCAAGGCAGTGGTAATGTTCTCTATACTGGTATGCACAGTGTATGTGTCCACAGTGCTGACTGCCAGAGAACCTGCAAACACAGGAGAAGGACAGAAGAAAGAAGAGGAGAGGGAATGAAACGGTGTTCTGGCAATAGTGCCTGTAAGTATGGTACAAATAAACTGAGTCCCATTCCAGCTTTCATCCCACATGTTCAGGGCATTAAACCCCAGCTCCTTTATCCCCTCTAAGGACAGTGACCCTCCCCCCTTCCTTTTCTTACTTGTCACTATTTAAAGGTGTGTCTTGAGCAGGATCATTCAGGTCTTGTATATCCCTAATCTCTCCGTCCTTCCCTTTGAAACTAATCTCCATTATCTAAGTTGCTTACTTTAGGAAGAGTAAGAGTGGAGAGTTCCTTGAACTAAATATCACACGATTCTAAAATTCTCTGTGAGACTAGAGACCACAGGAGTGAGGTTCAGACATCTCTCGTGCCAGAAGGAGACAAAGAAACATCTGTCCAATGTGGACTCTAAGTATCAGATATGCCCAGTTGTTGGACCTCAGAAAAGCTCAGCCATTTCTTTGTATGAGTTATGTCTCACGACATTTTTTTACGGCAGCGTGGTGTCACACCAGAGAGAAGACTGCGAACCAGTGGGTGAGATGGTACACCGCAGACAGGAGGTGATCATGGCAAGATTAGAGAGGAGCTTTCAATCAGAGGGACAGATCAATGGAAAGGCAGGTGAGATGGATCAACAGGAACAGAACGACGCAACACAAGCAGACCATCTCAGCCCGGGGTGAGTACCTTCTCCCGTGCACAACAGCCCTGCTAATCCTCCTTTTCCATGGGGATACGGGGCTCGCTCACAACAGAAACCAGCGCAATGCCAAAGAACAGGGTTTTCAGCCTGCCTTGGAGGGCAATTAAAGGTAAGATACAAGAAGCAACACCCAAAAACATGCACCCAATCCATTTCTGCAGGTCACCACACAGCAAATTTGGAAACTCCTGACATACAGGGTAGAAAAAAACCCAAAAGGCAGAAATGCCATATAATATCTGCAGACAGACAGACAGACAGGACACAGAATGTATTGATTGACAGACACATCAGTAACCGGCAAAAGGGGACAATCCGGTAAGAGGCGAATCCGTGCAGTGAACTCTCTGATGTATATTCCAGAGGACCCGGGAAGAGCTGAAGAGCTTGAAAGGGAAAAGCAGTGGAGAGAAGGGGACTCAGAGGGGAAACATTCAAAGATAAAGTACCATCTGCTCAAAGGTTCCTCAAAGGTTCCTCACGTCACTTAGTGCTAAACACAGCAGGAGTGCGTATGATAAAGGGCACGGGAAAGAAACCAGGAAGGGCAACGGCTAAAAAGGAAAAATGAGAGGAGTGAGGGTGTCCTGGGGCAATCGGGGAATGAGGCAGGAGCAGGGAAGCTTATGGATCACCATACAGGGAGGAAACGCTGAGCTACAGGACAGAAACAGTCGGGATGAAAAGCAGCACTAAACGAGGCATTTCTGAAGCACGGTAAGGAAGAGGAGGTCAACTGTGGAGACAGCAGGGCCTCTAGGAGATGGAAAGGGGACTTAATTGACAGAAAAGATAGACATTGCTAAAAAATTAAATGAC
Organism: Baryphthengus martii; assembly: GCA_013396935.1. Classification (NCBI taxonomy): domain Eukaryota; kingdom Metazoa; phylum Chordata; class Aves; order Coraciiformes; family Momotidae; genus Baryphthengus; species Baryphthengus martii. The sequence continues at coordinate 15,694 of VWZK01001682.1, read as the reverse complement.
TTCTTTTCCTCAGCATTCACAAAGGGAGACAGGGACAGATGCCAGGAGCAGACATGCCTTTCCCTGGGGAAGGAGAAGAAATACTGCAGGAAATCAGGATCACGTCAGAACAGGTGATTGAGAAACTGGAACGAACCTCGGCAGCGGAGAAGAAACAAACCGCAAGGCAAACAGCAGGGCTGGCTGCACAAACAAAGGTGTGGGACTGAGAGCAGAGGAAGCGATTCCTGCTCGACGCCTGGGCAGCGGCGAGGCAGGTCCAGGGCACGGGAGCAGCCTGAGTCACCAGGGCATTAACCAGGGACAGGCAGCTCGCTCTCAGATCCAACCGACTGGTCCTGCTAGTCCAGGGCTTTATGGCAGCGGCAGCACCAGCAGCTTTAAGAGAAAGAAGCTGCTCTGTGGAAGAGCTGCCGCCCTATTTCAGTGGTGAGACTGGGAGGAGAGAGCAAAGGGCTGTGCAGGGCTGGAGAGCTGTGGAGCGCAGGCCAGGCAGAGAGAAGAGGAAGATAAAGACCTTGCTGACAAACAGACACCTTTGAAGCAAGGCAGTCCGAAATATTAGGGAAAGGGAGGATGCAAAGTGACCAGAGATGCCAACTGCAGTAGAAGGCCCAGACGCCGAAGAGATCTGACTGTCTGGGACAAGTTACTTGAAGCATCCTCGCAGGAGTAACTCACGGGCTCAGCTTTGAAAGTGGCGGCTAAACGAGCACCGCAGCACTTCCAGCTCCTGCTCTCCCTTCCACGTGCCACAGCAAGGTGTGCGTGTGGGTCTGCGGGGCAGGAAGGGAGAGGCGAGTGTTCTACCCGGCCCTGGGCTCGGGGAAGGAGGGAAGCGGCCAGCCCAGCACAGAGGGGAAATTCTGCTCGCTCACTCTGTCAGGTTAGGCTCCTAAAGGGTTATATTTACCCTGTGTTTCTTCTGACACTTGAAACAGTTCAAAGCGATTAATTTTTAAAGCACAGCATCTGTTTAGCTTTTTCATAACAGGAAAGCTTACACACCACACACTTACTTACACGCAGACACGCGCGCACATTGACATGCACGTCCTCCGAGGTACATCAACACCCCACTTCATTTACATGAGCGTACCCACAATTTCCCTGCACGCGAACCGACACACACCCACCTGAAATGAGCAAACTCACGGACCATTTTATCACTCTGATATGGAAATCCAAACTCCAAAACTATCCACACAGGCACACGGATGCATTTTCACATGAACAACCCCTTCCCTGTTCCCTTACTTTAATCAGCTCACTTATTTATATATATATATTTATTTTTTTTTGGCCAGAAAGAAATAGTGTTGATCTGGCAAGAGTTAGAAAGAAAAACCAAGATAAATAAATAATAATAAAAATAATAAATAAAGAAGTCAGCATGCTTAGAGAGTGTTTACAGACTCATTACCCTGTAACGATGATGTGAAAGAAGGAAAAAAAAAACCCACCCCAATTATAAGGGGGGAGGAAACCCACACAGAAATAAATATTTAAGCAAGTGCTGCCAGAAGCACCATCTGCTGAGGCACTAATAATAATAATAATTTTTTTTCTGTGGTCTTTTTTTTTTTTTTTTTTTTAATTATAAATATACAGGGAGGGGGGGGAAACAACCCAACCCAAACTAGCTAAGTAAGAGGTTTTGTTTTGTTGTGTGAGAGAATGGATTATCCCTGGGCAGCTTTTGGCAGTGGCTTTGGCAAACTCATTAAGCTAATTATGCAGTACAGACAGAGAGTGTCGTGTCTCTCTCCCCCCACCCCTTGATTTTAAGGCTTTAAACTGTTTTTAAAATTGTGTGTAAATTGAAGGGAAGTGGCTGTGCTGCCAACGGGAGGCTTGCGGAGCTTTTTAAGCAGGATGTGGTGTCCCTTCGTTGTCTCACAAGCCTCCCTCCGTTACCTGCCTGACCCAGGGGAAGGGGCTTGCGGAGCACGGCGAGGAGTGGATGTGGGTGAAGTGTTTGTACAGCTCTCTGCTCGAGAGGGGAGCTGGGGCAGCAAGGGTGGCACTGCTCTCTCGCTGCAAACTCCGCGATTCCTCTGCAATAAAAAGGTGCTGCTCCTTCTGCAAAGATGGGTTTAAAGCCCTGCTCCATTCCTGCTCTCTCCAGGGTGGCAGCACCTGGCCCCGTGCACTGGAGGCTTTGCTGCTGGAGGAGCTGCAGGCGGCGGTGCGACTGTCCTCTCTTTCCGTGTGGTCTTCTGCGCACATTAGTGATTTAGGCAAAAGGGAGGGAAGGAAATCACCTCTCGTGCCACTCTGCAGCTAAGGAGAGCACTGTGCCCACCCTTTCCCCTGCTGAGGTGCCAAGATCTTCCTTTGCACCCTTCTGGCTGCTGACTGCTTCCCACAGGGAGACGCTCCGTAGACTCTGGCAAGGTGGGAAAGCATAGCACATGTTTCCCTCCTCTCCTGTCAATAAGTGCCCGAGTGCTGGTGGAACAAACCCTTCAGTTTTATCTCTGGAGAGCAGTGTTCATTTGCTGCCCTGGCTGGTGTCTTTCCACATACAAGGGGCTTTCCTTGTGACCCTTCTCCCAGCACAGCTGAAAGATTCAACAGGCCAGGGGCAAAAGCTGATGGACCCTCTACACCGTGAGGGTTATAATCCAGGCAGGTGTCACACAGTCATCTCCTCTGTCCCTCTGTCTCTCCTGGCATTACTCACTGTCTCACCACAAGAGCCTTGGGCTCCGTCTCGGCATCGCTCAGTCCTGACCTAAGCTGCCCACAGCCGCCACGAGGTGCCCCAGCCTGCACCTCATTCAGCGAGGGGTTCTCATGCAACGCTTTCTAGGATAAATATCCCAGGTTGATGCCAAGACCTGCCTAAACTCAAGCCCCTTGTGAATTCCTCCAGCCAAGATTCTCGGAGGTGCGATGTCCCGGACGCAGCACAGCAAGGGCCAGAAAGAACGAGAGGCAAGAGACAGCACTCCCACCGAAACCTCGCGCTGCTGCATCGAAACATTTTTCCATGATTTGTCACAAAGTCTAACAGCTCTGGGGAGCCGAGCGGGCTCTTGGCACGTCTGTACACCTCTCGCAGCTACCGCTCTCCCAAGCAAGGCAACGGAGCAGCTACAGATGCCAGAGGGAAATGGAAGTGCCAGTGACTGGTTTAAACACTTGATCCAGATGGACAAGACTTCATCTCTCCCGCTGCTGCTCCACCCTCTCACTTCCAGCCTTTTCCCCAAGAAACTGAAGAGTTTTGCCTACCTGGCAATATACTTCTGGTAAATATTTACGTCTTCGCTGACAGCTGGTTTGTCAGTGGGTAATCCATTCCTAGTGAGAAACACAGAGGGCAGAGGCGGTTAGCAGGCAGGAACGGGGCACGGTCGAAGCTCCTCGTTTCTTTCACGCACCACTGACACATCAGGAGAGTGGGGCCAGGGAAGAGGACACAGCAGAGACACCGATAAATTTAATCTCCCTCCTCATTACCCTTTAAATCCTGTACTCGCTTTTCCTAGGGAACCATAACCGTCCACCTACACCTACCACCCCTCCTGAGTCTCGGCAGGACTCAGTTCAGTTTGCTGAGGACACTGAGAAGACCAATCACAAAAACCTGTTTCCACAGAAGAAACTAAATACCCCCATGGAAACAAACAGCTCCCTGAGGCACCGTGCAACACCACCCGTGTGCGCACGGAAGGGCCATCAAGTTCGGGAGCTTCAGCCACGCTGTGAGCTACTGCACATTCCCTGTGGCCAGAGTGCTGCTGCTGCCCGGTACAGGCAACATGGCTACAGCCCCCAGACGGGGCTTTAATTACCTCTTTTTTCACACCAACACCCCAACTCCAACAGACAGATGGGGCAGTGAAGGTATTTATGCATTTTAATCAATGAGAAAACCAATCCAACGGCACCCAACTGCCACATAAGCCTGGATTACTTAACTTCAATAGGAAGCAGACAAAAATTACATCCTCAGTGAGGTCGGCAAGCGGGAAAAAGAGCTACGGGGCCAGCCTCCAGCCTGCTGAAGAGGCAGCGGTACACCAATCCAACCCCAGACAGGCTGTACGCAGTCTTCCTTCTCGGTTTTGCCCACATCCAACCTCCCCTCCTCTCGCGACAGCTCTGTCGCCTGGTTTAAAGAGGACACTTTCACACAGGGCTCACTTGAAGCAGAGATCAGTTCAGGGCAGGTGAACAGCATTAGATGCTGAAGAGTTTAAAGCCCTGGTGAGGGTGTCTGTGCACGTGGGAGAGGAAGCAGTAATTCCTGCAGGTGGTTTGGTCCCAGTGGGGTCTGTGAATGGAAAGCCAGGTCCCAGATACCAGAGTCAGTGCTGCCTCCACCAGTACAGTTAATGGGCTGCTTTCTTTTGCCATGAGACTGTTGCCTGGTGAGCAGCCTGAAGGAGGAGGGAGCAGAGCTCCTTCTGTATTCCAGTTTGTGGTCAGGACACTGGGAACTGCCAGGCTGGAGGCCCCAGTCACCTCCATTCCTGTTGCAGCCCCATCATGATGCCCCAGTTGAGGAAATCCTGTGGCTAGAGGAGGGATCACCGTGGTGTTGCACACCTACATCTGCAAGTGGCAGGAAATGAGCAAGAGAAAGGAAATCAAACTGGGATCCCAGTAACACCAAAGCAGACAAGAAGAGGCTCACAGCCCCCCCAGGCATGGCTGCTGAACTCCAGGCAGCTGAGCAGTCTGCAGCCTTCTCAGGCACAGAGCCCCTGGCCAAGTCACCCAGCACAACAAGGCGCTGTGCCTACAGCAATAGTTACAACGCTGTGGTTTTGAGCACCAGGAGTCCCGGCCTACCATCTGGAGCACATGCAGGGCACATCCTGAGCAGGGGCCAGATGCGAATGTTAATAATCCTCTGCCCTTTCCTATACACCTCAACCAGAGAGCTCCCAAATCCATCTGCAGGCAGCTGGGAAATGACTGTTTCACACAGAAGACGCCTTCCAAGGTCAGCCCAAAGCCTCCTAGGTCCACATATTAAACATAAGCCAGCCTTCCCCCTTAACTAGAGGCCAAAATAGTAGGGTATGTGTGATGGCATTTGCCACAGAAGTGCAGGCCACAGGTCCTCAACTTACTGCAAACGACCCCATGAATTCACAGCTCACAACAGCTTCACAGTGAGAAACAAGGAAATCCAAACCATGACAAAAAAGCAGAGAAGTCCCTTCCTTCCTCTGTTGGCAGCCTCACACACATATGGAGCCTTCCTACAGCTACCACCTCTGGAAGCCACATTAAAAAGCAATCCAAGGCTTGGCAAAGCCTTCGGATATCTCCATTCAGTCAATGGCACCACTGCAGAGATCGCCAGCAACACATGTGTAGGAGGTTATTAGTGGTAATTGGGCTAATGAGTTTGCCCAGTCTGAGGGGTAATTGAATCACCTCCGTTTCTGTAAGGAACAAGCAAATTGAGAAGACACAGGCCTGGCCCCACAGAAGCTCCTAGGAAAACGGATGGGAACAGGCACCAAAATATCTTTTGAGTTCTGGGACAAACAGAAAGCCCCATCTTGCCAACGGGAAAGTCGGCAGACTTTTGCCACGGAGCTAAATGGAAGCAAGAATCAGGCTCTCCTACAGACACAGCTGGATGCCTGAGGAACCGGGAGAAGGAGAAAAAGTAGTGACAACCTTGACCTTGGAGTGCTGACAGCAACCGTGTTCCCTCATCTTTCATCTTAACACACAAACCCAGGAGCTGGTGAGCTCTAGATTCACGGCTGTGACTGCTGAGGGCAGGTCACAAACAGTGCAAATAAGACAGAGGCAGCAGGTGCCACAGAGGAGCAGACTCTCCAACAGAGAGAAAAAAAGAACCATCGCGCGACCGGTGCGGTATTTATCCTCACACAAGCCGGGATGGCCCACTGATCCGCACGCAGACTTCAGCTACGATCCCCCAGGGACACACAAGATATGAGAAGTGGAAGGACACTTACTTTACTGTAGAGACTGTTCCAGTTGTGATGGAGTCTGTCTTGGAGAAAGTTGATTTCAGGTACTCAGGAGTGTTGAATGGCAATGAGACGGACTGCTCCGGCCCAGCCACCGGAGTGCTGCTGGGGGTACTGGCGAGGGGAGCAGGGGCCAGGCTGGGTGTCGGAGCTTTTACTGGAGTGAGCTTCTGAATGTTCCTCACATCGTACTTGGAAGGCCGGCCTACCTTGCCTGTCTTGAAGGCGATGGCTCCTCCCATATCTGGGCTTCCTTCTCCAGGCTTGAAAAGGTGCAAGTACTTGACGTTTTCTAGGTCATACTTGGAGGCCTTCTTGTAAGTGTTGCCGTTCTGCGGCCTGATGCTCTCACCCGTCTTCAGCTTCTGAATGTAGAAGTCGTATTTGGAGGCCCGTGACATCAGGCCCGGCATCTGGGAGCTGCTGGGCGAGGGCAGCGGCAGGATGGTGGCTTTGGTCTCCGTCAGCATGGAGGCGTCTGGACCCGGCACCCGAATGGGCTGCGCCAGCACCGAGGAAGTTTCTTTGCCCAGCTTGGAGCCCAGCTCCTCGGATTTGGCCAAGTGCATGGGCCAGGGGAGCTGCTCTCCAGCTTTCAGTTTGCGGATGTACTCCTCGTACTTGGAGAAGCGGGCTCGTTTGCTCACGGCGTCTTCGCCGGGGAGAGAGGCGGCAGTGGCGGTGGCCTCTGAGGTAGCAGCGTTCAGCTTGTCAAAGCTGATCTTACGGGCCAGCTCGTCCCGCATGTTCTGATCGTCGTAGCCGAACATGCCCAGGAACTCGTTCATGGTGGTGGCGGCGTAATCTCGCAGCGACGAAGCTTCCCCTACGGAGAACCACAGCGAGAGAGTCACGCGAGGCGCTGATTTTTCTTCTCCTCCCGTACCAGCACTGGAAGCAGGGAGGGGGAGTAAAGGGGAGAGGGGAACATGATCTACTGACGTTTGGCTCACTTGTTAGGTTTTACGACTCTTAAATTAATTTGTTTTAAAAAAAAAAAGTAATTAATACTGGGGTAAAATAAAAAGAGTTCATCAATGCCAGGAAAATCAATTTCCTAAATGTTCTAGCCGATGGCTTTTCAGTACATTAAACAAAGTTTCATAAATGTCTCTGCACTCTTGCCTTGGCCTAATATGAAGAAAAAGTAATTTTACTGGAAGTGAGACCAGCGCCAATCCGCCGAGGTTTGTGCAGCCCCGTCCTTGTGAGTGTTTGTGTGTGGAAGGAGGATGCAGGGGATGGACACAGCGTGTCTGCCTGTGTAAGGGCGGTGAAACATGTCAGATGTGCTGCGTGTGCTGGTGAACGGCAGGGCTGAGAGCAGCCAGGACGGCATGGGGGGAACCGGGAAAGGGACACCGGGCAAGACGATGTGTGGGGTGGAGCAGGATGAGGGCAGAATGGGGCAGTGCAGAGGAGAGAAGGAAAGCGGCGGAGATGGAGATGGATTAAGGTGGGGGAAGAGCAGCGAAGGTTATATGCATGAGAAGCCTGGCAGTGAGGAGTTGGCGGGGAGAGTGGAGGAGAAGGCAAAGTCAGGATAGCTCCCTGTAGCTGCTGCAGTTCTTCCCTTCCCTGCCAATTTTGTAAGAGTTCTTTTCACCCAGCTGGCTCCCTTCCTTCTCAATCCCAAAGCCTGGAGAGCTACTGCTCTCCATGGGAAAAGGGGTCACTCTTCAGCAATGGCTGTGGAAACCTACAGCTGCCTCCTGAGCAGCCAGGAACAGCTTCCAGTAAGACCAGGAAAGGGAAAAGTCCACACAGGTACAGAATAGGTAAGGAATAAGGCTCCTCTCCATCAGGATTTGGACTGAGGATAGAAAAAGCTGTTGCCCTGATGTGGGCTCCAGAGAGGGGGAAGAAGCCTGTTCTCTGGAGCGTGGGTTGAGGCAGGGGCAGGAAGGGGTTAGTTTACCTGAGCGGGATCACAGGGAGGGAGAATGAGCAAAAGCTGCCCTTCCCTGGGTCTCTCCCTCCCTCCCTCCCCTGCTCCCTCCCTCAGGCATTTTCACAGGCCACCAGGAGGGGAAGAACACACATCTGGAGGTCACCCAATATCAGTGTAAAGGAGGAAATAAAGATTGCTCTGACGTGCCAGCTTGGACTCATTTAGGTTTCAGTCTGACACAGCGCTCCTCCTCCTCTCCCTCTTGCTTTCTCCTGCAGAGTAAAGATTTACTGTGTGCAGGAGTCCTTCAAACCTCCCTCGTCATCTTTTCCAATCAATCACTCTGGCTCTCCCGGGCAAGCACACTGGTTTGCAGGGAGCCAGCACAGGCAGGTTCACTGGCAGCAGAATGGAGGTTCTGGGCACTGAGTCCTGCTCAAACCAAACGACACGGCCTCAAAACACGGCGCAAAAGGGAGGCACCACCAGAGCGCTTCCACGTGCAATGAGCAAAGTCCAAGCTCAATTAGCCATCAGCTTCCACAGACCATTTTCCACAGGCCCACAGGGAGGAAGAGCCTGCCTGCAAAGGGCATCACACCGTGCAAGACCATCGGGGTCACGTTCCAGTTTCAGCATTGCCCAGTAGAGCTGTGCTCCTGTGGCAGAAGAGCTGCTGCTCCAGCTGCCTGTGTACGGTAGGTGAGAAAGACAATGCAAAGAACATACCCGAAGCCTGCAAGCAGAAGGACAGAGACACGTCTGCTAAGTGCTGGGATCTGGGTTTAGCCCTAAATGACTTTCCAATTCTGGGCGCTTAGGCCCAGCCTCCTGCATGGGATTTTGGAATGCCTAACTTCAGAAGAAACACCCTGTTAGTTCCAGAATGGGTGGCGATGCCCCTGCCGTGTCTGGCTCAGGTTGTAGCTTTTTGTCCTCTCACAACCTCATGGGTCTGTATTAAACTTACAGGATGCTGAATGCAGAATCACGCCCCAGTGCCCAACAGCAAGACTTGTCAGAAGGAAACTACAAGGAAAGGCTGGATTACTCCATCCGCAGAGATACGATCATTTCATCTGTGCTTCCCCATTTGGCCCTCTCCTGGGGCCCCTCCAACACCCTACCAGAGCCATCAACTTTATCTTCCACACGCAGAGGCGTATTAAATAATTTCACCATTCTTTAAAGCAGTTCTCCTTTTTACCTCTTTTTCTTTCTCCTCCACCTCCATTTCAGTGTAACCCTATGACCCAACAAAAGTGATTAAGCCCATGAAATCCCTACTGGGTCTGACACTTCCCTGCTTCTGTTAAATCTGCCTTCCCCATTCTGCTTTTCCTCTCTTTTCGGACCTGTAAAATAATCCCCCAGCCTCCTTCACAATGCCCTGACTTCCAAGCACCGCACAGAAAAACTCCAGCCAGCCTGTGCCAAACTGCAAGAGGAGAAAGAAAACCACAGAGAGGATCTGATAGGAAATTATATTAAGTGTGATTTTTACTAACTTTAGCAGCTGCCCTGAAAGTCAGCCAACCCCCTTCCTTCTTTAGCCCAACCTGCAGCACACACACAAAAAAGAGGGGAGACCCTTTTTCAATCCCACATCTCAAATCAGTTTTACAAATCTCAGCTTGGGTCAGGCCCCACAGACATTACAGATCCAGAGAGGAGATTGAAGGAAACCTAGTATTTTCTTTTAACACTGGAAAAAAAATGCAATGCTGTAGGAGACCAACTCCTTTTTAAACTTCTCTCATCTGTACACCTGGTCTGGGAAAGTATCTTCGGGACCCATGGGACTGGACCTTAATTGGTGCCAAAGCCAAGACCATAGGAAACTGGGAGTTTTCAGACCTTTTTTTTTTGAGCTTTGCAAAGTCTGAGCTTGAGTTCAGGTTTCACAGGAGGCAGCTGTCTCACCACGAAGATGGTGTGAGACCCAGCCAACTCATTGCACGTACACTTCTAAACCAGGCTGAAGAGGTAATTATTATTCTGATCTAATTGACAGAAAGTCCTCCCCATACCCACATGCAGACAAAAGTGAAGCAGGACAGTGGCTGGGAAACAAATAGCCCTGGAAGGCACAAGAAGCACTGTCCCTGGGTCTTCTTCCCCCTCCCCTACACAGCATTTTTCTCCCCTTTTCCATGTGATAATAAGAAGGGCTTCCTCTCCCCTCGCCGCTGCTCTCCATTTGTGGGCATTGCCAAAGAGCAGAGATCTGTGTGTCTCAGAGCAGCTATCGTATCACAAAGGATCCGAAGCTAGCAAAAAAGGGGGCTAAAAATAGCCTGCAGCAGCACACTATATATGGAAGGAAAAGCAAAACAGCCCAAATGGAGTGCAAGGCCTGGATACTGGGGGATGGGACATCCCAGCCAGGGCTCTGTCCTTTTATTCTGCTTAGGAGGGGAAAACATGTAGACTTGGGGGCTAGAGGATAATGAGGAAGAAACTGGCACTTACGGTGCCTGTTCTCCCAAGTGGAGTCTCCCCAGGAAATAGTGAAGAGAAAACCTGCCTTGTTGAAAGCAGGGCCAGTATTCCCTTTCTAAGAGACTCAGCCAACAGGCTAAGAAAAGAAAGGAGAACTTTGAAAGCTTGTACTAGAGAAAGTTCCTGGTGACTCCTTCAGCCCACTGCGTAGGTAACAGGCAGCGTAAAGAACACGGGACTCTGTAGGAAAATGTCCCTGGGTATGTGTGCGTCAGGGAGAGATTGTGGAAAGGGATCTGCCAGAGACTGACCGTACTGGGAAGTCTAACTGCTATATATAAACGTGTGTAGAGAGGAATGGGTCGGTCGGTGGGCAGGGGAGGGTGCGGGGATGAATGAAGAAACCTATCTGCATGTCCAGAGCAGCTCCTGACACCCATCTCCCGACAGCCGCCAGCTTTGCGCCTCCCGAACACGCTTCCCAGCTGCACCAGAGAGGGAGGCACACAAGGCAAGGCTGAGCACCGACCCAGGGGTCCCTTCTTTCCAAGGGGTGGCTCAGAAAAAGAAACGGCAGAACGTGCCACACGTGCACGTTCTCCATCACCTCCGTGCGTCTCAAAGCAGGAGGATCGCATAGCACCGACCGAACCCCTGCAAACTCCGGCCTGACGTGCAACGAGCCTCACCCTCTGACCCTGGAAGGAGGCAGAGGTGGCAGGGATTTGGCACTAGGCTACAGCAGGTGCTAGTAGAGGACAGGAGCAGGAGCTGAAGCCCTGTAAAGCAGGCTGCGTGTGTAACTCCAGGACTCCAGGAAGGAAGAACTCTTCTCAGCCCCACATAATTAGGATCACTCTCCTCACTAATCAAGAAAGTCAGTTAGATGTAGGATCCAGTTTTCTGTGTGGCTCCTGCTTTTTACCCAAGTTTCCAGCTGATCAAGGAAGTATGGGCTCAATTTTAGATGTCCTCAGAGGGAGCCACGGGTGCTCAGAACCTTCAAAACCTGACCCCCCTGAAGCTGTACTGACTGGGAGGGCAGAGCCGTGTTCCTCTCCTTTGATCTGCCTGCCTCCTGCTGCTCCCAACTCCCAGGAAAAAAACACCTCATTTTGGCACGGGCAGTTCCAGATCTCACTGGGATGAGCTAAACTTGCACCGAGTAACACCAGGTCTGAGAGGACTCGGTGACGAACAGCTTAAAATCCATTTTCTGGAACACTGATAAAAAAAAAACAAACAAGAGGAAAAGAACTGATTTCCCTTTCCAAAGCAGAAGACGCTCGAGTTTGTGCTTTCCAGGGAAACACTGCAAACCACATTTACACCGGGGTTCCTGAAACAGCCGCTCAAGACCTGGCAGCCCCGTCTGTTTGCAAGCCAAATCCCAAGGGGCTGGCTGTGTAAACCGGACCCCACATGTGCCATTACCTGCCTGAAACATAGATGAGACTTCACCCCCGCCCCAAAAGCTTATCCGTTTTTGCATAATCCTTTGACAATACAGCCCTACAACAGCACTTGGCTGAGAACTCCCACCCCAGCGAGAAACCTCAGTTCTGTTTCATTTCTCCCAGTTTGGTAACATAATTTTTTTTTTTTTACATTTAAGTTCCCCTCCTTTTAGTTTTCGTAGCAAATAAAAGCTGCAAATAGGGGAGGGGGGTGGGAGGGAATTAAAACAACCTAAAAACGGCGTCCAGGCACAATCACCTTGTGTCTGGAAACGACAAGGGCTTTCCTATCAAAGGAAACTGAAGGTCACACTTTTCCTCATTGATCTTGCAATGTTTGTTAATTACTCTGTCACTGATGTGGCGAAGGATAATTAAACAGCTCTGTTTATATCTTATATGCATAATTATGTGCGCTGCCACTGAACTCGTGAAGACTAGAGAATGTGCCTCTCCAGAAGGGGAACGGACAGACGGAGATGAGTTTCGGCTGCATTATTAACAGGAGGAGGAAAACACGCGCGCACACAAAAGGAGGAAAGTTTGATGGATTCGCGAAGTGCTGAGATCAGGGGAGGGGTGCGGGCAGGTGGAGCAGATTAGGGGGAGATCTTTCAATTACGGCTCCAACTCTGAGCAACAGAGCCGGGGAGGGAGCCGCTCTTCCCTAACGGAGAGAATTCATTTATCCTAAGCTTTTGCCAAGGCTTAGCATTCACGTGCCCCCCAACATCAATCTGGGGGGAAGCTGGGGATCAGAAAGGGAGAAAGAAATTCATGTGGGGCTTTGCCCAATGTCCCTTGCTGAACTGGCTTCTGAATGAGCTTTTTATGAATAATAAAACAAAAATAAGGTAGAAGCTATCTGAAAGTAAGAAAAACCCACGCAGCCTGGGGGAAAACACCTTGCAACCGCACGCAGGTTGGCATCCCTGACCAAAGTCGGGGGACGTGCTTTTTTTCCCTGCTCCTGTGGAAATAAAGGACCAGGAAACCAGCACACACCAGAGCTATCTCCATCTGAATGGTGTGAAGGAGTCTACAGGGGCAGATCTACTCTACCAAGAGATGTGTGGTCTGGAAAGAGCCCTTTGGCCACATTCACCCCCAGAAACACCCATCTTGGGAAGGGGAGGCTGAAGCAGAGGCAAACTCAGCACGGTCTCAAGAACAAAATGTCAGGAATTGGGGCTTTCCTGTTCCGCCTTGGCTGCTGTATCTGGCACAGACACACAGCAACAGCTTCATCTGTCCCACAGAAGATGCGACCGTGAAGCTGCCTCCTGTGGGGAGGTGGAGGGGGCACAGGACTTACCTGAGGTGGTTCCTCCTCCCAGCTTGGAGCCTGTCTCGCCACTGGAGGAACGGTAGGCATCGTCCTTCGAGGCCGGCCCGTCCGAATCCCTGTCATCCAAGAAGTTGCCATCCTGGGAGCCTCTCAGAGCGTCCGCCTCATCCCCGTTATCTTCCTCGTCACTGCAGCCCTTGGGCTGCACCATGTAAACCCCTTCGGGGGGCACCTCCGCGCTCTCGGCGCCCTTACATTCCTTGCCCTCTGCTCGCCCCAGCAAGGGCTCCTCGTTGTATTCCCCGTTCACCCACTTCTCGATCACCTCCCTCCTTTTGTCCTCCTCGATCTTCTGCACGCGGCTGAGTCCATCGGAAAACTCCGTGCCCGGCTCCTTGGTCCCAGGCTGAGGCAGGTCCTTGTTGCCGCTCTCCCGCTGCGGCCCCTTGTCGGCTCGCGCCTGTTCGGCTCCCCCGTGGTCGAAGACGACCTGGCGGCTCAGCTTGGCACAGATGGCATTTAGCTTCAGGCCACCTTTGCGCTTGGCAGCCATTGTGGGTTTTCCTGAGGCTGCGTCAGTGCATATAGTTCTTTCAGCTGGAGAGAGAGAGAGAGAGAGGGGAAAAGAAGCGAGGAAGGGCATTAGTGGGATCAGACAACTTGAACCCCAACAGCCAACGGCTCGTCCCGACCCAACGGGCCTCCAGGCGCGGCCGGTGTCACCCTCTGAAAGGTGGGACTGCCATCGGTTTCCTAAGCTCTGAGTGGACACCCAGCCAGGAGAGCCCAGCGAGAGGCACGCTCTGAGCCTGCTGCAACCAAAGGATTCCACCCGCCTCAAGAAAGAGGCACAGAGTTATGCTGAGACTGAACTGGGCTCAACAGGCCCCAGACACTGCAGACAGGTGGACGTGCTAGGGAGCAGCCTTTGCTCCTGGCTCAGGCAGGATGTGAAGTCTCTAAAAGCCTGACTTCTCCTGTCCTCCCCTCCACCCTGCAGCACCACCTGCTCTTAGGTCCCCAGCTCCATCCCAGATGTGCTGGCTGCAGAAACCACAGCAGCCAGGCACTGCACCCAGGCACCTGTAGCAGGGAGAACAGCTTTCCAAGCCTAACCCGAGAGCGGGCGAGGAATTCACTGACTGCGGTTTTTACACAGAGGAGAGAACCAGTATGCACCAGAAAGAACCAGTACAGAAGACAGGAGCCCTGGCAGCTGGAGCACCAGACTGGTGTGCGGTGAGAAAATGGCCCTGGGTTGGTATGAGCTGATCAGGTCCCTTTGCCTGCTCCCTGGATGTCACACACACAGGAAATTCTGCTCTCACACTTCCCAGCACAATCAGCTAATTAGTGTGGGTTTGTTATTTTAATGTAGTTTATTCACATGTGACAGCTAGTAAAAGGAGGGGGGAGAGAAAGTGGGGGGAGAAAGGAAGAAGGTAAGGTCTTAACTTCAAGGTCACAGAGAAGCTTGAACTAAATGGTCCCTATCAGAATCACTCGCATAATTATTGCACCAACAATTAGCAAGACTCAACCGCAAATAAAAGCAAAAAGCTGATTCTAAAGCAGCTGCGTTGTCTCGTTTCTCTCTTTATTTATGGTATTTCTGAGAGACGCCTGGACTAAGAAGGGTTAAAGGTCCCAAGGGCAAGAAACGAGTGGTGCTGAGGCAGACCCTGTGTCCCAGGGCTCAGGAGGAGCACCCAAGAACACACACTGTGGGGACACTGCTGGAGGTCCCTTCAAAATGTGCTCTCGGACTTTCCGTCGCGCTGAAAGCGGGGCCCATCACACGGAGAGCAAACAGAAACCGTCTCCAGACCTCGGGCGGTGAGAAGGGTTCCTGCGCTGCACAGCTCGGCTCAGCCCACACCTCCCTGTCACCAGCACAGAGGTGCCGCTCCACAGAAGCGCGGTGAGATTAATCAGACCCCCTACATTGCACCCAGAAGCCATCGTGACAGCCCCTAATCCCGTAACATGACAGCCCAATACAAACAGACTGAAACTTTAGACCTGCTGTCCAAGAGCCAGAGAGTGGCTGCTTAGCGTAAACTCCTGACAGCTTCAGACACGCTTCCTCCTCAAGGAGTGCAAGAAAAATACCCCCCCCCCGACAAATATACCAGCCCCTCAGACAAAAGGAGGCAAAATGTACCTCCTCTGCTTTCCAAATGCAACCCCCCAGCACTAATAGCTATCGTGCTTTCGGGAAGGGAAAGCACGTGTTGCCCCAAACACGTCCAGAAATTCTACTGTCGGAGAGCCGCGCGTACGCGCTGCCACGCTCCAGAAACTTAGCTGTACGGGTCCGTAGGGGTTAAAACCCCCCATCTCCCCAAAATACGCTCCGTTACGTTTCCCCGCGCGTTTCCCTTTCACACGTTCCGCTGACAGGCGCCCGCAGCCCTCGCACGTCCAGATGGGCGCCCGGGAAGCGGCAGAATTCGCCGCGTGCTGGCACCTTCCCTTCCCAGCACATTCCCACTCTATTTAGGGCAGAAAGCGGAGGCCGATCCTCTGCGCAACTGGTCCCAGAGAGGGAATCTCAGGAGGCTGCCGTGAGCTCCAACTGGAGCCCGGCCAGGACACCTACAGCTCCCGCCCGTACGCTCGGGCGAGGGGCCAGCGCGGCCTC
>VWZK01001680.1:963-15626 GCA_013396935.1 Baryphthengus martii | reverse complement strand
CAGGGAAGCTGTGGGTGTGCCACCACTGGATGCATTCAACACCAGGTTGGATGGGGCTTTGAGCAAGCTGGTCTAGTAGGAGGTGTCCCTGCTCATGACAGGGGAGTTGGAACTAGATGATCTTTAAGGTCACTTCCAACCCAAACCATTCTATGATAACAATCAGATCAAAGATTCCAGCTGAGAGTCAACAAAAAGAGAAAATAATGAAAGTTCTTGATGGAGAACGTCTGCTGTTGCAATAAAATTGTATTTCTTGTTTTCACCAAGAATCTCGGCAGATACTATTGGAGAATTAAAACAACAAAAGGAAATCCAAATGGATCCACTAAAAAGCTGGCAATTTCTTTCCTGAAGAAATATTACTGTGCATTTTTCATGATAATAAATACACAAATAAAATCCTACAGCTGCAGCTTCTAATATCCTACTGTATAATAATCCCACTGCAGCTTCTAATATGTTTTGTTTGTTTTTTTTTAAAAGGGTAGAAGAAATCTGTTAGATCCAGAAACACAATGCAGCGACATACAGATACCATAATAATAACTGCATCTTATTTTAAGATCTGAGCCTTTAGCTATAAAGGAGATGTCTGTATTGGTTTACTGACCCTTATTGGAGTCTAACAAATGGGAAAATGTCTAGATTTACTGCAAGGCAGCATGTAATTTAACTATCTACAGGATTCTAAAAGCTTCTCAGAGTATGTTTATGCTGCAGAGAGCACACACTGCATTTTATGCAGACGTTTGTGAACTAGCTTTAAACTGCTTCTTTACAGCACCAGTATGCACTAGAAAGCCAGCACAAGAGGGTGGATGAATATTGCGCCAGTAATGCCAGCTTTCTCTATAAAATTCTTTGTTATATACACCTTTGAGTACACCTTTGTTGTTCACGTCTTGACATTTACACTCAACAGATGCCTGCAAAATGAAATCCTTATTTTCTTAGTGATTTTGGTTTAGAAAAAAAATTGTAGATAACCTGCTGTAGCTACCAAAGCAGATACCTCAAAATGAATCCCTTCTTTTCTGAATAACTCTGATGTTTTTTAAAAGTGTGTAGGTCATTTTCTACAGATATAAAGCCATTTTATAGTAGTCTTACAGTAATATTAGCCTGAAGTAGCAAGAAAATAGAAAAAAAAAAAATATTTGAGCCTTACAAATTGTCCTCTCAAATATCAGAAATGACCATCTGAAGTTCATATCTCAGGAAAATTTAGTCAATAATCTTAGGAATATGCAGTGACTATCCTTATCATATCTTTTATGTGTTCTCATTTCTACCTACTGTCAGAATAAAACAAGATATATAGGAAATTTGCAACATTGACATTTCAGGCTATTTGGGATGAAGGAGAAATGACATCCAAGAGCAACTGTGACACACATCTACTGGCTGTTCATCTTTCAGCAAGAGTGACAAATGAACAAATTATTTCCAGCTGCAGGTTCAAAATAAATCCTACATATATGTTATTTATTATAATTTGTTCAAGAGATTTAGTCAGGTCCTGTTTTGTTTGCAGAGATGGAAACATCAATTACAGAAAACCAAACCTTTCCAGTTAGTATAAGGAATATTTTACAGACAACAGTTATCCATAGCCCTATTACAGTTTGGCTGGCAATACAGATATGCAGGAAAGAGTTCACATGACTCCTAATAACTACAAGCAAACAGCAAGACCTCAAAGCAATTTTCAGAGGCAATACAAAATGGAAACTATATGGAAAATGGAAAATATCCTGATTTGTATTATTAACAAATCAGGATATTTTGCTTCTAAGTGTGAGTTGCAGTTTCCTATTTTGTACATACTGTCACTGTAATTTGCAATATATATAGATTGTTGCTTGACTTACAAAATAGAAAGAATAGGAAACACTTTGAACCTAGATTCCTAGAGCCAGAAAATCTGTAGTCCACACTGCATAGCTGCACCCAGGCTGAAATGAAATGCAGCAGGAGTAGTAACTGTTAAAAACTAAATTTAGAAGCCATCAAAGGAGACATGCTTGTTTATAGCCAATGGCCCCTGATAAAGTATGCCAGCTGGTGGCTGTGGCTTCCGTGCTTCAGAGTTTTGCAGTGCAATGAACCATATGCTTAGATGACTCACTGCCCACAGGCAGGACCAACCTGTTTGATGCTGAAGAAGAGCTAGCAAGAACAATGGGACTCTGACAAGGCAGACAGAGCTGATAGCGTCATGTGGATACAGCCTGAACATAGTGCTGCGGTTCCTGTGTGCCTGCTGTCCCTAATAAGGGTTCTTCACCCAGTGTGCAAGATACCAATCAACATACTGAGTCAAGACAGTTGTCTTTATCTCAGTTATGCAGAATGAGGTGTCAGGCTTCTAACACAGCCAGCACACCTTTCAGGAAACACGCTACTTTTTATACAAAATGTTAACAAAGAAGTAGCGACTCAAAAGTAAATCATTGGTTACCTGTGCTTACACAACAGAAGTTCATTTGTGCATGTCCTGACTCCCACCTAACTCATTATAATAAGGTGGTCCAATATTTCTATATATAATCTCCTCCTAGAGGTATGCCTTTTAGGATTATAATTAGCTATGGTAACTAAAGGTTATTTTTCCATTTTATCAGCCGTCAACCAAGTTTCTGGTTAATCTCATGTCTGGCTGCAGTATTTGTTTGAATCTGTTTTGAACAATAGCTTGACCACACAATGCATATTACAACATTCTGTTCTTAGGGACTTTCCATTCCTGCTACTGTGGTTTCAAAAAAGACAGTCATAGTTTCCTAAATTTCAGAAAATTTTTAACTCCCCTCAACACTGCAGGCACAGTGACAGGATTATCACAGGATGTACTCTCTGTTTTATTTACTGCCTTTATACTTTCATTTACTATGAGTCCTGGTATATGGCAATTTTTGTTATCTGTTATATTCTTAGCACTGCTTTCTCTGCTTCCACTTTTGAATCCTTCACTGTCTTTAGTTATGATTCTTCCATACCCATGTCTTTTTCATTTGCCAATGGATTCCCCAAGATATAGAATTCACTGAAATTTCCTTTTTGATGGATCACACTCATGTATGTCTATTCATTTACTTGATAGAGATACAAAGCAGAAATAATTTGAACACCAAAGTTCTCTATGCACTACCCTACTGCAAATGCAGTAGATGCAAGAAAACAATGTAATCTTTTAATCTTTCTGGTCTGACATCATGGCTGGTGCTGCTTTGAAGCAGGGCAGAGGGGGAATGAGGTTGAACTGCACAACTTCTGAGGACCCTTCTGATCTGAGTTGTCCAGTTATCCTGTAAACACTGGAGAATAGCAATGCCTTTTGGTCGCCTTCATGTAATTTTTTTTGTGAATCTTCCTTGTATTTCCAATATACATTAGGAATGCAGTAAAAAAGCTCTGAGTTAGTGGTTATAGCTAGGTCTTTACTATGAGTCCTTGACAAAGAGAGTGGTATTTTAATTTGTGGGTCTAATGCTAACAAAGAGTAGCTGCTCTGAAACAAAGTGTTCCAGAGTTTCATCTGAACAGAGGAAAATGAAGAGCAACAACGGGAAATAAAATGAGTCTTGGATATTTGAACAAGGCTTACAATGCTTTGTATTTGTTCTTTATGTCTAAGTAGGACTATCTTGCTGCAGCAGATTCAGTGCTTGGTTCACTGTTCATGAGGAACCGTATTTGTGAGAAGATGTCACAATAGCCATTTGTTTTTTTGTAAAATAACAGAACAGAACAGGAACACAGACAATGAAGCAGGCTTGGTCAGAATCCTGGTTTCAAAGCAGTAATTCAATGTGAAGATCAGTTGGCCTTACATGCTCATAATCTGGAGAATAAATAGGGAGAAAATAGGAAGCAATGACAGCTGAAGAGTACGTAAAACACAGAGTAAACTCATCTTCAAAGAAGCGGTTGTGAAAGGCATGCTGTCACACTGAGATGGTTAATAACTAGTAATTGCCTTGTCATACACTCAGGGAATATGAAATAAATGGGATCACCGTGCTCTGATGCTTCACATACACTCTGTTCAAAACACGAATTAACCTGAGAAAAGTTACATGGCATTTAATAATGCAATTAGATACTCCCACAGTAAATCCAGTTTCAGTACATTCCCCAGTAGCACAAATTACTTTCTAAAGGAATGACCAATTGCTGCACCACTGATTTATATATAAGCTATCTGAATGCCATTCTTTCAGGCTGCAGAAGCAAAGTGTCATATTTTCACTGTATTTGTTGGTTCATTTGTGTTGTGAAAGACAGTGTGGGAGGCAATTGTCTAAACATACGTATCTAGAACAATTTTAGACGCTCTAACATATCCCGTATTGTTTACTGATACTGCTCCATGCAGATATAGGGGGTCTCTTATAGGCCTAGTTTTATCTGCCAGCCTCTGACTTTTCTAGTCCCCTAAACTGTTTCAAGTATAACGAGCTACCTATAGTTAGGTGGCTAAGTCCAAAGTCTGGTAAACTTATAAACTGGAGCTATGTCCAAATCAAGAAAATCTTAATTATGCATGTTTCTGAGTTATACATTTTGTTAATTAAATCACTTGCCTCAGTTGGGAGCCTACAGGCACTAGACTTGCTAAGAGGTTCCAACTGCTTAGTTGGCACACTATCCAGCCTCCAAGCTTGCTAGTTTGCTCCTTTACAGGGAGAAAGTGCTATAATCTCAGGTGAGATTTGCATTTTTCTTCTTTTCTTGAACCTTGGTGCCTAAAGTGCCCAGGCTAAGTGGACAAACAGAATTTGGTACTGGATTTTTCCAAACAACTGCTTTGTACTTTTCTTGTGACTAAAAATTTTGAGTATTGGAAGTTAGAGACCAAGAGTGCACTCACACAGTATTTCCTTTGCCATAGTAACCTAACATCCCACTAAACATGACCTATCACATACAAGATGTGTAAGACACTCTTAACAATCATTGTCACTGATATATCCCCTGGCATGGCGGGATGTGCTAAAGTCATGTCCCGTTCTCTCACATTCCATAATAGCACTGTGACTCAGTTTTTGTACTCCTAGAGGAGAGAATGATGGCCTTTGCTGTACTCAGGCCAAAACATTAGGCAAACATTGTCTTTTGACTTTGGAACCTAAAGCCTCCATGTGAAAATGTAAAAACAGACAGATCTCATATAGTTACTAAAGCAAGTTTTGCCCTGCCAATGGACAGTCACCCTTTCCCAACCTCCAGTTTTATTTTTAAGCTCCCTTGGATTCAACATAAGAACTTCTCTTCCCACAGTATATCAAATGAGTTCTCTGTAACGTCCATTCCAGATGCTTGTCTCCACCACTGTGCCATCCATCTGGCTAGTGTTACAGAAGACTAGCTTACAGAAAACAGCTTACCTATTTCTACCCCAGGGCTCAAGTACCTTCCCTTCAGTCCTCTCTTCAGCACCAATTACTGTAAGTGAAGTCTTGTGCCAGGAGGCTTCCTTATTGCCACAGAGCTAGACTGACAAACGCATTAGAGGAGCAACCAGTACTAATCCTCTACCGATATGCAAGCAAGCATGGTGCACTACTCTACTGCTGTCAGTTGCTCTTAGTTCTTGCACTTCCACGAACCTATTTTTCAGCTCCGTGAGAATGCACATTGACCACCTGTATTTTCTGTAAGGCATAGGAAAAATAAAAGTGTGCATATAGAAAGGGTATATAGTGAATTATACAGAAATAAATCTCCAGGAGTTAATATTTCTGACAAAGAGACACACTGCAATTCAAGATAAGGTGAGTGGAATAAATCAAATGTAGGTGTGAGGAATACAGTTTCAATCTACAATTTATGAAAGGCAACAATTCTCTATTTCTCATTTCTTGCAAATTTATTTGTATTCCTATATCCCAACATATGAGTGGGAATTTTGCAGGCCTTTGTATTTACACAGAAGTTGATGCTGTCCTTGCTCTAGCCACTTTGCATTAGGTGGTGTGTTGCAAGCATAATAGCTCCTCTGAGCAGTTATTTTCTGAAGAAAAAAATTTCTTTGCTTGCTGCACTTGGTACCTGGAAAAACACCAAAGCTCTTAACTTAACCAGTGATTCGTTGAGGTGCCCTTCCAAATTGTATTAAGACTAAGGTAATTGCCTTCCATAAATTTAGAACAAAGGAAATGTGTTTCCTAATCCAGATTGCCTTTGGTTTTAAACAAATTCAGTTACATTTTAGCAAAAAGAGTAGCACCAAGGTTATATGTTTCAGTGTGGTCTCCTGCATAAAACTTTTTTTTTTTTTCTTTACAAGTTCCCAGTTTTAATTTTGATAATATCTTAATAGCATCTTATAATACAGACATTTTCAAATGTCAGAAATTTTCATATTAACATTTAAGTCTTACACTGATTTAAATAATGACAGAATGTGCTTGCAACCATGAGGCAATCAGAGGACCTAATAAAACCCGTTGAGAAGTGGTGGTGTGACCAGTGGAGAATTCTATGAGTCAGGTTATTTATATATCCCTCTGTTACCCTTAACTGGGATAGCACTTAGTCTAACTAGGCCACATTTAAGTATAAAATTTTCTGAAATGCTTAAAGTATTATGTACATAATTTTAAGAGGTACAGTATCTTCTACTATGTTGTCCTGGTTTGATCTAGAACAGAACTAATTCTATTCAGCGATTTTAGTTTTCAGCTAAGTTTCTTATAACTAACTGCACTTTCTGAAGTTAACTGCAGATTTTTGTAACAGTGTCTGCTTCTAGCAGTGATAACACTTGGTGTTTAGGGTTACTACCAAGGACTCATCTGCAGAAAGGCTCTTGCTTATCCTTGCTCCTATGGAGACCAAAGTCACTGCTGAATCTTGTGTTTCACTTTGGGGTCCCACAAAGCTAGAGGTCACATCAGCAGGAAGGAGTGGACAGGACTGTGGAGAGTGATCACACGGGGTCCATCCAAGTGCATGCCAGAGAAAGAACCAACCTTTATTGTTACCACTCTTGTGCTTATATCCTAGTAAACAACCCACGTGCTATTGGGCACATCCTAATAGGGTACAACCCCTGAATATGTGCACCTCGTTACCAACTTTGATTAACCCCTTCCTCAGAGACACCTCTGTGTCTCATCAGGGCCGACTCCATCAGGGTTGAGCCTTATAGAATCTCTTTCACCTACACAGGACGAGTGACCCAAAACAGACCAACAAGATTTTCCATTCCATATATGTAATATTCAGTATAAAATTGAGGGATCACAAGGGCCAAGATCTCTTCTTCAATGGCTGGTGTCTGAGGAGGACTCTGCCTGTTCTGCCTTCAATCCCAATCTGTGTGTTCATGAATTCAGTTCCAGAATCCAGCTCCTCAATCTGGTTCCTGTCTGCCACAGAGTCCAGTCTGGGACCTTCCCAGTGCCTACTCCACAGCATCAGTGGTAGTGGTGATGCAGTAGCCATCACGGAGGTTGTGTATGTTTCATTTATTTTTATTTCCACAAAAGCTTTTTTAGTTTGTTTTTTTTCTGATCCATAAGTCTCTCTCCCGTGTTCCTTTTCTCTTTCCTTTTGGGAAGGGAAAAGGGTTAACAGAAAGGATCTGTCATTTGTGTAGTGACCAGCCCAGCCCTAACACTTCACATACATATTACTGCAGTAAGAAAACTTCAAAATGGAATGATACATTGACTGGAAGTTTATCTACTCCACTTTTTCTGCAAACACTATATAAAAATAATTTTAACATTCCCTTAATCTCAAAATTCATGGAACTTTACTGATCCCATATTAGAAATAAACTTTGAAGTACAATTGGTTGAATTCTGAATCACATCAATAATGAGCAAAACAGACATTACAGCTTGGGGACGAGCTATTCATTTCACGTATGTAATTTTTTTCTGTTACTTTTGATGTTTGCAACACCCTTGTGAACAGCAGACTTTTGCATATGAATTTTAGAGGTTTTTGTACAGCACAGCATTTTTTTTTGCAGCTTTTAAAGTTTTATAGATTGTTTTTGTGAGTTTTGTAAAAGAATGAGTAAAAAGCGAAAAACATTCTTCCCTAAACAGGGGACTTCTTGACACTATTAGCTCTGGAGAGATTGCCCTATTTGCTCAGATAACGCTTTCACTTCTCCTGTTTTACAGAGTAATTTAAGTGCGATTAGTACAAATCTCAAGTTAATACCTGAAATCCATACTTGTATAAACAAAGCGTATCAAATCCTTATCTCTTGAGAAAAAAGCCTTTACCACATATTCTTCCTTTTTGTTGATATATCAGAAAAGTCCTTGCTTTTCTTAAATTCAGATTTGCTTAGCTTTATAACTACTCATATCAAACTCCAATATTTGCTTAAAAGCATTGACTTGCTCACTATTGGAGTTTTTAGGGTCTTTTACATATGAAATGACATTCAGTTTGCATTAGAAAAGAAGATACCATGGAAAAGAAATCTAGTTACTTACACTTTTTATTGTTTCAAGGCTCTAAAAAAAAAGATTTGTATCTGGATTTTTTTTTTTCATATCTTCTAATTAGTACATTAAAAAAAAACCCCTACTTTTTCTTCCAGAGGTAACTTTTGCTTTGGTATTTCTGATTACAATGATGCCACTACATTAAAGTTAAAGCTTCTCCAAAAGAATAGCAATTTCAAGAAAAAAAATTCTGTGTTTCCCAAAGGCAGCTTTAGTTACTGTAAAATGAGATTTCATTGCCTGTCTAGAGATAGTTTCTTCTGAAACATTTTTTGTGAAAAAACAGTAAACAGAAGAGGACTCATTTATAAAATAGAAAAGTAGTGACAAAGAGAAATTATTCAACACTCACTGTGCAATACTTACATGGCGTGAAACAGATTTTTGCTTTGTCAGTAGAAATAAAGTTGAAGGTAGTGACTTCCTAACAGAAAAGAAAATCTACTTTGTGCTTACTCCCTAGACGTATCAAAAGACAAGATGACTGAGAATATTCTGCTTATTTTTTAATAAGAAATCCACACTTCTTTTAATGCTAAGGTCTGCCATTATATCTGCTGGAAGTTAGGGTGACCTTCACTTCACCACCTGTGCTGAAGTGAAATATCTTTGAGGACAGAAAGTGAAAACCTCAATAATACTAGAAGTGAGCTTACCTATAGTGCATTGGTGCAATTTCTGTGATATGTCTTTTCAACTACGCTAATTATACTACATCCTATTTGAAACTGTTGTCAGAATCTACTTACTTGTTGCTCCCTTTTTTTAGATGAAATAATCTCTAACTGGAAAAAATGAACCGCGATGTAGGTATACTTCATGATAAGTTTGATGTACTGTTTTACATACATTCTCACTGACAGCCCAGTCCATTTGGAGCTTTTCATACACAGGGCACTTTATTTTTGGTTATGCAGTATTTCAAGCTTACTACAAACTTATTATTATCCCTCAGCCTTACAAATTCCAGGAGAGAACAGAATATAGAAGAAAACATAGTAAAATGAAGAAGATTGTTTAAAGCAAAAAGAATTCATTCCTGTATGTTAATTGATACTTTTCATACATGTATCAAAAATTATGTAAAAATTCTGAAATTGAAAAAAACATCATCAAACTTTATGAGATTAAAATACTGAGACTTTGTAGGAGATAGACAATCAAGCTTACAAATGCAATATAGTTAATCAATCACAAGAATGCAGATCTAGGAGATGACGAATTGCATAAGATTGTCTATTCCATCTCTCTACACTGAGGCAAAATCAAGCATGCCCAGATAATCCTTAACAGATGTTTGTCCAGTGTATTTTCTAAAAAGAAGATATTTTCTCTGTCCTGTAGATAGCTCATTCAAACTTTTCATTAACTAAAGTACCAGAAATACTATATTCTTAGTATGCCATCTTGTAGCTGGATTAGCCCTCTATTCTGACTCCTATTTCCTGATATCACTTGCATTTCACATTTTATAAAGCATTCAAAGTTGTTTGGTTTGTTGTGAGGTTTTTTGTTTTGTTTGTATTTTAAATTCCTAGAGATTCCTTTCCTATCAACTAATTTTTTTATTATTCCTCCTTTCAAAAATGTACAACATGCTAGGTACAGTTTTCACACTAAACATTTGTTAATTTCCTCTTTATTTCTGATTTAATGGCTGTGTGGATTAAAACATCCTGGAGATACCAGAGCCTAAAAAAGAAGCCAGAAGATTTCACCAAAAGCAACTATTTTTCAGGAATCAGATGATGCAGAGAAAAGTAATTTGCTTGGTCCTGCACAAGACTCTATTTGAACACACTGTTAACAGTTGCTCAGGTGGATATTTTTAATTAGGTTAAATAATTTGGGCTAATAAAAACTCAAAGGTCTACTTTATTTCAATATTTTTAAAAGTTCTCATTAGACAGTTCTGGGTAAAAATTCAAAATATTGACTTGAAAGTCCATGTTTTTTTGGTTTTGCTAACTCTCATGTCTCTTTACCCACTCCAGCCTAGCATCAACAAGAGATTTACCTGGATCCAACCTGCCCTATTACATCTCTCAGTTGATGACGTGGCAAAAATCACAAACCAGACTGATAGAATGTCACTTTAATAGGACAAACACTATCATAGAATCATACAATATTGAATGAAGTTCTGACTTTTTATTCAGTAATGTTCCAATCTCTCTGCATAATCATAAAAAAAAAAACAAACAAAAAACAAAAGCAAAAAGCTGATTCCCCAGTTCTTTATATTGGGAGTGACTTGAATTTGAGGTTCAATAAGAGACTCAAAAACTTTCAATTGCATGCAGATGGCAAAGATTAACAGAATCAGCATTCCAAATGAAAAGGGATTCTGTCCAACAACTTAGATGGACATATATACTGAGATTTGGAAATGACAAATGACAAATGAACATTTTAGATCACACTGATCTGGTTTACTTTGTGAACATTTACAAAATTAAATTGCAGGAAAGTAAGTAATGCCTTTTATGAACTGAGATTGTTCTATAGAGTCACACATTTATTACAGAAAAAGCTTATAATAAGGGAGTATTAAGATTACATCAACTTTTTGCCTGTGAAGCTACCAACTCTTTTCACAAAGCATGATACCATGCAGAAAGTAAGTTAGGAGGGAAGTAACAGATTTAGGGACAGAATTTCTCCTTTACTTGGTTTGGTCTACATCTATAACTAAAATCAATCCTTTCTCTTTTTTTTTTTTTTCCAGCTCAATCTTTATTAGTACTGTGCCTTGGTGGACCAGAAGTCCCATTTGTATTTGGTTTATGATGACATAATCTGGATGGACAAGAGAGACTATTAAATGTCCGAATAATAGATAAATTACTGCTAATCTACCTGTGCGGGGAAAAAAAAAAAAAAAAGAAAAAAAAATATTTCCTTGGTTTTGTTTTTAATTTGAATATTAAATTGGATATTTTGTGGGTATACTTTCTGATGTGTTTATTCAAATGTGGATGTTTCTTCCAGCTATACTCAGTATTAACTTACATGACATTGGGGTATATCTATTGTAAAAAATGAGTAATGACTTTCAGGGCATGTTGCCACTGTTACAAAGCAGTTTCTAGAACATATCCTATTTCACAAGTGCACATAGCATAGTATTAATTGTCAGATGACAGAAATTTGGAGGAAGAAAATCAACTCCTTCCTCTGAGGTGAATTTAGTGATTTCTAAACATTACTGTTTTGACTGCTAAGACTAAACTATAAGACTCCTAAGTCTTACTGAAGAGAAAAAACACCTTTGCCTTCTCTTTACGGGAAAAAGTATTTGCTGCTACATATATGCCATTTTTTTGTTTTCATAACCCACTCCTACTCCAAAAGACTGCAATGTTTTTCTTATCCTTCAAAAAAAACAAGCAGCAAACTACCTTTGTTGTGGAATAGAATATTCTGCTCTCATCATATTGATGATTTCCCTGGCTCCATGCACTCTAGACTACAGGAAGGTGGCACTAGAGATGTGTCACCCTAAAGTTCTTTGACATCTGACCGGCATCCGTCTTTGTTGATACCTCTTGCTCTGTTCTGTATTCATATGTAGTACTAGAGTCTGTTGCACAATGAACAGATGTTCCTCCTACTGTGCTGTATGATTGTTTTAAGTGACTTTTTTAAGAACAGATGTACTCCTACATGCACTTCATCTTCTCTAGTTTTTATGGGTTAACAGCTGATAACTAATTCTTGCTTAAATTTAAGAACAAATTCTCATCAGGGAATCCCACCCAGGCCATGGATCATCATTTCTAGTAATTAAAGCTAGCTCAGAGTACTAGAGTATACCAGAATACATTGATGTATCAATAACAAGAAGAAGTAATAATGAATACCAAAAAAAAGAAAAAGGATATAAATTCTATAAACACAAAGAGCAAAAAAAGAAAAACAGATTAAATAAAAAGAGAAAATTATGAAAAAAATCCATACATTTAAAGCTCATTGACTTTAAAAAGCAGCAGAAAGGAAGATGGGAAAGGCCTTTCCTTCAACTCGGAGGCTTTGTACTCAGAAACATGGTAAATAAATAAAATATAAGGAACTTTTTGATAAAGGAGTAAAGATGAGAAATATCAATTAAAAACATTTCTTCTAAAAATATTGGAAAAAAAGGAGAAATAAAAAGTCTTCTCTTCAGCTCAGAGACAGAGGAAATAACACAAACACAGACAAAACCTTTGACAGTAAACCACTAGATTTTCCCTATTTAAAAAAAATAAAATCCTTTTTATACAAAATTTGTTTCCAAGGGGTAAAGTAGATGAAAAGGGTGGGAACCAGACAGTTCCTGAGAATTAAAAAGGAAAAAATACTTGGAAAAAAAACCACAATAAAAATAGGACACCTAATTCTGTCACTCTTAGTTGTAAGATAAGAGAATGTACATGTTTATAAAGACTGCCAATGACTACCTCAACAGGCAGCTGCTGTGAGATGATAGAATTAGTTAACAAGATCTCACAAAGCCAAATGAGCAGAAGGCTCTCACTGTGCCACCAGCTATGTTGTATCACAACCCACTGCTACACTGCTATCAGACAACTGCTTTAAAAAAAGTCTTTGTGTGATGTTAGAGTTGATGTTACCTAACTGTCTGTGGCTATGTGGCTCTGAAATGGATTGTTCAGTTAATAACTGAGTGGCTTGTCACACATTTCCTGCCAGTTGACACTATACTTTGATGTAAGAGCCTACAGGCTACTACATGACACCATAACTGCCTCTCATTCCCTAAGTGACTGTCTTTTATAAGTTTCTTATACAGAGCTGTGCAAGAAAAAATAATTCCATAACCAGTGGAGGAAATCTCATTCTTCTCAAGGTGTTTTTAAGTCAATAAAGTGTTAATTCTTATTCTTCATCATAATAACATTAACCACAATATCTAGGGAACAGATCACATTGTGGTAGGTATTCTTCAACAAAAGAAAGAAAAATTCACTTGCCTTTTCCTACTGAGATGACAATTCAAGTGTGAAAGAAGAGACAATAGGTAGATGTAGACTGATCTGAAAGCAGTAACAGAAAGAAAATCGACTTTGTCAGCAAAACAAACAGTATACTCAGAAAACCCTAGCTCAGGTTGCCTTTTATAAGCACTGCAGCAGACCTGGACCTGAAGGAAGATAATGAAATAGTGTTACATACAATGCTTGCAGGGAGTGCCTCCCGGGAATGATGAGTTATTTGGGAAAAAGAACGTAGATGACTTTTTGAAAGCGTAACATATAGAGAAAAAACACTGATACCAAAAAAACCCAAACATATAGGATCAAGATTGGCTCTAAAATGTCTGAAAGTCATTACAAGCATCTTACATTTCATGTGGTACAGTGGAGGAGAGGTTTGCTTTTGTCTTCTATAGGATCAAGACAAAAGATTCTGTGAACTTTGCAAGTGTTACGTGTGGGCAAGGGAGAAAAACAGCTACTGTTTCAGACACGTTCAGCAGAACCAGGATGATTTAATTACGTCAGGATATAAGGCCTGCAAAGGATTTTGAGTCTAAATGACATCGAGGAGGCAGAGGTGACCAACGAATGGGACAGTAATTTTATTGTCTGTCATATTGAAAAAAATTATAGGGTAAGACCTTGAGAAAGATTAAAAGGTTTACTTAAGGTAACAGATGGATAATTTCCACTGGGAAAGAGAGAAGAACGATCAAATGGTCACCATGTTGCAGTTTATCATTATCAGAAATTTTTATCAGCCATTAAATTTATGCAGCAGAGAACAGAGGAATCACAGGGGGTTGAAGGAAATTCTGTGAAAATCCCACAGAAGCTGAAAAGAGAAAAAAGAACTTTCCCTGAGGGAACAACCTATTCCTTCTTTTCTTGACAGCGGAACATCTCTGGGCAACTTTTTGATATAGCTCTTAAATAGTGCAGCACAGACAGAAGAGTGTGACAGGTTGTTTTGATTGTTGTGTTTTTTTCCATTTGTTTTTGTGTTTGGTTTTTGTTCTTGTTGTTTTGTTTGGGTTTTTTTTTTGTGTACCAGAAGCTTCCATGTAAATAAGAGTGTATTTAAACTGAAGTGCCATAATAGGGTAGTTCAAATGCTGGTAAGTCACAAATTTCAATCACGCATCTTGAAGAAAAAAGGATTACTAGAATGACTAGACCTTGTAAAAAACAATTGGGGGGG